>OY755205.1:41011199-41386683 GCA_963576765.1 Draba incana
GTGACAAGACACCTAACCTATTCTGAGGAAGCCACTTTATCTCACTTTCTACAGGTTGAATACTCTCCTTATAGGTGTTTCTCCAAGTTGCAGTTGTGTAAAAGTGAGATACATAATCCATAACATGTTCTTTCTTTGCAGTGATAACACAAGTAGCATGAGAACAAACCGCACTACACTTCATTCCATTAGATAAAAAAAGCTTGATGTCGTATCCTGTTTTGAGAGAATATCTAAGCAATGCTGACTTGAAACCATAAGAGTCGTTGAATGTTTTACCTAATGCTAGAATAGCATCTGGATCTTCGTCATCTTCCCTACGCACATCTTCCTCTATGTCATCTTCATCTTCCTCTGACATCGGATTTGGAATCTTCTCGTCATCCCAAATATCGTCTGCACTATCGCCATCACTCTCCTCTGCATCCCTCCTAACATCTTCTCCAAATCTAGAAGCTAAGATCGAACTCACTTCTTCTTCAGTAGGTACTCCCTCAGGCGGCTCAGTCTCTTCATTCGCATCATCCACACCATCATCATCCTCGTGATTTCCATTCTCCTCTAGCTCATCATCAGCATCATCATCAACGACGGGACAATCATCATCGGGAATAACGGCGACCGTCACATCTTCATCGGCCACAACGGCGACCGTCACATCTGCATCAATTCTTCTGAGAAATTCTTCGACACTTGCGTTAGATCGACCACGTCGTGCCGCAAGTTTTTTAGGTCTCATCGCTTTGAATAATCGATCGAGATAGAGTAGAAAGAAGAAAGAGATTGATTTCAAGAGAGGTCGATGACGAAGAAGAAGAGAGATGAGAGTGTTTTTGGATTTAGGGATTTGAGATTAACATTTGGGGATTTTTGTTTTTTTTCCCTCTGTAATGTTGGGATTTTGTTTATCAAAAACTCAGTCGTTTAACACAAACGGTAACAGTAAACGGCGATTTACGCCTAATAAACGGAATTCACAGTTGACTAAATTTATATCTAATTTTGTTCAGTCAACAGAAGTTCATAACTTAATTGGCTCAGACAAAATGTTATATTTAAATTGGTGCAAAACGGTTTCCCAATAAAAAAAGGGGAAAGAAATCAGACCAAAGTTAATATGCATTGGCCTTTTCGCTTAGACTAGCAAGGAGACACAAAAAGAATAGAGTGAGAAAGAGAGACGGATCAAGAGACGGAAATGGCTGAAGGTAAGGTGGTTTGTGTAACAGGAGCGTCTGGTTACATCGCTTCGTGGCTCGTCAAGCTTCTCCTTAACCGTGGGTACACCGTTAAGGCTTCTGTCCGAGACCCCAGTTCAGTACCTTCTCTCTCACTTTCGCGTTAGTGTTGTCCTGATTGTGAATTCTTGATTTAGTCATAGCTAGATCTGATAAAATTGAAACTTTTGGATGACCCTTGATCTCTGATTGTACAAAACCCTAGTTTATAATCTTTCGTTGTGTATGGTTTTATGTTTAGGTGATCAGAAAAAGACACAACACTTGGTTTCACTAGACGGTGCAAAGGAAAGACTTCACTTGTTCAAAGCAAATCTTTTGGATGAAGGATCATTTGATTCTGCTATTGATGGATGTGTAGCAGTTTTCCACACTGCATCTCCGTTTTTTCTTGATGTTAAAGACCCACAGGTTTATTTATAATCCTCACAATCTTTTGTGGTATTGATTGATTCTTGTTTCTTAACCTTGATTTGATCCCCATGTTTCAGGTTGAACTTCTTGATCCTGCGGTTAAGGGAACACTTAATGTTTTGAATTCGTGCGCTAAAGCATCTTCTTCAGTGAAAAGGGTTGTTGTAACCTCTTCCATGGCAGCTGTTACTTACAATGAAAAACCTCGTACGCCTGATGTTATCGTAGACGAAACTTGGTTCACTGATCCTGACCTTGCCAAGGCTTCAAAGGTGTGTTTTTTTTTTTGGAAACTTAGGAATTTAGATTATGATGGTTTTGGCTCTTGAAGCTAAAAAAAGTAAACGTATGATCGAACATGTGACAAATCTTGATTACTGGATTCAGAGTTGGTATGTTCTATCCAAAACTTTGGCCGAAGATGCTGCTTGGAAATTCGCTAAAGAGAAAGGCTTAGAAATCGTTACTATTAACCCGGCAATGGTGATTGGTCCACTCTTACAACCAACTCTGAACACGAGTGCCGCTGCTATACTAAACTTAATCAATGGTAAGCAAAGGTTTCCACTCTCTGTCATGATTCTTCGAATAGTAGATATCAATATCGACTTTCTGTTTTGCAGGTGCAAAGACCTTTCCCAACTCGACTTTTGGATGGGTTAATGTTAAGGATGTTGCTAATGCGCACATCCAAGCATTTGAGGTCCCTTCAGCTAATGGACGTTATTGTTTGGTCGAGAGAGTTGCTCACTACTCTGAGGTCCTTAACATTCTGCGAGAGCTTTATCCCAATCTTGAACTCCCTGAAAGGTAATAACATCTCTAAATCTATACACCGGTCTGGGGTCGTGTCCAGTTTCAAAAGCTTTTCTTTTTGACTCATACGCAGGTGTGTGGATGAGAATCCCTACTTGCCGATATATCAAGTGTCCAAGGAGAAAACGCAGAGCCTTGGCATAGACTACATACCCTTGAAGGATAGCATCAAGGAGACCGTCGAGTCCTTGAGGGAGAAAGGTTTCATAAACTTCTGAGAAACGGTTTGAGCCTATGGAATCAAACCAGATTATATCAAATATTTGGAACATGTCAAGAGATATTACTATGTTGTTGGTTCCAATCAAAATAAGACTTTTTCCCCTTTTTGTTGGTTACATCCTTTCTTTGAGAAACCATTATAAGATGTTCAAACAATAATAAAATGTGGTCTGGTGACAAGATCATTTTACCAATTCAAATGAAACAAAACTATGGATTCTTACAAGTATTACATTGCTAACATATATACTGAGGGCATGTGCAATGGGGATCCTTTGGGGTCTAATTAATGGGTGTGCAAAGTATTATTTAATTCAGTTTTGTATTTTAAGACACTTTCGATTATGGACCTTCCAATGGAGACACTGAAACTTTGATGTCTAAAAAAATAAAATATTAATAATTTTTTTATTTTATAAAACAATTTATGGAACATAAAAACATTTAACACATAAAAAGTTTTACAAAATTTGAAAAATAGATGAAAAAAAAATATGACCATTTTTAACTTTTTCCGAAATTAAACAGTTAATTTTTTTTTTTTTATGAAAACAACTTATTTTATTATTTTATTTTTTTCTCAACCACTCACTGAGTGCCACGTGTCTGTTCCTATCTCTGAAAAGAGACCCAATATTAGATACTTAACCATGTTTTATCCAACAACTTTTCCAAAGTTTAATATTTTTTTTTTTTTGGAACACTTCATTAGACACTGCGGTGTCTGCATTGAACTTGGTCTTAGTATCCATATAATATTAAATAAAAAAGTCAGAAAATTTCAAGGACATCTTTATATAGTACATGAATGGCTATTGAAGTAAACTAAAAGTCTAAAACATTTGAAACCCTGATCTACAATTATTGTGGAAACAAAAAATGATGACAATTTTCAAAGAATACTGCTTTGTGGAAGGTATATACACTTCTGGATGAGGAGGAAGGTCTGTGTTTTTTTTTATAAAAAAATAGTATCATTATCTCTCTCTCTCTACTCCTATTGTATTCACATTAGAATTCTTCTTCTTCTTCTTCACCGAAAAAGCACGATTATTGGGAGGTTCTTAGCGAGATTCTTAGGAGAGACAAGAGAAAAAGTTGCTAAAATTAGAATTTAAGAAACAAGTTTAAGAAACTCAATTCACAAATATCAAATTATGGTTGGTTGAATTTTGCTTTTTTATTTAAAATTTAATTACTTAATTAAACTAGATTTAAAAGTTAATTTTATATTTGATAAGATACTGTCATTAACAACCTTCCAATAATCATCCTCTAAGATTTAGGAA
This sequence comes from Draba incana, assembly GCA_963576765.1. NCBI lineage: Eukaryota > Viridiplantae > Streptophyta > Magnoliopsida > Brassicales > Brassicaceae > Draba > Draba incana. The sequence continues at coordinate 41,015,179 of OY755205.1, forward strand.
TTGTTTCTCTTTCGTTTTGTATATACTGAAAAATACAACTTTTTCTAATTTATTGTCGCTGCCATGAGTTCTGTTACCGAGATCGTCTGGTGTGTAACAACGGTGAAGGTAAAATGGTGTGTTGTCCTGATTGTGAATACTTGATTTAGTCAAAGCTAGATCTTTACATGATCCATGGCAGCTGTTGCTTACAACGAAAAACCTCGTACACCTGAAATTTGGTTCACTGATCCTGACCTTGCCAAGGCTTCAAAGGTGTGTTTTTTTGGAAACTTGAGGAATTCATATTATGATGAAACTTTTGTTTGTTCATTGTGCTAATTTTGGCAAACTAAAATGCGACGAAACTTGATTACGCGACTCAGATGTGGTATGTTCTATCCAAGACCTTGGCATAAGATGCTGCTTGGAAATTCGCTAAAGAGAAAGGCTTGGAAATTGTTACTATTAATCCGGCAATGGTGATCGGTCCTCTCTTATAACCAACTCTAAACACGAGTGCCACTGCTATACTAAACTTTATTAATGGTAAGCCAAGGTTTCCATTTTCTGTCATGATTCTTCAAATGGTAGATATCGATATCGACTTTCTGTTTTGCAGGTGCAAAGACCTTTCCCAACTCGAGTTTCGGATGGGTTAATGTTAAAGACGTAGCTTATGCGCACATCCAAGCATTTGAAGTCCCTTTAGCTAATGGACGTTATTGTTTGGTCGAGAGTGTTGCTCACTACTCCGAGGTCGTTAACATTCTGCGAGAGTTTTACCCGAATCTTGAACTCCCTGAAAGGTAATAACATCTCTAAATCTTTACACCGGTCTGGGGTCGTGTCCAGTTTCATAAGCTTTTGTTTTACTCATACGCAGGTGTGTGGACGAGAATCCCTACGTGCCAATATATCAAGTGTCCAAGGAGAAAACGCAGAGCCTTGGCATAGACTACATACCCTTGAAGGAGAGCATCAATATATCAGGTGTGTTGAGTCCTTGAGGGAGAGAAGTTTCATTAACTTCTGAGAAATGGTTTGAGCATATGGAATCAACCACATTAGAGTACTTATTTGGTTCCAATTTTCAAGGTATTCCCATACTCAGTGTTAGGGAACCACAAGCATTGCTTTGGTATCCTACAAACCAAATTAAGTTTATCAATAATATCACAGTATTGCCTAGTGTTTACTCTCTACTTCTAGATGTACCAAATTGAATTAGACTAAGTCTCCATGTACGTACCATGTGCCCAATTGGTTGCGACTCATGCTCGAATGCTTCTTCATCAACTTCCTCACCATTTTCTTCTTCATCAACTTCCTCACCATTGTCTTCACCATCTTCATCCACTTCTTCCTCATCGTCGTCTTCACCATCTTCTCACCATCATCCTCATCTTCGTCATCTACATTTTCTTCTTCCTCACCTTCGTCATTTTTTCCTTCTTCGAGGATTTCAGTTGGTTCGGCTACAGCTTCTTCTTCTTCTTCTTCTTCGAGGACTTAGGTTGTTTCGGTTGTTTCTACTATTGGTTCCGGTGGAGAAGCATCGTTCTTCGAAATCTCGTTCTTCCTCCCTCTCTTCTTCCTGAGATACATTGTCCTCACCATTGCAAACTCCCACAATTCGAACTTACCACTCTTGATTTTGCACGGTTTCTCCTAGTATTCTACTCTTTCAAACGGTTTGGATCAAAAACAAGAGGGCTTTGGGAGAGAAAAAACACGGGACTAAAGAAATTAATGAGAGTAGATCCGATTTTTTAGGATTGAGCACTTAAAATCCCTAAATTTCAATCAATCTGATTTTTACCCAGATCTGATTCGATCCCCAATATGTTATATTCTTCTAAATAATCCTAAAATGTGACATTGCATCCCCTAAAATGTGACAAAACAAAACTCTTTGTAAAATTTTCTTATTTAGCCACTAATTAGCTTAATATTTTTAGTTATAGCTATCACCCTTACTCAAATTAATCTTACCTTTATTCCCCTAAATGTGACATGGCAAAACTCTTGTAAAATTTTCTTATTTAGCTCATTAATTAGCTTAATATTTTTAGATATGACAACCACCCTTACTCAAATCAATCTTGTCTTTATTTCAAAGTTTAAGATTTAAAAAAATATTTTCCTAATTTTGTAACTAATATAACAATCTACATTTTTCAACTTAAATAATAAACAACGAGTCACCAAAGTATTTTCTATATATTATTGATAAATGATTTTTGTTTTTATTGGTGGCTAAATGATCGGCACCAAATCTTTATATTTTTGTTTTTATAGCTTCTTGAAAATTATATGGATTTTTATTAGAAGGAGAAAACTATACATATCCTCTTCATAAACACTGGTTTATATTTTAAATATTCTGAATATAATGTTATGTAAGAAAAAGATATTAATAAATTTACCCTTATACTTTATAGATAGATTTTACGAATTATAACTTTTTCCAATTTGAAAAACAGTAATTTTTTTTAAAAGTAATTTTATATAATTCAAAGTACAGTTATTAGGTATCACTTTAGAACAAAAAATCCAGCGGATAATTTACTAGAAAAACTCTCCATATACCTCATAATTACTAAGTTTATTTGTATAAAATATATCAACTTTGTTAGGGCGTCTCCAACCCATCTCTATTTCCATCTCTAAAATAGAAATTATTATTTTCCCCATGTATTTGAGGATAGAAATAGAAATTGGTTATGTCTTATTCAAAATAACTCTATAACAGAGAAAAAATTGCATGCCATTAGAGAGAACAAATGAATGCCATTTATTACTCTTGTTAGAGTAGAATTAGAAATTTACATTGGAGATGGTCTTATAATATATTGAAAACAAAATTCTACACCTATAAATAGTACACCTGATCTTCTTAAATCATACCATAATTTCTCTTTACTTTTAAAATTCTTAAAATATGTGTTGAAGTAAAGAAACTTTATGTTAAATTTCTCTTTCTGGTTTTTAAATGTTTCTTTAGATTCCAAATGATAAAGAAACTTTGTGTTTTAATTAATACAATCATTCATATTCCTAAAAATTCACAACATTTAAACCGAAACGAAATACAAGATTCAACATTTTAACAACATTAAACCATAAAACAACATTTTTTATTTATTAATTTAAAAAAATTTAAAGAAAAATTAATCCGCCTGGGAAGTCATCTAGTTTTTGAAAATAAAAGAAAAACAACTCTCGTGTTTTAAGTCTTTTTATGGGGGTGGGAAGATTTATAGTGTTAAAATGTCCACTTTTTAGCTAAGTTTCTTTTTAACACAAAAGAATAAGAAAACACAAAATAGAATCATAAACAAATTGCACTACTGCACGCACATGCGCGGGCCAAAAACCTAGTTTAAAAATTAAAGAAAAACAACTCTCTGTTATAACGAGAGTAAACAACGGAACATCGACTTCGCCGAGAGTTGCATCTGAGACATTTGCTCCAGAAAATCTCAGCAACATTGACAAAAGAGGAAAGAAATCGGACCAAAGTTTACAAAAAGAATAGAGTGAGAAAGAGAGACAATTCAAGAGACGAAAATGGCAAACAACGGTGAAGGTAAGGTGGTTTGTGTAACAGGAGCGTCTGGTTACATCGCGTCGTGGCTCGTCAAGCTTCTCCTTAACCGTGGATACACCGTTAAGGCTTCTGTCCGAGACCTCAGTTCAGTACCTTCTCTCTCTCACATTCGCGTTAGTGTTGTCCTGATTGTGCATTCTTGATTTAGTCAAAGCTAGATCTCAAAAATTGAAAAGTTTTGGATGATCCTTGTACAGAACCCTAGTTTTAATCTTTTGTTGTGATGATTTATGTTTAGGTGATCCGAAGAAGACACAACACTTGGTTTCACTAGAAGGTGCAAAGGAAAGACTTCACTTGTTCAAAGCAAATCTTTTAGATGAAGGATCATTTGATTCTGCAATTGATGGATGTGTAGCAGTTTTCCACACTGCATCTCCGTTTTATCATGATGTTAAAGACCCTCAGGTTTATTTATAATCCTCACAATCTTTTGTGGTATTGATTGATTCTTGTTTCTTAACCTTGATTTGATCCCCATGTTTCAGGTTGAACTTCTTGATCCTGCGGTTAAGGGAACACTTAACGTTTTGAATTCGTGCGCTAAAGCATCTTCTTCGGTGAAAAGGGTTGTTGTAACCTCCTCCATAGCAGCTGTTGCTTACAACGAAAAACCTCGTACGCCTGATGTTATCGTCGACGAAACTTGGTTCACTGATCCTGACTATGCCAAGGCTTTAAAGGTGTGTTTTTGACCTTTAGGAATTTAGATTTTGATGACTTTTGTTTTGTTCATTGTGCTAAATTTGGCAACTAAAAATGTGACAAATCTTGATTACTGGATTCAGAAGTGGTATGTTCTATCCAAAACTTTGGCGGAAGATGCTGCTTGGAAATTCGCTAAAGAGAAAGGCTTGGAAATTGTTACTATTAACCCGGCAATGGTGATCGGTCCACTCTTACAGCCAACGCTGAACACGAGTGTCGCTGCTATACTTAACTTAATCAATGGTAACATCCACTTTCTGTCATGAGTCTAGAGACTGAATTTGTTATATCGATCCCATTTCGACTTCATGTCTTGGCAGGTGCAAAGACCTTTCCCAACTCGAGTTATGGATGGGTTAATGTTAAGGATGTAGCTAATGCGCACATCCAAGCATTTGAGGTCCCTTCAGCTAATGGACGTTATTGTTTGGTCGAGAGTGTTGCTCACTACTCTGAGGTCGTTAACATTCTGCGAGAGCTTTACCCGAATCTCCAACTCCCTGAAAGGTAATAACATCTCTAAATCTATACACCGGTCTGGGGCGTGTCCAGTTTCAAAAGCTTTTTTTTTTTTGACTCATACGCAGGTGTGTGGACGAGAATCCCTACGTGCCAATATATCAAGTGTCCAAGGAGAAAACGCAGAGCCTTGGCATAGACTACATACCCTTGAAGGATAGCATCAAGAAGACCGTTGAGTCTTTGAGGGAGAAAGGTTTCATTAACTTGTGAGAAATGGTTTGAGCATATGGGATCAACCACATTAGATCTCATATTTGGAACAAGTTATGTTGTTGGTTCCAATCAAAATAAAACTTTTCCCTTATTGTTGGTTACATCTCTCTTTGAGAAACCATTGTTATTTGTTTTTAAGTTGCTACTAAATTATCAATAATGAAAGTAATCTGGTTACCTCTATTTCAGTTGGTGACAAGATCGTTTTACCAAATCAAATTTCAAATGAAACAAATCTATGGATCTTATAAGTAATTACATTGGTAACATAATTACATTGGTAACATATACTACTAAGTATCCAGATAGTATTAAATATAAAAGTAAGAAAATTTTAGGGACATCTTCATATAGTACATGACTGGCTATTTCAAGTAAACTAAAAACATTTGAAACCCTGATCTACAATTATTGTGGAAACAAAAAAAGATGACAATTTTCAAAGAATACTGCTTTGTTTCTGTTCTTTTTTACTTCTTTATGAGATACAGAACCTTTGCTGCTTTTGAAGACCAAGCCTTTCTCAGGTCTCACCTTCTAATTGCAATGAACCGTCTCTCATTAGCTTCAGGCTCAAACTGTTGAATCTTTCCCGGGAATACTGCCTCGACGCTTTCCTCCAGTCTGTTCCAGCTTTCATCATTGCTGCAAACTCTTCGTAGCTTATTCGTCCGTCCTACATCACCAAGAGACAAAAAGGAACAAGATAAGACTTGTATACTGCTATCTATCTTCAACCCAACTTTGCCATCAAAGAACCATTCAAGACTTGGAACTTAAGATGCACAATTGTGTAGTGAGGTTACCTTGTCGGTATCAACATCTTGCATGATGGCTGCAATAACTTCCTCACTACTAGTATCCACCTCATCGTTTAACGCCTCACGAAGCTCCTCAATCTCTATGTAATCGCTCTTGTTCTGGTCAAAAAAGCTAAAAGCCTTATGCAAATGTTCATCGTTCGCCATCTTCTTAAGATGCACAGATACAGCCACAAACTCGCTATAATTTAAAGTCCCATCTCCATCTACATCAGCCTGCACACACAACAATATCTTTCAAATATCTGTTCCTTGGTGGAGGCAATAAAACACAAAGTTCAAACTTTAGATTTGTCTCTTACTGCTTCCATCAGGATCTGTAGATCGGTATCAGGTATCTGCTGCTGTCCAAGTTTATGAAGTCCATATTTAAGCTGCTCGAGGTTTATCTTGCCCGTTTTGTTACTGTCCATCATCTCAAACGCTTCCTTTATTCCAGCTACTTCCTCCACTGATAAGTGTTCGGCTATCACCTGAAATGGAGCGAACAGAAGTTTCACATCATTTCTTCTAAACCAGACAGAAATAAAGCCACCAAGCAGCAGCAATGCGGAACAGAATCACTACCCGTAGAGCTCGTTTCTTGAGTTTGTTCATAACAGAAAACTGTTTGAGTCTTGCTTTCACAGTCTCGCCAAGTGAAACATTTGGAGCCTTCTTTGCATTTTGTATCCAAGAATGATCTGCAAATACAAGTCACAGTATATTTGATCCATAAGTAATACAGTTTAGAAACTCAAGGGCCAAATTAATAACATACCAAGTACTTCTGCAGCACTAAGCCTTTTTTTGGGGTCCGGCTCAAGCATCTTTCTCACAAGGTCTTTGGCAGTTTCAGAAACTCTTGGCCATGGATCCCTCTTGAAGTCGATGACTGACCTAATGATCGCCTGAGCCACCCCTTGCTCAGTCTCTTTACAAAAAAATAAACAATATCAAGAGAAGAAACTAAAAAAGTAGATGAAGATAAGCAACTAAGTTCGAAAGAGGTCACTAGTGAATCCATGAATAATGTAACATCAGTATCCTAAATCATTAACTAATAAGACAATAAGAAAGATCATAACGAACCGGCCCAAAATGGTGGGACACCACAGAGGAGGATATAAAGGATAACTCCAGCACTCCAGATATCAACCTCAGGTCCATAATTTCGCCTAAGTACCTCTGGTGCCATGTAATAAGGACTTCCAACAATCTCATTGAATGCCTCACCTGTTAAAAATTCAGAAAAACAAAAATCAAGACATGTAAACAGAACAAAAACCACTAATGGATATTATACAATCTATACCAGGCTTGAAGAAGACTGATAATCCAAAATCAATGGCTTTAAGGGGTGATGTCTCTTTTTTATTTGCAAAGAGAAAATTCTCCGGCTTAAGATCCCGATGCATCACTCCATGCTTATGGCATATCTGCAAACACCAAAAGGTGTTCAAATCATAACAATCCTCACTAGCATTACACTGTATAACGACAAACAAGAAACCATCAGAACCTGAACAACTTCAAGAATAGTCTTCATTACTGCAGCAGCAGCTCGTTCAGTATAATGACCTCTTGCGACAATTCGATCAAACAACTCACCTCCTTCACACAACTCCATCACTATATGCACCGCATCATCGTCCTCAAAAGCATCCTTCAGCGAAACGATATTCGGGTGCTTAGGCATATGCTTCATAATCTCAACTTCCCTCCTAACATCCTCTATATCAACCGCTGTTCTAAGCTTCTTCTTCGGTATAGACTTGCACGCATACTTCTCACCCGTTTTAATATCAGTACACAAATACGTAATACCGAACTCTCCTCGACCAACCTCGCGACCGAGATCATACATAAGAGATATATCATGTCCAGTAGGATCTTTCAATACAGAGAGCTTGTAAGCAGCTCCAGATCCATTTGTAGTGTAAGCCTCGCTGTAAAAAGGATTGCTTTTGTTCTTTGGTTTCCCATTTCTGTTCCCGGATTCAGAACCAGGGCTTGCACAACAATTTCCCATATGTAATCAAATCTGACGATTCCTGAGATTTCATCAACAACTAATAAATGCCCATTTTCCCAAATTAACAAAGATTGAAACTTTAACAACAATCTCTAAAAAATTTCACAAATTTAGGAACATTTCCGATTAAGAGCTACGAAAGAAAGACTCTTGGTGATCTGGAAACAGATAAAATTAAGAACCCTAGAAATTTGGAGAGAAGATAAGTAAACCCTAGTAAACGAAATTAGGTGAAAACCCAAAAAGACGATGGTTTGATAGAAAGAGGAAACGCAGACCTGAGAGGTTGATCGGAGAGAGAGATGATCAATTAGGGTGGTGAATCGGCGAGAAGCAATGAAGTACAGAGAGAAAGGAGAAGAAGGAGAGAAGAGTCAAAAGTCTCCCTCTTTCTCTCTCGCTCTACTTTCTGAGTGAACAACAAAAGGGGACTTTTTGTTTTGTTTTGTTAGCTCTATCTTTTTGCAAATGACAGTGTACCGCACATAAACTAAGAGTCAATGTCTCCTATGCTCCTCTAGAGAAGTCAAATGCTAATTTACTCCTGTTATAACTCGAATTTCTTTTCCATTTATTTTTAATCTGAAAAATGAGTAAGTTACAATAAAACCGTAGGTTAACTCACGATATTACGAACCAACCAGGCTATCCACCCGAATTCTGATCTTTGCGGATTTAATCCGGGTCGAATCCGGAAAATTCCCAGTTTACTCAATTTTTGAACCAAAATTCCCAAATAAAACCTAAGTCGATTTAAGTTGCCATTGAAATTCACTTCTTCTTCCTTCTCCTCCTCACGATATAGAAAGATTTTGTAGCCATTGGATATGTTTTTAGGTTCAAATCGAGAAAGCCAAAGGAGAGAAGACGAGACAAAGAGTGGCTTTTTGATTTGAAAACTAAAGAAGACGAGACCTCAGACTCGTGAAACAAAGAGGTGACAAAGACCGGCCTGGAGCAGTGATGTGATGTGAAGCCGCGAGAAGCTTGAAATTTGATTCAGAAATGTAGTAGATCTCTGTTATTTTATGTTCTTGATGTTGAAGTTGCAAAGTATTACAAGTAGGATCAAACCAATTTCACTACATAAAGGGTTTTGTGTAAATCGTGTAAGTGATGATACCATTGATCCATTGTTATTTGTCCTGAGATTTGTCAATTGCGTATTGTTGATACACAGATTAGCACAAGTGTTGTTTTTGCTTCTAATGTTGAATTCTCTATGCTTCTTAGGTAGATACAACTCTATCGTATGGCTAAAGCTTTAATAGATTTGAAGAATCTTCATGTATCTGAGAGGAATTTAGATTGTAAAGCAGGCTTAACAAAGCCTTGTGTTGGAAAAATGAATGGAAAAGCTCAAGATTAATGGACATCTCCCTCCGACTCCGGTTAAGGTATATTTGAGCAAAAGCGTACTTGGATTGCTAGAAAATCATGATAATGGAAGTATTGCTCTCATCCTTGCATGGCTCACAAAATGATCACTTTCCTAGCAAAGAAAGTTTGTTCAATGTAAGTCGTCTACAGTGATGTGATGTGAAGCCTTGAAAAACAGAGAAGAAGTAAATTAATGATGAAACATCAAAAGAAATTCATGGGAGAGGTTGAGCACCTAGTGTTCTAGTCGAGAACTCTTTGTTTTCAGCATAGAAGATAAATTAAAGTTGTTTTGTTTCGTGTGTGAGGTGGTGAGTAATAGAGAGGGAGTTTATAGTTAGCGTAAGAAGTAGATGAGAAGTCGAGAGATCTCTCAGGTATTTTTGATCATGATTGGATTGATAAAGCGATTCATGAATCCGATTACAATCATAAGATGTTGAGATATGCTTTATTAAATTGAAGAATTGGTATTAGTGGTTTTTCTTGATTTTTTCTTGATTCAAGTTGCAAAAAACCACAAAATACAAAGGGTTTTTATGTTTGTTCTCTACTACTATGTATTGATCTTTACTTCTTTACATTAGTGCTATTCTATTGGTTACTAACACTTCATTCTTTTTCGTGTATTTGGTGGCATAGATTTTTTCTTTGATGATGATGGGAATGAGCTTGGTTTGAGGGACGAAAACATTGTTGATGAGACATTTGAGCTAGGGAAAGATGATGAGATGTTTAATGAAGAGAAATTTGAGGCTTAAAGGCCATTGTGGAGTTACGGGAAGGTCATGTGGAGATTATGGATATTACAAACAAGACATGATTCATCCGAAAACTTTATCGAAAATTAAGCAAATCGTTGCAGCTACCGTGAAAGACGAAATCAATATGGTTGGAGAAAGGAGATTGAGCAGGTTAAAGAGCATCTCAAATTCGTTTTAGATTACTTTCCTTGAAACACCCTCATGGTTTATGTGTGTTTTGATTCTTTTATCTTTGTTGTCTTTTTTTCGACCAAAAAAAAAAAAAAAAAATCTTTGTTGTCTTTTTAGCTTGCTTTAGGACATGACATACAACATGTAAGGGTGATTTGTATCATGTTGTTTGTGGCTTTTGTTGTTGTGTGTGATGTATGATGGAATTAGGTTCTCGTACAATTATTGGATTCGTTAAGTATAACTGAGTTTATTAGGTACAACTAACTATTTATGCATTAGAAGAAATACATGAAACACATGACAATTGAGTTTATTGTGTAAAATAAAAACATTAAAAACACATGGGCCGTTAGTGCCGTTATTGTCGGTTTCATTTAACACATGCCAATTATATAAATTAAAAATTCAAAAACTTTTCACATAGTTATCCTAGTTTTCCGTTGTACAAACAACGTTAACAATTGAACTTTTGGAGATTTTAACTTTATATTAGTTATACCAATAAAAAGTTAAAATTGTTTAGTTGTACACAAGACATAGTTGTACAAAAGTTAAAAGGTTTTCATGTATTAACATGTGTAAAAAACACATTGTATACATCTTTTGCATCATAAGGTGGTTAGTATTAACAAAGTCATCATAAAAGTATAAGGTGTTTTATTTGAAAAGTATAATATGGTAAACACTATTATCAAATATATTTATGTTATATAAAAAATGTATCTATAACATGTATTTTATATCTATTAGTTGCCTTTAAAACGTAATTTCCCAAATAAAAGATTTATATGTCAAAATGTAACTCCTATTCTCGTCGAAACGAGATCGTTTATCACTTCTAGACCCAAACAGTCTAAAAAAGCAATCAGTTCAATAAGGACCCTCTTGGAACCTACCGGTTCCAGCCTTGAGGTTACGACTCTTCTTGATAAGAGAGAAGATAATAGGGTACTTCTATGCATTCCTATGCAAACCGCGATGTTACTCATAGACAAACTTCTAGCAATTACATCTACGGCATAGATAATCAAAGGACAGAAATCTCTATAGAAGGTTGTTCTGACTGGATCGACAAATCCAAGCTTGATATGGAGCCAAGTCCATCGTTGATAATACCCATTAAAGAGTTGAGGTTTCACGGTTACCTCATAAACCTCGAGTCGAGTAGTCGGGTTGAAACAGAGCTTCGCCATCGTTCTCTACTTGATTACATTTACTCATCATTGATTACATTACGCTTCCGATTATGTCATGGAATCTCGCTTGACGCATCCGAGTCTTGTACCGGATCCGCTGTCTTTCATTTTTGCGATGAACAACCTATCATTTTTAATGCTTTTATGTTTCTTATGTATGAAGTTTTATGTTTAGAGGATTCATTTCCTCATTGTAATGGTACTTAACTTTGGTTGAATGAATGAAAAGAATGTGTTGAACAAAAAAAAAAAAAAGAGAACGATGGCGAAGCAATCAATGATGTGTAATTGTAAGAAAGGCGAATCTCGAGCGTCGAATATCAACCAATTGTCGCAAAGACATGCCTGAAATCGCCATCGTTGTCGTCATCTCCATCGGAAACATCAGAGCTTCTCTGTTTACCCAGATACCGACGAGAACATCGAACATCGTCATCTACAATTAAAGATCTTCGTAAGTCTTACTTCAATCCTCCTTTTCATAGATCGTATTGCATACTCTTGCCAATTTGAGATTAGGTTTTCGAAATCTTTGATTTCGATTCTTCTCGCCTGATGTAGAATTTTGATTTGGGATCAATAATTGGTTTCTTATTTTAACCGAATTTGACTATGGTGAATCTGTAAACAATTTTGAGCTTTTTGTAGGATCGAATTGAAAAAAGTTTTGATAAACGAAAGCAGTTTGTTCTTCGTTTCTCCGACATATGACGACGAGAATTAGTATTTGGGAATGGATTTTGATTGGTTGAAATTGGTTAATTCTGATTGGTTGTTCTTTTTATCTTTAGTTAATATATATTTTCGTACTATTTATCCTATATATTATTTGAGAAGCATTTTGAAAGCACTTTGTTTAGGTGTCATCACCACAATTTTTCTTCATTTTATTTTTATTTATTTATTTCATTCTCATATACACATTACCAAACACATTTATTTCTAAATATACTTATTTTGATTATTATAACTCTAATTACCAAACACATTTGAATCTTTCTAAAATTACCAAAATTAAAATATTTTGAAATTTTCAACTTGCCAAAATTAAAATATTTTGAAATTATAGATTCAAATCATAGAATTAAATGTGAACAAATATTTAACATATATACCAAAAAAATTAATTTAAAATAAAATAAAACTATTTATTATCTTTTGAAAATATATGAGCATGTAAAAATATGTTTTTACATGTGTTGTTTTGTTTGACAAATAGATGTTTTTAATTTATATATGTTTTTACATGTGTTGTTTTGTTTGACAAATAGATGTTTTTAATTTATAATTGCATTTTCCTACAAGTTAAATAATAACAATTAATGAAATTTGTTGGTTTGATTATTTTACGGGTGGAACACATTTGTATGCAAAATAATCGCAAAATTCAAATATATAAATTGGGTCTTAGATTACTTATAATTATTCTTAATAATTTTTTTGTTAACTAAAACAATTGATTTTATTCGATAATCATTTTATCCCGCGTATAACGCGGGTAATTTTCTAGTTGTTTTTATTTAAAGATAAAATCAGACAAAACAATTTCATTAAGGGTAATTTCGGGTTTTCACATTTCAAGAGTATACTAGTTTAACAAAGAGTATTGTAGTTGGGAGTACACATGTTTTGGAGTAAATTAGTGTTTTACCCCATAACTAACCACTCTCTCTCTCTTTATTGTTCCAAGCTCAATACTTTCTCAATATAAATTGTAGTATAATTTTTTGTTTCTAATGAACAAGAGGAAATTAGCTATTGTACTCTTCCTTCAAACCACTTGGGCTATAATACTCTTATTTCCACCGATTTTTTTTTTTTTTTAAATGGACAAAATGTGGTCATTTACCAAATCAGAGAGAAGTTGACATTATTTACAAAGACCAACCAGGGTCAACCCGGACCGAACCCGTAAACCCGACCCGAAACCTGAAACCTAACCAACTAATTCCTAAACCGGCACCCATAACCAAGATAACCATTTCAAACCGATTAAAATCTCTAATTTTCCCCTAAATTTCAATTTCAAAACACAAGCAAGATTTTCCGAAACTCAATCGATCTCTCTTCCCTCTCTATCTATCGATTGTTCTTAAGGAGTACAACTAGTATAATTGAATCGGAATCATGGTGAGAGCTAAGTTACGAACTCCTTCTCCTTCATTCTCCTCCGGAAGTGAGGAAGATCCATCGGCGGCTGAAACCGTAGCCGTAGATATGGCCATCTCGAACACCACCGTCGGCGATGGTGAAGAAAGAGTGGGCGATGAAGAAGTAGTAGAAGAAACTGGCGGAGAGAAAGGCGTCGAGCCCACCGGAGGCGTAACCGCCGAGCGCACAGTAGGCGACAATGAAGGAGAAGAAGCCGACAGAGAAAAAGGTGTCGAGCCCACCGGAGGCGTAACCGTCGAGCGCACAGTAGGCGATGGTGAAGGACAAGAAGACGTGGAAGAAACGGTAATGAATTGAATGATTTGAGTGTATGGAATGAATTATGGAGTTTGAATTTGATTGATTTCGGGTTTGAGATTGATGTTGTTGAATTTGTTTTCTCGGTTGTAGGATTCGGATGACGAAACCGTAGCCTTGTTACGGAAAAAGATGTATATAAAGCCGGAATTCTACAAGAAAAGCATGAAGCTAGCAACGAATTGTTACGTTGCCAAAGTGGTGGAGAATTTGGAGAAAGTTCTCGACGCGAACGAGATTGAATGGTTCCACAATCATCCTCAATTTCGTCACTTATTCCACATGACTAGAGAGGTGCATCACAAAACAACGATGCTTTATTTGCTTCTTATAAAGAAGTATGGTTTATCGTGAACGGAGTTCACGATGATTATTTGCTTTATTCCTTAATAAGATCCTTCGTAAAGTCCTTAATAAGGTCCAACATGGAGCTATTTCAAAGGTAGAGACATAGACTTTTGCTTGAGTAATGTAGATTTAGAAGCAGGTTTTGAGAATTGTGATTTATGGTTGTTGAAATCACGTTGTGGAAAGTCCTTGTGATGCGATTCTTGTTGCGGATGGAGCGCCGTTATCAGCGTTTCAGTATGTGATGGCTTCTTTTTTATGAATAGATACGATATTTGTAACGGTAATCATCCGCAAAAATCATGAAAAAGAAGGAAGTATGGTTTACCGTGAACAGAGTTCCAATTCGGTATTCGATGAATGAGCACGCTCTTATTTCCGGTTTAGATTATAGGTCGTACATGAATAACTATGAGGAAATAGGGAATTTAAAGTTCTTTGATAAGCATTTTTTGTATCTGAAGTTTGTTAGTGTTGCTGTTTAGACAACTAGGGAAAATTGGTACAACTATGCATGTTTCTGTTTTGGACAACTATTGAAAACTCGGAACAACTATGCTTGTTTTTCTTTGGAACCTTGCATTTCGGATCTATTGCTAGCATATTACCTATTTTAGTATTGGTTTGAACTAGAGTACAATAGCTAATTTCTCTATTATTGATGAATAACAGAGAACAAGTACAAAAAAAAAACATTTAAAACACAAAAGTTAACCATACAAATATTAAACCAAGAACAAGAGGAAGAACTAGAAACCGTTGTTGTACTAGTTATACAAATAGAGACCGAGAAGATAACCGGAAAAATGTCTAACGCTTTTTCCCCAACACCACCACCTTCTGATCGAGAAGCCTCCCCTTTAACTCCTCGACTTCATTGCTCTTCTTGGCATTCTCGGATTCCAAGTGTTGAATGCGGATTTTTTGTTCGCAGGATTTGTTCTTCAACGCCTCCACTTCTTCCGTCACAGAGTAATCCCACCACTTACGGAAGTGAGGACCGTCACGGAATGGAGGACCCCAATCGATTTCATTACAAGCGTAATAAGCCCTCCCCTTGTTATCGCCGCTTGGTTCACGATGAATGAATACTTTCCGACCACAAAAACACTTCTCCGGGATACCGTTCGGGGTCTCGTCGGCAATGCACATGGCGAGGAATGTGAGGTTTTACTCGAGACATTTTTGGGGTTTAGATGGAAGGTGAAGGAGAAGGAGAAGAAGGGCGTTTGGGTTTGGTGGAGTGTAAAGAAGTAATTGAGGAGAAGGGGAGGGGGTCGGATTATATGGTGGAGGAGAAGAAAAAGTAGCTTTTGTACTTTTCCCTAATAGTTGATTTGACTTAGGAGAAGACAAAAGCTTTAGAAGGAAATTTGATTTGGAGGGAAATTTTTTCGGAGGGAAAATTTCCAAAATTTTCTCTAACAGTTGTATCCCCAGTTTTCTAGTTGTCCGAACTTACAAACAATTACACTTTTGTGTGTTTTCATAGATATATAGTTGAACCCTGAAAAATCTTTGACATTGTGGTTGCACACTTGTAATTGTCTACTTTTGGTAATTGCCAAAGATATCAAAGCACTCACAATTGGCAGAGAAACATTCCGTTGATACTCACCTAGGTAAATTGGATATGATTAAGAACAACACACAAAAGGGTAAGGTATTTTATGGGGAAATCTCTATATGGTTGAAAATGAAATTCAAAAATTTGATTGTATTTTTGACCAAACATATATGTATGAAACTGTACACGTTACTAGAATGCGAATTATAATTGGGAGGTTAGTGTTCGGTGACAATTTCGTTTTTTTTTTATTTTGTTCTAAACTAGTCGTTTACAGTTATCCCTAGTTTTCTCCAGTTGTTACACCAGAGAGTAAATAGCAGATTCTCGGGAATAGGTGTAACCAGTTTTCCCCAGTTGTTCGAACAGAGAAGAAATACATAAATCTGGAAAAATAATAGCTTAATAGTTGTCCCAAATTTTACGCAGTTGTTCAAACAGAAAGCGAAATACAAAAACCAAGCAAAAGAGGTTCAAACTTGTGGTGCATCGGCACTACTCCCTGCCATATTGATCCCCACATACGTATTACTAGGCTTCCGACGCTTTTCTCCGGTCGACGGAATCCTTTTCACTTGGTTTCTTCCCTTTCTTTTCTTGTACTTTGGCGGTGACACCCACGATTCTTGTATATGCTCAGGGATTCCGGACCACTCACTCTGATGGGGGACTGGGTAAATCGTCTTGACATAAGTTAGTGCCCACGTGTCCATTTGATAATATTTGGAGCATAATTCATGTATATGGATATCCACGGGGCTTTCTTTCCAACTCATGTACTTAAGAAGTGCGGCTATTGCATGCACGCAAGGGTACTTGTCGATGTCAAAACACCTGCAACTACAACATTTCTTCCTCAAATCCACCAAGTAAGACTTCCCATCTTTACCAATCACACTGTACTCAAGCAAGAACGAGTTCAACACATCCACATGTAATCTCTTAGCAACAAAGCATCTAGTGGACAATTCGTTCTCAACAACGGGCACCAATTTCCGTGCGCTTGCTCCACTCCTTCCGGTAGATTCCTTCCTATATCGGTTAAACCACTCCATCATTTTCTGGATTATCTTATCCATCATACGTAGCAAAGAGTATTTTCTTGCGTCCTTGAACACGTTATTCAAGGACTCCGCACTGTTCATCGTGTTTATCTTATACCTCTCTCCCGCAAAATAGCATCTCGCCCATTTTTTTGGACCCTCTACCACACTAGTTTTCAAGTACTCCACACCCTTAAAGTATAATCTTCCAAACTCCTCATACTCCCTTAGGAATTCTACGTCCGTGTAAATGGTTGCCAACGCCCTGAATTTCTCTGTACATGCTTTTTTCTCAAGGAACCGACTTGTCCTTTCACATTCAATGATAGATGATACATGCAAAACCCATGTTGAGCTTTAGGTTACATCTCGTGAATCCCCTTGATGAGACTTCTATTTCTATCACTTATCCAAACCAATTATGGATCATCTTGAATAATACTTCTCATTTGACTGAAAACCCAATTCCAACTTGCATTGTTCTCACCATCGAGAACGGCAAACGCAATGGGATAATGGTGATGATTAGAATCCTGAGCTGTCGCAAACACAAGCATCCCATAATGTCTTGTTTTAAGAAAAGTCGCATCGACTTGGAGAACTTTCCTCATTGCTCCAAACCCTTCAATACAAGCTCCCAAAGCCACAAACAAGTATTTGAATCTTCTCTCGACATCCAATACACACCTTGTTACTGACCCGGGATTCGCCTTCTCCAACATGAATAAATACGAATGCAAAATCTTGTAGCTCTCATATTGATTCTCGTTTCCATCAAATGGAACCTCAACCGTTTCTTTACCAATACCGTGATCCACATCTTCAACCTCACTATCATATTCATCTTCATCTTCATCCTCACTATCATATTCGTCTTCATCCTCCACATCCACATTCCCACTTGGTATACTCTCATCCTCTCCAACACCACCATCCACATCCAATGTTTTGAACATTGCACCTGCCAAAACATAATAAAAAAATTTATTAACACCTTTTCGCTGGGCACAGTTATACTATTTGTCCCAGTTGTCCCACTATGATCAGTATTCCTATTTGTACCAGTTGTCCGAGCAAAGAGTTCTTCTAATGCAAAATCATCTTGCTTCTGGAAATGTGAATTAGTTTGTCCTGTTTCCAGGTTCTATACCTAACTACATTCCTCTATTTACTACCAATGAAGACCGTAATCATTCCTTACAACTCTAATGCTAATCACAATCTCCATTATATTAAAATCCATTGAAATTCAACAAATCCAACAATACCAAGTATAAAGCATAAACAACTCAATTCTACATCTCAACATCATATTAAGAGCAACATTCAAAGGATTTCACCACAATTTCGAAGCTTCAACTCGGGTTTCGATCGAATCCAGGATTTTTCCCCAAAAAGCTTCAACCTTCAATTGATGATCCGGTTTGACGAGATTTAGTTTGATTCCAATGACATTGAGTTCAAATCGAGTGATTGGGAAAGGATTTGGTGGGTGGATTTGACGGAGGCGGGGGGAGGAAGAAACAGGAAACTCGAGTTCCGTACAAATTGTTTTTGGTTGGTTTTGGGAACGGAATCGGAAGGATTAGTTTTGAATGGTTAGGGCTATTTTCAGAAAACTCTAATTCATGGGAAAAGAGAGCATTTTAGCTAGTCATGAAGAGTATGAGTCTTTTTTATTTTAACTAAGAGTAGAATAGCTAATTTCCCGTTCTTTTGTGGTTATTGAGAGGACTTTGGCTAGGGTTCTTGAGCGATCATCATTTTTCTTCAGAAGTTGAGGAGATCTTATTTTCGGGGGTTTTAAGCAGAAGAATAAGGGAGGAAGCAGTCTTTAAGGATGTCTTCAGGTATTGATACGATTTTAATGGGTTTAAAAATTCAGGATGTGGAGGAGCCATATGATCTTCCAGACGATCCAGAATTTTGTTCAGTGGAAGAAAACAAGCTTAGTTTGATTAGTAGAGCTTTGAATCCGAAGAGACAAAAATCTCATATCTGATCTTAGATATGCCAAAGAAGTGGCAGTTGTATGATAAGGTTTTTGGGGTGGCCTTGTCAAACGAAAAATTTCAGTTCTTCTTTAAGGAAGAAGAGGATCTCCTAGAAATCCTAAATAGGGGAGTACACACATATAACCAATGGGCGTTGGTAATAGATCGATGGGTTAAAATCCCACCACCGGATTACCTTTAGACCATTCAGGTGTGGATTCAGTTAAGAAATATCCCAGTGAATCACAAGACTTTGAGTGCTATCAAAGGGATAGGTGGGTTTACAGGTAAAGTTACCGAAGTTGCTTTTGATCCCCAAAAAGCTCAGAGTAGGGAATATGTAAGGATTAGAGTGAAGCTAGAAGTGTCAAATCCGGTGAGAAGAAGCAAAGTGGTAAATTTACCAAAGAGAAGAGGGCAAGTAGAGGTCAAATATGATTTTGAAAGGTTACAGAAGCGATGTTATACTTGCCAAAGGTTAACTAATGAGGAGGAGTTTTGTCTCTATTCCTTAATAGAAACATGGGATTACCAGAGGAGGATAAAGAAAAGAAACAGGCGATGAACTTGAGTCATATTCTATCTGAAGACGATCCCTTCTACGGAGTTCTGAAGGCAGAATAGTTATGGATTAACCCGCTCTCCGGGAGACCAAGAATTCACCCAGAAGTTCTTCAAGGAATGAGAATTTATCTTCTTACAGAATCAGGACCAAATAGAGTGGTCAGAGAGGAGAGAGTGCGTAACTCAATAGCTGCTCTACCCAAAGATCCTCAAGGGCAGTTCGCGCTTACCCTTGACCCGATACCAATCATATCCTCTGATTTAGACAAAGGGAAAGGAATAGTTTTTGGGTTTGAGGAACAAATTAAAGCCAATCCCAAATTAATGCAGGATGCATTCAAAGCAAGAAAGATCCATCCTTCTTCAAGGGTTGTTATTGGAGATCAAATAATGGAAGAAGATGGAGATAAAAGTATAATGGACCCTCCCTTTACTTGTAGTCCAACGGGTTATAGAACATGCTTCATTGAAGCTAGTTCTTCTGGGACTGTAATAAAGAAGAGGAATCCGAGGAAAAGGCCTCATAAGAGCCAAAGGAAACCAACAGGGAAAGCAGACCCAGGGTTGTTGACACTAGTTGATGAGAAGAAAAAAGGCCTAATGGTGGGAGTGAAGGATAAGAGGAAGGCTGACAAGGATGCAGGAGAGAAAGAACCTGAGGCTCATAAAAACAAACAGAGGTTGAGTTGTAAGGGTGGCAAGGAGGTTACAGAAGCTGTATCTAGCACACAAGAGGTGGTCTCAAATGAGGGACCGTCTAGTTTCTAATGAGCCTCATTAGCTGGAATTGCCAATGATTGGGGCGGCCTCAAGACTTGGTTTTTCCAAGACTCAAGGAGATGCGTAAAAAATATTTTCCTGAGGTAATGTTTATTATGGAAACAAAAAATATAAGAAATGTAGTAGTAGACCTGCAAGAATGGTTAGGTTATGATAGAGTTCATACGGTAGAGCCACGAGGATATAGTGGAGGTTTGGCTCTTTTTGTTAAGAAATCTGTGCTTTTAGAGTTGTTATTTGCTGATAAAAATGTAATGGATTGTCATATAAAGTTTGGTTCTTTCTCTTATTATGTGGCTTGGGTTTGTGGGGATCCAATTCAGAAGGATAGACACAAGGTTTGGGAGAGGATCACAAGGATTGGGATAGGAAGAAAGGATAGTTGGTGCATGCTAGGGGATTTTAATAATATTTTGCACAATGAGGAGAAATTGGGGGGTCCAGCTAGGTCAAACAAATCCTTTGAGAACTTTGTAAATATGATTAAGGGTTGTGGTATGACAGAGCTTCCAAGCCATGGAAACGGCTTCACATGGGGAGGATGGAGACATGAGCTTTATATCCATTCCAAGCTGTATAGATGCTTTGGAAACAAAGATTGGTTCAAGATGTTTCCGGTAGCAAATCAAGTCTTTATGGAAAAAAAGGGTTCAGATCATAGGCCTATTCTTGTTAAGCTTTTGGTATCTCAAGACTCTTATATTGGGCAGTTTAAGTTTGACAAACGAATGCTGCATAAACCGCTGGTTAAGGAAACTATAGAGAGAGCATGGCAAGCGCAAGGTTTCATGGGTCTCCCCTCAGTGTCTAATAAAATTTGCAGTTGCAGAAAAGCTTTAAGTAACTGGAAGAAGGTGAATAACACAAATGCTCAAGATAAAATTCATGCAATTCAAAGAGATTTCGAGTTAGTTCAATCAGGTGCTCGACCTTCAACTTTTCACATCTCTAGGCTCAAATACGATCTAGCTTCAGCATACAGAGAGGAAGAGAGTTTTTGGAGTCAGAAAAGTGAGCAAAAGTGGTTAAAGGATGGAGATGGAAACACAAAATATTTCTACGCCTCAATGAAAGAAGTTAGAAACAGAAATTCTCTGGAATGTTTACTGGATTCAAACGGCAATGCCCAAAGAGGAGAAGCATCCATGGGAGATGTTGCCTCTCAATACTTCAACAATCTGTTCAGTTCTTCAAATCCAGAAGATTTTCAAGACGTATTCGAAGGGTTTCCGGCAAAGGTGACTGATCAAATGAATAGATGTTTGATACAAAAGGTATCTAAGGAGGAGATTAAAGATGTCATATTTTCGGTTAAGGCTTCAAAAGCTCCAAGGCCTGATGGTATGACAAGAATGTTTTTCCAACAGTATTGGGATATTATTGGGGATCAAGTGACAGAGGAAATTCAAAGCTCTTTGCAAAAGGTATCTTTCCATCTGAATGGAATTACACTCACATTTGTCTTATACCTAAGATAGTTGGTGCTAATTCGATGAAGGATTTAAGACCCATTAGCTTGTGTTCAGTGGTTTACAAAGCTATTTCTAAGGTGATGGTGAGACGGTTGCAGCCTTTTCTATCAGAATTAGTTTCTCCCTGTCAGTCATCCTTTGTAGCTGAGAGGCAAATTTCTGATAACATCTTAATTGCCCATGAGGTTATCCATGGTCTTAGGACGCATAGAACTCTCTCCCAAGAATTCATGGCTATTAAATCAGTTATGTCCAAGGCCTTTGATAGGGTAGAATGGAGTTATCTTAGAGCTTTGATGAAGGCGATGGGGTTCCATGCGCAGTGGATTGAATGGATAATGTTTTTCGTATCCTCGGTCACCTATTCGGTTCTGATCAACAATCAACCTCATGGAGTGATTGTCCCAGAACGAGGTTTGAGACAGGGGGCTCCATTGTCACCCTTCTTATTTGTTTTATGTACAGAAGGTTTGTCTCACATGCTGAATAAATCAGAAAGAGAAGAAAGAATCACAGGGTTGCGGTTTTCTCCCCAAGGTCCTTCTATTCACCACCTTTTGTTCGCAGATGATAGCCTTTTTATCTGCAAGGTGGAGAAAGAGGAGTGTGAGGAGTTCAAGAAAATTTTGAGTGCTTATGAATAGGCTACTGGCCAGTTTATAAATGTAGATAAATTGGCAATAACTTTTGGAGAGAATGTAGAGCCAGACTTAAAGCTCTTTGTGAAACAGTCCCTTGGGATAGTAAAAGAAGGAGGAACTGGATCTAATCTGGGATTGCCAGAATGCTTTAGTGGTTCTAAAGTTGAGTTGTTGGAGTACATTAGGGTCAAGTTAAAGTCAAGGTTATCAGGTTGGTTTGCTAGGTCTTTATCATTGGGAGGAAAAGAGATTTTGCTAAAATCTGTGGCTTTGGCAATGCCAGTCTACGCAATGTCAAGCTTTAGACTCCCAAAAACAACTTGCTCTTCTTTGGCTAGTGCAATGGCAGATTTTTGGTGGCATTCAACAGAGGACAAGAAGAAGTGTCATTGGTTAAGCTGGGATAAGTTATGTCTGACAAAAGAAGAAGGGAGATTAGGATTGAGAGATGTTGAGTGTTTTAATCAAGCTCTTTTAGGGAAGCAGGCTTGGAGAATTCTTCAAAACCCAAACAGTTTGCTAGCAAGAATGTATAAAAGCAGGTATTACAACGATGGAGAATTCTTGCTTGCTACACAAGGGAAAAGACTCTCTTACGGATGGAAAAGCATTATACATGGAAGATCTCTTTTGGAAAAAGGTTTGACTAAGTTGATAGGAAATGGGAATTCCATTCATGTATGGAGTGATCCTTGGATTGGAGAAGGGGTTCCTAGGATTCCATTGATGAAGAACATATTTGTGGATTTATGCTTAAAGGTGAGCTGCTTGATTAGGCAAGATACGGGATCATGGGATATGGAGAAACTACAAGAGCTGTTTTTTCAGCAGGTTATAGATCTTATCACACAGAAGAAACTGGTGAGTAACCAAGAGGATTTTTGGATGTGGAGATTTAATAGAAGTGGAGAATACACAGTTAAATCTGGAAATTGGCTAGCAAACAGAGAGAAACACCAAGAACTGATATTGGAAGTAGTGGCTAGGCCCTCCATTAACAGCATCAAGGATGTAATTTGGAAGATGAAGGCCCCATTCAAAATTAAAGAATTCTGGTGGAAATCTATAAGTGGAGCAGTTCCGGTGGTAGATAAAATCCTCACTAAAAGGATTAAAATGGATGAGAGATGCCAATCTTGTGGGCAAGAAGGAGAGTGCATCAACCATGTGTTGTTTTTATGCCCTGCAGCAAGACAAATCTAGGCTCTTTCTGATGTGCCCAATCCGGTCTCAGGGTTTGAAACATATTCCATTTTCTCTAATATAGATTATCTATTGCGTTTGATGGAAGTATCTACTATTCCATTAACCATTAGAAGATCTATTCCATGGATTGTTTGGAACATCTGGAAGAATAGAAATAACCTCTGTTTTGAAGGGAAGAGACAGTGGCCGATGAAGACTAAAAGAAAATATTTGGAAGAGGCTGAGAATTAGGCAATGGCTTAACAAATGGATCAATCTCAATCACAACAAGAAGACATGAGGAAGTGGTCAAAACCTAAATGGAAACCACCCCCCAGTCAGTGGATCAAATGCAATGTTGCTTGCTCTTGGTCAAGGAAAACGCAATCATGCGGAGGAGCTTGGGTGATCAGAAACACGCAGGGTAAAGTGATCATGCATAGCAGAAGACTTTTTTCAGGTCTGGAATCGTTGATAAATGCAAAGGAGAGATGCTTATCATGGGCTATGGAAAGCATGGAAGATTTGCATATGGATAGGATAATTTTTGCAGGACAAGAACATGATCTCTTTGGTGCCATTCTTAGGCCAAGAGCATGGCCGTCATTTGTTGCGTCTGCTGCGAGCTTAATTAGACTTTTAGATAAGTTTTTGGAATGGTGAATTCAATCAGAGGAGGAATCAACGAATAGAGGTGCACAACTCATCGCTCATAGTGCACTTAGGGATGATAGATTGCATTCCTATGTAGCAAAAGGATCCCCCTTTTGGATGAATTCTGTCTTTGAAGATGAGTGTGTTTTAACCTCTGTTTAGCATCAAGTAGTTAAAGCGGGTTATATTTTTGGGTCTGATTGTAATTAAGGGTGTAACAATGGTTGTAACTTTTGGTTGTTATGGTTGGAATGAAATTAATCAGACGGAAAAAAAAAGAACAAGTAACATATGAATGTTTTTCTATGTCGCTAATCGCTATTACTAATTGCTTTATTTGATAGTTTTTTTTTTTTTTTTGGTTACAGCTTTATTTGATAGTTATGAACACAAAAAATACATAATTTTACATTAAGTTACAATCTCCGTCAAATTCATATTCCAACCGTTTGTTTTTATATGATGTTTAAAGTTTCTACACTCTTATTAAGAAATCATTAAATTTATCTTGTTTTTTGAAATAAAACAATATTTTTTTTATCCAAGACATTTTAACCAATAAAAATTCAATCTGCAGAATGTAAAGAGTCAAAAATACTAAAAAATCAATTAATTGTACATTGGTAAGTGAAAACATCACTTATTTGTGAACAAACTTTAAACATCACTTAAAAACAAATGGAGAGCATTTTTCAAATAATTATGGCTATATGTATTTGCAATCAATCATGAAAAAAAAATGATTTGTGTTAGTTTATGTAGGTATTTGGTATTATTGCATTTGTGTGAATTTATAGTGTGAAATTAATCATAACTTATATTGCAATTATAGATGTGTAGTTGATGGATTAACAAACTATGCGTTTTTATTACCGGTAAATTTTCATACGTTTGATTCTGTTCCAACAGACGTGGTGTTATTGAGTGAAGACGTGTGCGGAATCACTCGATCACGGCAAGTCTGTGTATAAGAAGTTTATGTTTTAACAAAATTTGCTCTCCGTTATTCACCCAAAAAAAAGTACAAATATAACTAGAACCGGTCAACTATCCATATGTTCCACGTTTCTTCAAATCCTGAACGTAAAGTTACCCGATTAGTAATATTGATTACGCAAACACTACTTGTAACAGAAAAATTCATACTTTAAAAGATTAAAAAAAATAATTATGTTGATATATTACTGGTTGACATCCCAACAAAGTAACAATAATATTTGTAAAATAGAATTTTATAGAGTTTTTTGGAATTGAATTCCGCATTATTTGACGCGGAAATAATCGTTGTTGTCACTTGTCACCATCCATCACTGTAACCGGTAGAGTTGGTAGATGATTTTGTGTTGACATCGGTAAATATTCCTAACACAAACTTTTAAATATATAATTAACGGACATGAAAAAAATCGAAATATAATCAAAGATTTAACCCGAACTTATTATCACTAAAAACCGAATCAAAATAACATGTTGGTTTAATCGGCAAACCGATGAATTAAACCGAACTAACCGACCTACCCAAACCGATGTTGGTATGACTATCAGTGAAGTCATCTTCTTCCACCTCTCTTACTATAACGCTTCCATTCCCAAACCAGAGCAGCTTTCTCCGAAATGGCTTCTGGGTTTTACCCACTTGGTTCCATTCTCACCTCCTTATCCTCGTCCCACGCGCTTGCCCGGCGCGTTGTACCCACTCTCATTCTACGGTGGCGTTCGAGTTTGAATTCGAGTTCGAGGTCTTCTCCTCCGCCGCGAATTTCCCGCGCTTTATCCACCGGTCCGGTAAGCTCCTCCTTCACGTGGGACGACGTCGTACAGAGCGGTGAGTCCAACTCCTCCGATCTCACCGGGTTTCTCGAGAAAGTCGACCGCTGCAATCGCGGATCCGTAAGTCTACTGAATTGAATCATTGATTGATTGATTCTTCTGGGTTTAGGGTTTTTGATAAAGATTCATACTTTTTCCAGGAAAAGTTATCTGATTTCATTCCATTTGTTATAGAGGACCAAATCGTTGGTTATATTCACAAAGGGTAATCTACACTTTGCTCAACTCTTATACAATTTGATTTTTCTGAATTTGTAATGCTCTCAAGTTGGATTGAAACAGATTTACAGATTACTTGAGGGAATTTAATGATATCTTTACGTTTTCACCAAATGATTCTTTCTCGGACTGCGTTAATGGCCATGTAACGCTTAATTCGATGTTTGAGAAGCCTGAAGATAGAACCAGAGCTGTTGCAAACGTGATCAAAATCTTGGCTGACAAAGGTATCATTCCAGGTATTCGAAATGAGGTATATATGGCTCCATGTTGATTTTGATCTTCTAACTCTCCAGTGATACTTCATTTAAGTTCCATGATTCTAGTTGTCTTCATTTTGTTGATCTTGTTCACCAGATGTATCCTGTGAAACCATCGTTTAACGCTCCCGTTCTTTTCTCCCTAGAGCGTGCCGCTGCTCCTTATTTTGGATTAAAGTTAATACCATACTGCCCTGAATTGCTTCAGCTTAACACCAACTTAGATGCTTTGCTTGCCTTACGTAAGGGATGCTATGGAAACTCAGTTTTTAGATGTGTTTTTGATGGAAATGTTCATATGGCTCTCTTGTTATCTGATCCAGGGTTATGGAGTTCACATGAATGGGTATGTAGAAAAAGACGGACACAAATTTCTATGGATAGGTAAAAGAAGTCACTAAAAATCCACTTATCCAGGAATGCTTGACCATCTGGTTGCTAGAGGATTGGTAAGACTTCTCTTGAGTCTTGTATCTGCTTATGGTGAAAGTGATTCATCGTGATGTCGAAAGTCTATACCAGTGATTATAATTCTCATTTGAAGGAACTATAGCCTCATGGGATTAGCTGCGGTGAGAATCTTGTTAAGGAATGTGAAGAGGAAGCTGGAATTTCTAGAGTCATTGCAGAGAGGTAAGACATTTTCCTCACTCTTCTTCAACAAAGGAGTATGTATAGTAGCTCTCTTTGATTTTTGCAACTTGTTTCGTTTTACCTTTTAATAAAGGGCGATAGCTGTCGGGGCTGTTTCGTACATGGATATCGATCAGTACCGTTTCAAACGTGATGTACTGTTTTGTTATGATTTAGAACTCCCTGAAGATTTTGTTCCCGAATGTCAAGGTTAGGTAACCACTAGTAAGGCATGAGGAATTCTTGAATAGTTTCTCAGAGAGATATGCTTATTCATAGCATCGTTGTCCAAATTACATTGCAGATGGAGAAGTTGAGAGTTTCAAGTTGATTCATGTAGCTCAAGTTGCTAATGTGATTCGAGAGACTAATTTTTTCAAGGACAACTGTTCCCTTGTCATTATTGACTTCTTGTTTCGGCACGGGTTCATCAGACCAGAATCATCTGGTTACTTGGATCTATACAGACGCTTGAGGAACGGAGATTGCTCATGAGGATGCTACTGTGTTTTGCATATCTGATGTTTGTAAGTAAAAAAAAAAAAAAATTTTACTCTAGAGATGAAATATTAGATAATCTGGTTATATCATAGGTTCATGAGTGTGTATCTTTTTGGATTTTGTTTCAGATTTTGTTGAGCCACTTGAGGTGCCTTCATTCATTTGTACAAATTCATATTTTGATTGTTCTCTTCAAATAGAGTTGTAGATTTGAGCACCAGAAAGCTAATCCAATCGTGTGTCTGATATATACAGTTGGAAATTCATCCAAATTCATAACACCGCGACTATTTAAGTTGCGCTACTAGCCATGGATTGTGACCATGACCCATCCGTAGTCAGAAAGACGCCACCGATGACCAGCAGAAGCCATAACCACGTATTCGTCTTCATGGGGCTTGTCTAGCGCAGCACTTGACAGCTTTCTCCAGATAGATGCAAGAGTTTGATCTTAATAATAAGAGAAAAAAACTTAAACTACCCACAAATAACGGAACACCATTGTTTTGAGATCTCCAACTTTAGAAACAGCCTAAATTTGCTCTTATACGATAGCAGAATCCTAACAATGTATACTATAAATGAAAAAATGGTGTTTTCCAAAAGAGATCGTCCTCCTCACCATGATCGCCTTCATTGATGTTTAAGAACCTCTTTCTTTTGAGCCAGACCAATACCTATTTATGGAAAAGAGGAGGGAGGCATGCTCTCTAATCAATTTCAATCTTTGCTTCTTTCTTTCCTTTTCCCAAAATGTCACTCATAGTTACTATGATTTTTCTTGAGATTTCATCGGTTAATGCGCGTTTATAGAATGGGGAAATTAACCGATGAAATCTCAACATCTGTGTCTTCTTTGTTTTTTTTACATGTGCTTTCTTTGCAAAATGTTTGGGTAGATTATATGGTTTTATCTTATCTAACGAGGTTTAATTTAACAACGTGGCTACAGAATGCTGGATGGGCTCCAGTTCCGCAGTTCGGTGGGTGGGACCAACATGGATCGGACGCTACAAATTATTCGGTAGTGTTCTCCAAAGCTCGCGCTAATAAGAAGCAAAACAAAGCTGGTGTGAGACATTCTAGTTTGGGAAGCGAACAAGAACTTATCGCACGTGCTCATCGTCACCACCATCAGCAACATCACCACCGCCTGGAAACCCAAGACGATGACCCTGTCATGGTATAATCTCTCTCTCTTGTTCTTCTCTCTTTCTTTACTTACTCTTCTATGGATTCTTTGGTTCATATTCACCTCCTTGTTGGATGGTCTATTTCCCTTAGTCAACACGCATGGATCATCAACAAGGTGGTATAATAATTCTTGAAATTATTTCTCTTTGCATGAGTCCTTGATTTTTTGTGTGTGTTTTGCATCCAAACAAGAAACTACTATTTCATTTATTTCTCGTCCTAGAGACATGAACCGTGATGTTCGATTTATGAGTTGAATTTCATCTCTTTAGGGAGGCTTACTCAAATATAATATTTCTCTAGAACACACAAAAATATATCATCCTTATCGATAGAGTTAAATACAAGTCTAGACCAACCAAGTGCATAGTGGTTTGTACTAGTGTCTTCGTCGTGTCATAGTCCATATTCAAAACCCATAAGTATGAGTGTGAATTGTAGACGACAAAATATGTAGAAATTTAGTATTTAGAGCCAAGAGACATCCTTCAAAAACCATGTAATGTATTATGTTTTATTTTCTCGTTACAAAGTTTCAATTAGAAACCATATTTTGGCACTAAATTTCCTGTCTAAAGCTAAATTTAACAAACTTATAGTAAGATGATTAAAAATTCTTTAAAACCAAACTAAACATCCAAAACACATTGTAATAGGTATTATAGTAAGCAACTATGTAAATTTATCTTGTGTGATATACAATTACATATTTATACTTGCTAGTAAATACTTTTCTATATTTTCAAAATATGTATTATAGTATAGTAGAGAATTAACATATTTGTATTATTTTCCTTGATGTTTCTTAAAATTTGGAGCTAAACAAATATTTTGGGTACATTTTCTCTGGCAAAGATGAACACTCCATTTCTAGTTTCATTCAGCTTTTGTATACCACCCAAAATCACTAATTCAATTACCATGCAGAAGAAGAAGAGGATCTTGACCTACATTAACTGTTGTATCAGGCCAAACTAATTAAGGCCTTGTTCCACAAAGTTGCAATCTTTCTATCGTCAGTGGCATGTCAGTGTGTAAAGACATTAATGTACACTTTTGTAATCTATGTGCATTATCTGTTAAGATACTCCTGGTTAATGTATACTTTTGGACTTCTGCTTACATGATATGATGAGAGCAAAATAACATGATGAATCGTATTTCTATCAAATCATAAAATATTGTAACGTATGAGTCATGTATGTATGTCTGATTTGTAAGTATAGCTGGGTATTCAGAGTAGATTTTTTCCAACCTTGAATATTATGGCGTGCATCCTAAAACCAAAAATATGGATAAGTTTTTTAACCCTTGTAGAATGAAATGAACTAAGACGTTGCGTTAAAGATTCGAAAAAACGGTTTCGGTATAAAGTTAACAAAATGGAAAACTATATATATCGTAAAATCCTGGTAAATATTGACCAAATGTGAAACAAAAAAACAAGCTTTGTAATATTTATGGCCAAAGTACTCTCAACAGTATATAACCAAATGTAAAACAAAAAAAAACAAAAAGGTTCGTAATATATAATGACAAAAACAATCAATTTTGTAAACAAAAACTAATAATTGACTTGAAATTAAATTAGTTTCTTATGTTCTCTATATTACATTGACATAGAAATATAAAGTAATTTACAACTATTTCAATATTGATAGTTACTATTTGAAAATAAATATACTTGCAACTTTCTTAACTACATAAATTTGACAATTCAATAAATCGTATATCTTAAATTAGGTAATGACTAAACAAACTAGGTATCTATATGTCAATACTCAATAGGACTGAAATTTCACAATAATGACAAGTATCACGAACAATGTTTTTATTTATTTATTTATTTGGTAATATATATCACAAAGATACTTGACTAAATCAAGAAGATAGGTTTTGAGCAGTGTTCTAAAACGCGCTTGGCGGTGAAGGAGGGTCTAACGCCTAACCGTATACGCAAGAGTATAGGCGGATAATTACTTTTAGGAATATATACCTATAAAAATGAATGAGTATATATAAATATGAGTATATCTTATACTTAGAAATGATAAAGTAAAAATATACTCCATAATATTAAATTTAATAATTTTTATGTAAAAAGACATGTAGTTTTAAATATACATATGATCTCAAAATATAAGTTTAAAAACAGTCTTATAAAATATATAATGTAATGTGAGATATAAAATCATATCCAAGATTTTGTGTTTAAGGTTACGAAAGATCCTACCAAAGGTGGTCACATAGACTCAATCGGCCTTCGTTTAAGGGAGGCTAATATCGGATAACATTCTTATCGCACAGAAAATGTCCTATGGACTACAGACTACGGACTAACCAATCCTGTCCTGGAGAATTTATGGCAGTTAAGACTCACATGAGCAAGGCCTATGATCGAATAGAATGGGATTTTCTGGAACAGAAGCTTCAAAAGTTTGGATTTCATC
Source organism: Draba incana (assembly GCA_963576765.1). Classification (NCBI taxonomy): domain Eukaryota; kingdom Viridiplantae; phylum Streptophyta; class Magnoliopsida; order Brassicales; family Brassicaceae; genus Draba; species Draba incana. The sequence continues at coordinate 41,046,367 of OY755205.1, forward strand.
CAACCTGGATCACTTGGATAATGTGGTGTGTCCGATCGGTATCCCACCAAATCTTGCTGAATGGGCAGCCAAGAGGGCGGATTATCCCAAATCGGGGATTACAGCAAGGAGATCTATTATCTCCCTATCTTTTTATCATATGTACAGAGGCTCGGCTTACTCACTGGTATAAAAATAGCATACAGTGAGATTTCTAATCGAAACATAATATACAATTCTTGAGATATTATTATAATCATAATTGGATCTTAAATTCCCATTAGAAATTAGAATCCTAAAGAACTTAGGATTAGAATTTCCTTATTTTTGACAGTTTTCTTATAAATATACACACACATACACGTTTTAATCGAAAGACAAAAAACGTTGTTGTATCTAGAAGACGAAGATGAAGAGGATGATTGAGAGAGAATCCGAATGGGATCAATTTATCTATATTACGAACTTCATCGGACAAAGACTAACTTCATCGATACTCGAACAATACAGCGACTTGGTGAAACGATTTAGATCCGGGGATATCGAAGTTGACAATCTCTTAAAAGTCTTTTCTGGATTTGTTCCAAGAAGACGAGTTACTTTCTAAAATGTTTAACAAACTTATAGATTATAATAAATATCACAAGGATTGTTTATAGATAGCCATGCACACAACGGATGATGTAATGAAAATGAGAACTCAAGCGGTGAAGGATGTACATATTGGGACGTAGAGGACAACATTATTATTGTGGACCTCTAAAATACTCTCATAAACATCTTTGACCCATTAACTCATATATAGTTTTTTTTTTTTTTAATGTTAAATTTTATACCGTTTTAGAATTGTTTTAGAATTGTTACAGCGATTACAGTGAAAAAATTTAAAACCGAAATCTACGAAACAAAAGCAACACTACAACAAGACAAGGAACGAACCTAAGCAAACAAAAACGATCATCGACGAAGAAACACCGATTCCGAGAACCTAAAATCAGAATTTGTGTTGCAATCCTAAGAACTCGAGTCCTCATCCTAGTTGCCACGAGCCACACGCGAGACCGTCCCTCAAAACCTCGAAAATAGTATAATTTACAGCTTCTCCAAGGACAAAAAAAAAAAAAAAAATTGATTCACCAAACCTCTCCAAATCTGGCGGCACGGGAGCCTCTGCCAGCTGCCAGAGAAATTGCCTCTGACCGCCATTCCCGAGCTTGCAAAAGCTCAAGAATCATCTTCCACATAAATGAATTAGTTATTGAATCAAAACCGCCAAGTCATATATAGTTGAAAGTTTTGATATGGACAATGTAGTACATCATTCAAAAATGTTTCCAAGATGAACTATACATATATGATCAACATGACGGAATAATGAGTAGCAAAACGTCTCAATTAAATTGTCAAGAGTTCAAACCAAAATTTTTATAATAACTCTTAAACCCACAAGCTAGTTTGTTCATATTGCTCCTGCGATTTGCATTGTTTCGTTTGTAGATTTCTATATTTCCGATTGAGTTATCAATCTCATTTGATGTTCTAACAAGTATAAGATAACAAGTTAGAAAATCAAAACCAAGGTAGTGTACTTGAAGAACTTAACCACATAATAATCCTTGACCCAAAACAAACCACATGGTCAATACAAAACTAAACCAGGTTTTAGTCAACGCATCGTGACGCGCGTGAATTCCATGCGCAATCCTTTAAACAACACAAAAGACAATTTTTCTGAAGTATCAGCGAGAGGAGAAGAAGAAATTCGCGACCATTGTTGAAGAAGGAATCAGCTTTCGTTCTCTCAAACCCTAAATACTTCCTTTCTCGCTTTCTCTCTCGATTCACTCACCTCCATTCAAATTCACGCGGAAAATCGAAAACCAAGAACAATCGCTGATTAGGGTTTCTGTATCTGGGTGCTAAGATGAGACCTGGCTTTTGAAACGTGAATTTCAATTGATCATCATAGTAAAAACATTCGGGTTTTGCAAATAAAGATATGGAATCAGAGAGCGTCAAGTTCGGAGGTAAAAAATTTGATGAATTGATTCTCAAAGTTTTGATTTTTGTTGCAAAATACCAGTCTTGATGGGTCATTGAGCTGTTGGGTCTTGTAATTGTAGGTCAAAGAGAATTGGGTGGTGCATTAGATCTTATAACTCAATACAAGTTATTGCCACACCATGAATTCTTTTGCAAAAGATCACTACCTGAGTCACTTTCAGATGCTCATTACCTTCATAATGTGGTTGGAGACACTGAGATTAGAAAAGGAGAAGGAATGCAATTAGATCAGCTTATTCCAAATGTATCATCACATAGCCGAGATACAAATGCCCGAATCCAACCTTTTGTTCTTGATGAACTTAAAGAAGCTTTCGAGCTAAGAGATACAGCTCCTGTTGAATTGCCTCCAGTAAGAAGAATCTGTTTGCTCTCTGTTTATTCCATAATAAGTTGATTTAGTTTGTAAGTACCTGTGATGATTGTTGATGTTTATTGTTTCAGGGAGAGAAGGGAGCTCCTACCGTTGCGTCGAAATCGAAAAGTGAGTTGAAAGATGGGGATAGGAAGCATAAGAAACATAAAGACAGGAGCAAGGAGAAAGATAGGGAACATAAGAAGCATAAGCATAAGCATAAAGATAGAAGCAAAGATAAGGATAAAGATAAAGATAGAGACAGAAAGAAGGAAAAAAGCGGACACCATGATAAGGTAAGAGAATTGGCTGCTCTTAGTGGTTTCTTTCTTTCCTTGGAATAGTTTATTGGTACAGTATTTCTTGATTTCTTTGAGCTGGGTTACGTTCTTGGCGATTGACTTGTGTACCCTTTGTCACTTGACTTTCAGAAAAGAAAGAACAATGGGGATGAAGATCTCGATGACGGGAGGCACAAGAAAAGTAAGGTAATGTACTATGGCAATGCAGAAATCTTCTTCTTGCTACTTGAGCTGAATTTGGGCGTTTTTGTTGGCTCGCACAGTTGTCTTAGAGTAGAAGTAGTAGTTCCTTAACAAAATTTATTTCGGTTATCACTATAATCGACTTTTTGCAGCATAAGAGCTCAAAGCTTGATGAGATCGGCGCAATGAAGCTCGCGGGCTGAAGCGGTGGACACTCTCATTTTTGTATTCCACACCCAAGGAAGGTGTCATGGAGATGTTTAGAAGCAGCTAGTTAATTCACTGTAGACAGGTAAGTATCTGTCCTTGTGTTATCTTTTTTAAGCTTGTGCATTCTCAGACACTAGACTCATCCTTTCATTTCATCACATCACTAGATAATGCATGTTTCTCATGTGGGGCTAAGTTTATTGAATCGATAAAGCTTTGGTTGTTTAAAACACAGAAATAGAAATAATCACGTCTCAGGCTTATAAGAAGTTTGCGTGAAAATTTCTAATTGCTGCATTGGCCATGATTATTTCTGAATTCTGATCATGGAAGATTTGGTACCTCGATTTGGTATTGAATGTAGGATTTGCTCATGGTTTTGTAGGTTTAATCTCGAAATAAAAATTATAATTGTGGGGAAGCTAGGAGGAGTGAAGAAATGAAAGTCACCGCGAAGAATCAGAACTTGTATCATAATTTGATTTGATGGCAGCTTTGTACATTTTATTCTTGTGTGTAGCTCATTTTAAAAAAGAACATCCATTAAAACTCGAATGTTATCAATGATAGTTTACATACTTATGCCTCCTAGCTCAGAGTTGTGTTGATCGTTTGGTATTGATGGGAATATGGTTTTTGGTGATGGCTTGAGGACACAAGTTGATTAAAATAGGCAAATTTTTTATCCAAACTCAGTGAGTTTTGCCTATATCCCTGAAGACTACTACAACACTCTTTGCGAACAAATAGCACTTGTCTACAGAGTCATGGTTGGAATACGACTTGTATGCTCATTTTGTTTGTTTTAAGCTCTCACCCGTCTCTCAAAATGTAGCAAGGAGTTTGAGCAAAGCATTGAATCAGCCCAATCCTCAAAAGAAACTCTACTAATCGAGCTTGTTACAAAGCTTGGTGTCGCATAAAGGCACGAGGACTAGAGACACAGTAAGAATTGCAAGTTATGGCAACACCGTAAAACAATCTTTGGCAGATGGTAATACACAAATGGTATGGTGGTCTCCCGGAGTTGATATGAAATGAAGAGCAAACGATTATAAAAAAGAAAAGAAAAACAAATTCAAGAGATCAAACCCTATCAAGCAAAACATGCTAATGAAAATCCTCAACTCTAATCAACAAAATCTTAATAGGGAAGCTTTCCGAATCCTTCTCACTCTCCTCCTCGCTGTTCTGTTAAACAAAAGAATCACTAAGAAATGCTATTTATTTGATAAAATAGTTCCAAGATGTGATCTCAGATGAGTTACCTTCCTCGTTATTTTCTGGCAAAGGTCTCTCCCTTGTGCTCGCTTCCAGCACAGACTACATAGCCTGCTTCCACCTAAAAGCAAAAATTTCATGTTTCGATTATGAGATCCGTGTATGCGAAAATGTGTATTTACGTATGATGAAAAGTGAAGGGAGTGACATACTTGACAATCTCTCAAAGCAACATGCTCTTGAAGCTGTGCGTTGCTGCAAATGACTGAGCCTTGTATGGAACACCCGTCTCCAATAGTGGCATGGTCCATCACAACTGAATTAACCACCTGCATCCACAAACAAATAGTTCAGCGAGATTTTCTTGTTTTATTTATCTGTGCTGAGAAAAAAGTTCATTGTTACCTTCACATTGGAGCCTATCCGGCAATGTCTTCCAATTACAGATCTTTTGACACTGCATTTATCACCCATTTGGGAGCCTTCTCCTAGCATACAATGAGGTCCAATCTGCAACAAACAATGCGTTATTGACAATCACGATGCAAAGGAGACATGTACTCAGATAGGACCGTACTGTGGTTTTTGATCCAAGCTCTGCTGATTTATGGACAATGTTGTGATGAGCTGAAAAGGAGTATCCAGATAGGTGGTTCGCATCACCAATAACCTGCAAAAGTTTGAATAATCGCAGAGCTAGAAATGTCAATTGGGGAAAAATACTATAGAAGGAATCCATGTGTGGAACACTTTTGTGATAAAACAACTTACGTCTCTATTTACGTCCATGTAGGCTTGAATGCTATTCAAGCGGATGCAATACTTACTTTCATCCGCTATATAAACACAGCATTTATGGGTCTTCCGGCCATTCCGGCCTGATTCATAAACTTGATGAAAGCTTGGCAAAGATGCGTTGGAGAGAATTTGAGACAAAACCACCTCGTTGTTCTGCATATTATGCTTTCCACTGCCATTTCCATTTTCTTCTACAGTTTTTTCATCAGAGAAGACATCTGATCTCTGATACTCAAGGGGAAAAACAGACAAAATATCAAAATGGTAACAATATAAATGGTATCATCTCCATTAATCTCATTTGCAAGGAACTTATTCAACTAACCAGCTGCGTACGAACAAGATAAGGGAGTACATCCTGTTTTAGGCTCCGAAAAGTAGGTTTTTCAATCAAAACTTCCTGTAGGACTGATCTGCAAGACATGAGAGAAGTATATATTAAGTCTTGACGAATTAAATTAACTTGTAAGCTGGAAAGAAGAAATGACCAACCTCTTGAAGGCATATATATGATAATCCATGAGATCTGATCGAATTTCCATCTACATCGAAAATGACAAAATAATAAGAAACTCTACTACAATTTTATGAACATATGAATCATCATACAGTCAGAAGAAAAACAGCATTGTAAGTCACTTATAAAACTTGCAAATAGAAAAACATTACCTTGCCAGCCGCACAGAGAATGCTCTTTTTTAAGCGGGTATCTTTCTTAATCTCAGCCCCTATCACACAATCAACCAACAAATCGTTCAAGCAATTTGTTTCATCTAAGAAACAAAAAGGAGAATTCAAAGTAGCAACCTGTGGCTATGTATAACAAGAACTGTCTCGAGGAATCAAGCCCTATGATATCATAGCAAGCATGTTTCTTGGTTTTATCTTTCCCACCAGTGCCCCCAGATTCTGAAGGGCCACTGACAGGTTCAGCACAAAGCATTGCAGTTACTGCTGCATCATGTCGTCTATGAGTGGCGGCCACAGAACCAGGAGAAATATCAGAAACAATATCTCCACTTACAATCTGCGTCAAGGCAAATTACCATTTAGCTAGAAGGTCAAAATCTACGAGGACGCGTAAACTAAGAGACGGCTTTACCGAGACTAACCAAAATGTCTTTAGCAGTTAAATGGTGTGCAATTGCCCTGAGAGCCCCAGCAGTTCCGACATTCTCCGCAACCGCAGCAACCTAAAGCAATAAATCCGAAAAGCTACTAACCATTGGAGGCAGGATTATAGCCTTAATCAAAAAGAAATTTCAAATAGTTCCAACTTTCCTAGTGTTATTGTACCAGCTGATTGATATTGAAGACGAAGCAACCAGTTTCATTGCATTGGATCTAGATAAAGCAATAGCCTCCATTTCTAAGGTAAAGAATAAAAAAATACCTCAACATGTAAACGATCAACACAGGCAGAAGAAATCCATCCACCAACTTTCAGAGCTGCATTTTCTCCTTCAACAACCTGTGCAGCAATGCGAAACCATTAGCTAACATTTAAACCTAAAATTCGCAATTGCAATTTTGATGAGAAGATAAATAGCGTACGACGATCAGATCCTTGAGATTACTGGTCTCGAGCAGATCGAGAACGTAAGATAACACCGGACGATTAGCTACGGGAAGCAGTGCCTTAGGGACTTCCTACACAGTGAAAGAGGAGATTAGCTTTATAATAAGCCTAATAGACTGTTTCGGTGATGAGAATTGAGAGAGATAGAGACCTTGGAGACTAAGGGCACAAGATTACTGGAGAATCCGCCGGCGAGAATCACGACCTGGAAATCCATTTTGACGGTGACGAGAGAGAGACGAAGAAGAAGAGTCGCTTTTTTCTGGGGTTTTGATTTTTTGAGAATTGTAAGACGACGACGACGACGCTATCAACCCGCTTCTGGATCCGACTATCATTCGGGTTAATCGTGCCCGGGTTAATTAAAACTGATTTACTAAGATCGTATTTAATTTATATGTGATTTTGATTGTTTGTAAATTTTGATTAGTGCGAGTGAGTTAAAATTAAAAACCATGAAATAAATCAGAAAAAAGAAGAGGAAATTACATCAAGACAATGTAACCTATCTCCTAAACACATTGCTTGCTTCTATATATCTATTTAGTGCGTCAGATTTCCTAACTTAGTGATTTTCATCTAAACCTGAAAATAAACTCCCAAACTTCATTCCTCATCTATGCTTTCTTCATCATAATCTTCCTCACTAGCACTATTCGCTTGCTGATAAGGGTCGATTTTCATTTCGTTCATCCCCAAGAACGGCCAAACTCGGCCTCTCTCTACCGGTCTTTCTTCCTCATACTCTTCGTTCTCGTCTAATCCCACGTTCAGATCGAAATTCCTAACTTTACTATGATTGTTGTGTTCTTGGAAACATTCAGGTTTCTCATCGTTTTCGAAAGACGGGCTCCTGCTGCGTTCGGGAGAAACATCTTCCACATCATCTTCAAACTTGAGAGACTGGACACTTCCCGTTCTTCCACCACCCCGTCCACGACCTCTACCTCGCCTTCCTCTGCTAACACCAGTATGTTTCACCTCATGCTGTAACAAAATGTAGAAACCAAAACCATTAAAGCCAAAAACAACAGTTCATTGGGAAAAGTAAGTCTGGATAGTTACCATTTGACTATTTTTCATCATATCTTCATAGTTGCAACTGCTGCTTTCATCGACAACTTTCCTGAAAAGTCCGGAAATAACAAATTGTCAGTCATGAAACCGAAGCTAAAGGAAGAAGGGATTTGATTAATCTTGAGAGCCTAACCTTCTTTTGGTAGCTGATCGATCTTCAGGATCTGAGCCACTCAAATCAGTAACTTTACTCACAGTCCCTTTTAGAAAATCGAAAACATTTAACGCGTGCACACACTGTTTCCTGAAATCAACAACAAAAAAAGCTTTAGAAAAAGCAAGAACACAATTGGTATTTATATAAACAAAGCCAAAGATGAAAAGTTCAAAACTTACAAATGAACAGAGCTAACTGTTTTTGCGCCTCGGCTAAGCGTTACATCATAAGTGTGATTACATAAGTCTTGCAGAAATAACTCCAAAGCTTTAGCTGCAAAATTTCACAATCAAATCATCATAAATTACATGTAACACAAACTGTATCAAAACACAAGATTTTTTTTAAAAAAAAACATCACTTACAAACAAGAAGAGGAACCGCCATTGCTATTTTCCCAACTTCTTCATCAGTTTGCATAATCTTCTTAATCCTAGTCTGTACAAAATAGTAAATTAGTAAGATCCTCAAGTAACCAATGAAAGCAACCAAACTGTTCAACACAAGAAACATCTCACACCCACAACACGAATTACAGAAATCATACTAATACTAACAAATTTAGTCCTAAACAAGAAAATCTTTGCACTTTCTTTATCTTCTTGACCTCTAAACAAATTTTACTCCTTTAAACCCAACATAAGAGTTAAAACCCTAAAGAAGACAAAGATCATCACGGAACTCAAAAGAAGTAAACTTGTAACCATCATCACAGAGTATAAACGAAATACACAGAGAAAGTGAAACCTAACGAGTAAGAAAAGAAAATCAAACCAAACAGCGAAAGTGATTTGGTCATACCGCAGGAAAACGAGTACAAAGCTTCTTCTTCATGGTTTTTTTTTTTTGTTTTCGTCGAGACGAAAAGTAAAAGGCTAAAGCTTTAGCAGCTCCAAGAGACAGGGGAAAGAAAAAGGGGAAGAAGAAGATAAACCCTAATTTTAAAATTTGTTTTTCCTCACGAAAGATATAATCAAATTTTAACAAATACTATACTACTATATATATGTATGTTGGTTGATTGTTAGATTCCATCAAAGAAGACAAGAAAAGGAAAAGAATTTAATTTTTTTGGATCTTCTTTTATTCAGTTTGAATTCGGTCTCTGTTTTTGACCCGGTCTACTCGGACCCAAATCAGCCATAGTGGACTTTCTTCCTTTATTTTTTTTCTTTAATTCAATAACAGAATTAAAAAAATGAAAAATTAAGAGAGCCACACAAGTTGTTTCGGAAGCTAAAGACTGATCCGAGTGACTGATCTCAGACAAAGCATAGAGAGATATGTCTGTTTCTCTAACAAACACGTTCTTTCGATTACACAAAGCTTCAGTTCCATTTCTACCAAAATCTTTTATTCTCAATGGAGGAGTTCTAGCTCTTCCTCTACCAAAATCTCAACTTTCCTCGTCTCGTTTCGTTTTCAAATCAAACCCATTCTCTACAAGTCAAGCCCAAGAGTGGTTAAGTGTTTAGCTCAGAGAGGAACACAAGGAACAACAGAAGAAGAAGAAAAGGTTGTTGAATTTGAGAGGCTCTTCTCTAACCTTAATCGATCAACATTGAAACGAGAATCCGGTACAAAGTTTGTTTCTTTACTAAACACACCTTGTGAAATACTCAAAATTTGGTTAGGAATTTTGTCTTAAGTTTGGAGTAATGAAATTTTATAAACACTGAAGTTAGAATCCGGTACAAAGTTTGCATCTTTTTGTTCTTCCATGTGAATTTGGATAGGAATTTTGTCTAACTTTGGAGTTATGAACTTTTCAGGAAGTTTGTCCAGTGCGATTTTCTTGGTTGCTGGTACTACCGTAAGTTTTCTTTTCTCATAATGAATTTTTAGATTCTAGTTAAAATTGTGGAAGGAATCAAGTTAATCTCTGCTTACTGTTTAGGTAGGTGCAGGGATACTGGCGATTCCAGCGGTGACACAAGAATCCGGTTTTTTGGCCTCTGCAGTTGCTTGCATTCTATGTTGGGCTTTCATGGTGAGGATAGATGCTTCATTTCATCTCTATTTATCTTTCTTGAAGTAAAATTTAACTGATCATTAGAAAGATGTCTTGTGTTGCTTTCAGGTTGTGACAGGTTTGCTGGTTGCTGAAGTGAATGTCAATACCATGTGTGAACTAGGCTCTGGAGGTGTATCTCTGGTATATCCCTTTGAAACCCGATAACTCTATGCAAGCAAAGTGATGCGTTAAAAGCTTAGTTTTGAATTATCCTTGGGCAGGTTTCAATGGCGAAGCGGACTCTTGGCTTTGTTGGAGTTCAAGGTGTTTCGTAATCATCCTCTCATTCTCATTTGAGAACTTGCTTTCAGTAGTTGCCTTCACTGTTTTATTTCATTAACATTTGAAACAAGCCTTTCTGTTGTGCAGTTGGACCTACATTTTCTACCATTACGCGCTTCTTGTGGCCTACACTGCTCGGTCTTCAGGCATCCTTACAAACTTCCTCGGCTTTCCTATGTAAGAAGCCCTGATTGATCCCTAGACTTACACTAACAGTTTTGAGTACGCCACTATACTTATTTCCTAGAAAGTTTTGTAGATGGGAGAGTGCAACTCTATTCTCACTGGTTCTCGGAGGCATTTGCTTCTTTGGAAGGTTAGCTTTCCATTTTAACAATCAATGATTCGACAATTGAAATCAGAAACTGTCTAAACCCAAAGAGAACAAGAGTGGAATTAGTGGTAGTCAGAGAAATTAATTCTTAACTTTCTCCATGTGGTTGCAGCCAGCGATTGATCGGCGTGGCCAATGGAGTTCTAGTGTTTGGGCTAATTGCATCGTTTGCAGCACTAGTAGTAACAGTATGTTCCACTAAAGACTTTCCTATGAATTCATGAAAAGGAAAAGCAAACCACAGATGACCATTTTTGTTAGGCAGTTGTAAGTGGAGACTTGCACTGGGAAGCTCTTCTCAAGGCCAACTTTGACGCCGTTCCCATGAGTATACCCATTGTTGCCCTCTCATTTGTTTATCAGGTAGTCAATCAGTCTCTTGGTTCGATCTTCGATTCTTGACTTTCGTGATTAATTGCTTCTCTTGCAGAATGTAGTGCCGGTTCTCTGCACGAATCTTGAAGGAGACTTGCCAAAAGTAAGGTGACATCATACCTAAACTCACTCAAACCTATTGGTATTATTAATTCAGTCTTCTGAATATTTCTATCTTCAGAACCGCGATTGTTCTTGGCATGTCCATACCACTTGCCTTGTTTCTTGTGTGGAACGCTGTAATTCTTGGATCTTTTATAGATACTGGGGTGGCTGCTGAGACGATGACTGATCCTCTGCAGCAACTGAGATCGAGCAGTGTCATTGTCGGTGTAAGTGTAGTTGTTCTTCTTCTTTATCAGATAAATTCCCACCAGTCAGCTCAAAATCTCTTATATGCAGCCTTTTGTGGAAGCATTCTCTCTTCTTGCAATCGCAACATCATACATCGGATTTGTATTAGGCCTCTCCTATTTCCTCTCTGACTGTGAGTACTAATGAGTATCATTGAACTACCATCTTTATGTTCACCTATTAAATCTACTACCTCTGAGACAATATTTTTCAAGTATTGAAGTTGCCGACCGGGGAGAACAAGCCTCTTTCGTACCTTCTTACGCTGGTTCCACCGCTTCTCCTTTCCCTACTGGACCCAGAGATTTTCTTCAAAGCCTTAGATTTTGCCGGGACATACGGAGGTACAAGAGTCTCTTCTTGAGCCACCTGAATCAGCAAGTACACACAAATTAAACTAAAAGAATCTTAACTATGGTTTTGTATTTTGTAGTTATGGTATTGTTTGGAATATTCCCAGCCGCAATGTCTTGGTCAGATAGGTACTCAATCTCATCATCAACCGCAAGGAGTTTACCGCAACTTGTTCCTGGAGGAAAACTCACCCTTTCTATAGTGATTGGAGCTGCACGATGTGTGATTCTTTCTGAAATAGTAGAGAATTTTTCACTGTACCTTAGTGTTTCTTAACAAGTTACCAAAACATATCATTAATGCAAAGGAGTAATATGTATTGATACTTTAACATAAGAGAGGTTTTGGAACTAGAGAAGAAATATCTCAAGAAACACAAGAAGAAAAATAACAAAACTTGGAAATCAAAAACATTTTGGTAGGGAGAGGTTTCAAGTCTCTAAATTTTGCCTTTAAAACCAGTTAATAGCAATTTTTTTTTTTTTTTTTTGTCAACAAACTCCATATATTAGATCACATTTGATCAGTAGAAACATCCCGAAATCGGGTACTTTCTACTGATTCGTCGAAATCTACATAGGAAAATATAAGGTTACGTGCTCGCGCCGCTTTTGCAAGGGCATCCGCACGGTCATTACAAGAACGAGAAATAAGGGCTAGCTGAAAGGAAATAAAGTGATTTTTAAGTTCTACGAAGTGATCTAACTCAGACTGGAAAGCTGGCCAATCTATCGGATCGTCGGTCATGTTCAAAAGATTTGAGCAATCTGTCTCGAAACGGGCTCTAAGAACACGTTTCTGAACCAGACATTCCATTGCCCAGAGGAGCCCCTCGAACTCTGCATGTAAGGCTGAAAGGCTCCTTCGGCATCCCTGATTGCCGGTGTGTGTTTGGCCTAAAGTGTTGGTGAGGCACCATCCGAGGCTGCTAGTGGACCCTAGGTCTGTCCAAGATGCGTCCACTTGGCAGATCGGAATACTTGGGTGCTCAGATCGGAAGTTATCTCCAATCTCGGTAGAAAATTCTTCGTCCCCGTCTTCTTCGTCTCTAACCAAATTCGCATTTCGCCAACTTTCTTCCTCTAGCTGGGCTACTTGGAGCGTGGTCGCGGCTGATACATTTTTCCCATTGAAAAGTTTGTCGTTTCTAGCCTTCCAAATGATCCACGGGAAAGTATCCCTTTGTGGTTTGGGGAGACCCCTTTCTTTTGCCCTCTAAAATAGGAAATCCATATTTTGGTATAGGGATGTACACGGGAAATAACCCGGAAGGGACGGAAAGTCCGATAAGGCCCACACCTGCAAAGCCGGAGGGCACTCAAAAATCATATGGTTGATTGTTTCTTCTGGTGCACCACATCTGGGACAGCTCTTGTCGTTTCCCAGGTGTCGGTAGGTCAGCCGTTGACAAGTGGCTATACACCCTGTTAGGGCTTGCCACATAAAGTGTCGAAGTTTCTTAGGAGTTTTAATTTTCCACACTTGACTAAGAAAACCCCTAATGCTCGGCTCAGATATCTGTTGGGGTTGTATACTTCTTTGGTTTGTGTTGTGTAGTAACTCGTATCCTGATTTAACCGTGTACAATCCGGATTTTGTATAACTCCACGCAAAACCGTCTAGATTGAAAGTTCTACTAGGTTTCAACCCTAGAATTAGGGCGACATCCCCGGGATGGAATAATTCCCGGATTCTTGTGTGATTCCATTCTGGTAAATTGTGTAGCATGAGTTCTTTAACCAGGAGATGGGGATCTCGTCGGATATGGCTATTAAGGTGCTCGGTAAACGAGCTGGTATGTCTTGAATCCAAGGTTCACTCCAAATCTTGGTATTACACCCAGAGCGTATAGTCTTCTGAAGGCCAAGTCTAAGTAGAGGTTTGGCCGCCATGCTGCTAGTCCAACCATACGAGGGGGATTTGGCCTCACGATCTATCATCGGGGATGATTGGTGGTAGTATCTTCCACGTAATACTCTAGCAAGGAGAGATGTTGGAGAGTGGATCAACCTCCACAATTGTTTTGCAAGGAGTGCTAGGTTGAACTCGTGGAGATCTCTGAATCCTAGACCGCCTGCATCCCGAGGAGTACAAATCTTATCCCAGGCTATCCAATGTAGTCCTCTACTATTTTGGCGGGAACTCCACCAAAAGTTGGATATAGCGCTCTTGAGTTTATCTGTGGTACCCCGCGGGAGTAGAAAACACGACATAACGTATGTCGGAAGGGCTTGTGCCACTGATTTAACTAGAACCTCTTTCCCCCCTTTGGAAAGAAATTTTGTCGACCAAGTGTTAATACGGTTGTTTAGGCGATCTTGAACATAGGCGAAAACTTTTTTCTTAGAGCCACAAATTTGTTCTGGTAGCCCTAAGTACATGCCCATACCTCCTTCGCCTGTTATTCCAATGGCTCTCTTGATCTCCCTTTTGATCTGATGATCAACTCGATTCCCAAAAAATAGCGAGGATTTGTTGGGATTTAATTGTTGGCCAGAAGCATCGCCATAGGTTTTGACAATTTTTAAGATCTCTGCACATTGCAGGACATCTGCTTTACAAAAAAAGAGACTATCGTCAGCAAAGAGGAGGTGAGACACTCTCGGGCTAGCTTGAGCAATTCGTAGTCCTGTAATACGACATTCTTCCTCTGCTCCTTTGAGCAGGGAGATGAGAGCTTCCGTGCAGAGTATGAATAGAAAGGGAGATAGGGGATCTCCTTGTCTAATTCCCCGAGATGGTTTAATCCTTCCTTTTGGCACTCCATTTATCAAAACCTGATACGATACTGATGATATGCAGAACATAAGCCATTTGACCCATTTTTCTGAAAATCCCAGTTTTAGCATAACGGCTTCTAGGAAGCTCCATTCTACCCGGTCGTATGCTTTACTCATGTCAGTCTTCATAGCCATAAAGGTTTCTCTGCAGCTCTTGTTGGTCCTTAGAGCATGAAAGTTCTCTTGAGCGAGTAAAATATTATCCGTTATTTGACATCTAGCCATAAAGGCCGATTGTGTCTCCGAAATTAGGTTCGGGAGGGTCTTCTTTAATCGGTTACATAGAATTTTTGATATGATCTTGTAGCTGACATTGCACAAGCTGATTGGTCTGAATTCTGTCATTGCCCGCGGTCTGTTTATTTTTGGAATAAGACAGATGTTTGTTTGATTCAGTCTTGGATCAAAGGATCCAGTGTTGAAGAAGTATTTCACAAGTTTTATTATGTCTTGGCCCACCACATGCCAGAATCTCTGATAAAATCGGCTTGTCATACCGTCGGGTCCTGGGGTCTTGTCTGGATTTATGTTGAAAAAAGCTTCTTTTATTTCAGCTTCTGTCGGGTTAATCGTGAGTCAATCATTTTCAGTCTCTGAAACCTTCTCGGCAACATACCGGAGTGAGTCTTCCAAATTTTGAGGCTTCGAAGTGGTGAACAATGTCTCGAAATAATTGGTTGCAACTTTTGTGACGCCTTTTTCATTTTCCACCAAATGACCGTGCTTGTCCTTTAAACAGATTATGCGGTTTCGAGCTCTCCGTCGTTTAGTTGTAGCATGGAAAAACCTTGTATTTCTGTCCCCGTGGCAGTGCCAAGTGACTCTACTCTTTGAGTGCCAATATATTTCTTCTTCTCTGAAGGCGTGGATGAGTTTTCTTCGGATTTCTTCCACTTCCTCTAGGGTGGAGTCGTCATCGTCGTTAGCTCGGTCTAATTGATCTTTAAGTTCCTCAATTAGTGACCGTCGATTTCTTCCATCTCGATATATGTGACCGGCATGAGGATAATCTCTGGTGGAAATCCCTACGTGGGATTCTACTTGAGATGCCCCATCCTGTAGTCACAGTTTCTTTAAAACCGGGTTTCCTGATCCATCTTTTATCGAAACGGAAGTTTTTTCGCTTGTGTTGAATTGTGGATCGAACTCTTGCTACCACTGGTCTATGGTCGGAACCCCAGAGTTTTTGATACTCCACCATGGTGTGGGAAAAGAGAGTGTGCCATTCTTCATTACCTATGGCTCGGTCAAGACGACATTTTACTTTCGTTCGTATGTTACCAATTTTACGTTGTCCCACCCACGAGAGTGGGTTCCCTGTATGTGGGAAATCAACCATTCCACAATTATCTAACATAGATTGGAACGGTATAAATGAGGACTCCGGTCGACTTCGTCCGCCTCGTTTTTCGTGATTTCCGGTGATCTCATTGAAATCGCCTATCATGAGCCAAGCATTTTGCCGAATTATACCCATTCTCGTGAGACGTTCCCACACACGTTCTCGGTATTCAACTACCGGATCACCGTACACAAAGGTCATAAAAATTTTATGTCCTTCAAAAGTAGATTCCACATCTATCATTCGGTTATTCGAATATAGAATAATAACCGAAGGATCATTCATATAGAAGAGGGCAAGGCCACCGCTTTTGCCATGCGGCTCAACGGTAAAGACTTGATCATAACCAAATTCGACTTGCAAATCTTGCAGAAAAAGCCTGTTGTTTTTTGTTTCCGATAAAAACAAAAAACTAGGTAGAAAGCAACGGTGGAGTTCTTTAAGATGATCTTTCGTCAAATCGGCACCCGCGCCTTGACAATTCCACGCGAGAACGTTCATCGAATAGTTTTTTTTTTTTTTTTTTTTCGAAACTCTTAAAGTAGACTTCTCCTTGATCGTGAATTATTTATTATCACAAATCAGTTATTGTCGTTACACCGGATGTAATCACTTTAGTACAAACAAACATAACATTAAGCTAGAAGAGATTTTTCGGTTTTGTAATTTCCCAGCAAAAACCAGATCTTGACCGTCGATCGAAAGAATTCAAAGGGGTTCGATCGAAAAAACGCGAAGCAAACCCAGAGACTTTTCGGATTTGGTAGAATGGTGGGAGAGGTTTATGATACTCGGCGTTATGCCGGACGGTGATAAAGTTATTGCGGCGGTGAAGGATATTTGAAAGGCTAGCTTAAAGGCGGGAGCTCGCCGGAGAAGATCTTGAAGCGCCGATGAGTAAACTTAAGACGAAGAATCTCACCGGTGATACACGAGACACCGGTGGAAAGTGTGAGATATACTCTAAGCTCCGTCGAGGCTGGAACCGAGAGAGAAGATAGCAAGTCGGAGATTACGAGGAGGAGAGAGGAGGAAGTCGGTAAGAACCCATCGTCGAAAGGCTCTTCCCAGCGGCGGAGGAGTACTTTTACTCGCCGATGGAAGCCCAACCTCTTGTTGCTGTCGAAGATAAGAGAACGTGAGTAATAAATCGCAGTTACAATCTTAGCACTTGGCTAGAAGTTTGAGGCGGCTAAGGTCAGATCCTAGATCGGATTTGCGTTTGACTTTTTAATCGGTGATGGAGGTTAAAAGCGAAGATAAATATCTTGAAACCTCCGTGAGCTTAAAGGAGCAAAACAAAGCAGAGGGGAGGCTTGATTGGAATCTTGAGTTCATCGTTGATTCTTTGTGGTACTCGGCATTATGCCGGAGGATGATAAAAATCTCGTGTCGATGAGAGGATTTTGAGGAGCCGACCATCGAAAGCTAATTTGTTTAAAAGGGGGAGGAAGCTTGATGAAAAGCCATAGATTCTGAGATCGGGAAGATTGGTAAAGGTGGGGAGATTTGGTTCGTGCGGCGGAGATGGATAATCGGAAAGCAGATCTACATTTTTTATTGAAAGATGTGCCCGAGAGAGTTTTTTAACTACCATATACAATGCAATTAAAGTAAGAGTGTTAGTAGCAATTCTCTGTGACATATTGCTATCAGAATTTTTTTGGACATAAAATGCAAATATTTTTTTCCCCTAAAAGCTATATTGAAGCATAAATGCTCTACAATATAATTGGGAAATCAAAATGGGAAAATAAGAGGTCCAAAATAAGACAGCCACACATGTTATTTCTTAAGGTAAGTTAAGCTCTGTAGCCTAGTAACAACAAGGCTCACAACCTTTTAAACTGGAAAAACAAGAAGACTGATCACAGTGCGTCTGAATTCAGACATCACACACTAAGATAAAACAAACATAGAGATGTCTGTTTCTTTTACTAACACTTGTCTTCGATTACCCATCCCTTCAGTTCAACCAAAACATGGAGTCCTCCCTCTTCATCTTCCAAGATCTCATATTTCATCATCCCCTTTTGGTTTCATATCAAACCCATTCTTTAGAAGTCAAGCCCCAAGATTATTCAATTGTCTGCCTCGGAGAGAAACACAAGGAACAACAAAAGAAGAAGAAAAGGTTGTAGAATTTGAGAGGCTCTTCTCTAATCTTAATCAATCAACATTGGAGCGAGAATCCGGTACAAAGTTTGCATCCTTTTTTCGCCAACTGAATGAATACCCAAAACTGGATAGAAATTTTGGCTTAAGTTTGGAATTTTCAGGAAGTTTGTCTAGTGCAATTTTCTTGGTTGCTGGCACTACTGTAAGTCTTGTTTCTCATAACTCTCTTTTTTGAAATCAGCTGCTAATTCACTATCTTTGATTGATTAGGTAGGTGCAGGGATACTGGCGATTCCAGCCGTGACACAAGAATCCGGTTTTTTGGCTTCTGCAGTTGCCTGCATTCTCTGTTGGGCTTTCATGGTGATAATGAATGCTTTTTTCATCTTTACCATGTTTCTCGGAAGTACAATTTGATTGGTCATTAGAAATATATGTTGGTTTCAGGTTGTGACAGGTTTGCTGGTTGCTGAAGTGAATGTCAATACCATGTGTGAACTCGGCTCTGGAGGCGTATCTCTGGTATAACCATTTGAAACCAACAACTCTAAAACGATGATCAGTTTTGACTTTTATCTTTGGGCAGGTCTCAATGGCGAAGCAGACTCTTGGGTCTGTTGGAGTTCAAATTGCTTCGTAATCATTTGAGAACTTGCTTTCATTAGTTGCCTTGACTGTTTCTTTCATTTACACTTGAAGACAAGCCTTTGTGTTGTGCAGTTGGTCCTACATTTTGATACATTACACCCTTCTCGTGGCTTATATTGCTCGGTCTTCAGGCATCCTTACTAACTTCCTCGGCATTCCAATGTACGAAACCTTGTTGATTCTTATATTTACACCTGAATATTTCTCTACTTATTTCCTAGAAAGTTTTGTAGATGGGAAAGTGCAACTCTCTTCTCACTGGTTCTTGGAGGCATTTGCTTCTTTGGAAGGTTAGCTTTCCATTTAAACAATCAATGATTCCACAATTGAAATCAGAAACTGTCTAAACCCAAAGAGAACAAGAGTGGAATTAGTGGTAGTCAGAGAAGTTAATTCTTAACTTTCTCCCCATCTGGTTGCAGTCAGCGATTCATTGGTGCGGCCAATGGAGTTCTCGTGTTTGGATTAATTGCAACATTTGCAGCTCTTGTGGTAACAACTTTTCGTCAAAAGCTTTTTCTATAAATTAGGGGAACTAAACCATCGATGACCATAGGCAGTTGCGAGTGGAGACTTGCACTGGGAAGCTCTTCTCAAGGCCAACTTTGACGCTGTTCCAATGAGTATACCCATTATTGCCCTCTCATTTGTTTATCAGGTAGTCTCGTGGCTAAATCTTGTATTCTTGACTAACAAGATGAATAAACTTCGTTAATCGATTGCTTCTCTAACAGAATGTAGTGCCGGTTCTCTGCACAAATCTTGAAGGAGACTTGCCTAAAGTGAGGTGACATCATACTCTAACTCACTCATTCTGTCTTGGTTAACTCAGCCTTCTGAATATCTCTATCTTCAGAACCGCTATTGTTCTTGGCACGGCCATACCACTTGGCTTGTTTCTTGTGTGGAACGCTGTGATTCTTGGATCCTTTCCAGATACTGGTGTGGTTGCTGAGAAGATGATTGATCCTTTGCAGCAATTGAGATCAAACAGTGTCAATGTTGGTGTAAGTTAAGCTCTTCTTCTTGCTTAGCTAATAAACTCCCACCAATTATCTCAAATCAGTTTTGTTTTGATCATACAGCCTTTTGTGGAAGCATTCTCTCTTCTTGCTATTGCAACATCTTACATCGGATTCGTCTTAGGCCTCTCCGATTTCCTCTCTGACTGTGAGTATTAGTATTGAACAAGCATTAAATCTACTGCCCCTGAGGCATAACTGTATGATCTTCTTTTTCATGAAACCTTTCAAATATTGAAGCTCCCGTCCAGGCAGAACAAGCCTCTTCTTCCTTACATTCTTACGCTGGTTCCACCGCTTCTCCTAGCCCTACTGGACCCAGAGATTTTCTTCAAAGCCTTAGATTTTGCCGGGACATATGGAGGTACAAGTCTCTTCTTGAATCAACTAGTACACACACATTTAAGTAAAAGAACCTAACTATGTCTTCTCTTCTGTAGTTCTAGTATTGTTCGGAATACTCCCTGCTGCGATGTCCTGGTCAGATAGGTACTCAGTCTTATCATCAACCGCAACACGCATACCGCAACTTGTTCCAGGAGGAAAACTCACACTTTCTCTTGTGATGGGAGCTGCAGGATATGTGATTCTTTCTGAAATAGTAGTCAATTTTTCCCAGTACTTAAGTGTTTCTTAACAAGTTCCCAAAAATGTAGAATTAATGTAAAGGAATTATTGAGTATTGATAGATAAAACTTTTTATAACATGAAAAAGAGGTCTTGCAACTAGAAAAGAAACATCTCAGAGAATAAGAAAGACAACAAAACTTGGAAATTCAAATATCGTTTGGTAAGGAGAGGTTTGAAATCTCTAGATCTTGTTGAATGCGACGATGTCAACACTCTGGATGTACTCATTGTTCGGCTCTGAGGTGAGATGGTCTTCAATGAGGTTGTCTGGGGACACGAGGTCATCAACAATCGTGAGCATAATGGTCAGTTTCTTAATCCCGTAACCAACTGGTACCAGTTTTGCTGCAACAGAGAAAAGACTCAATTAGCAAAACCATCCTTAACAAACACTTGAATGCTTAATCTTAGTATTGAAATAATTGACTTACAAGCTCCCCATAAAAGACCAGGCATCTCGACAGCGCGGACACATTCCTCGAGTTTCTTCATGTCGGTCTCATCGTCCCATGGCTTAACTTCCATAAGAATAGAAGACTTTCCACCTAACAAAATTCAAAATCGAATAAGAACTCATATCATCAAATGATCAATAAGAATTCATGATGCATATAACATATAGAGACTTACTCTCTTTAGGCTTCTTAGTGTCCTTCTTAGCAGCCTCCCTCTCCTCCGCGGCTTTCTTTTCCTCCTCGGTCTCGTCACCAAAGAGATCCATGTCATCATCATCATCTTCAGCAGCTGCAGGTGCCTATTCACAATATAAGGAAAAAGTAGCTAAACACACAGAAAACACTTCAAAACCAAATTCTTAGTGATCCAAAACCATGTTACTCTACTAAACACAGCTCAAGAGTCCCCAATAATACAAGATTGTCAAATCATTGTTCAATACTATAATAATCACACTTTATCAAGGTCTAATTATACACAATAAGAGCACACAAATTACGATTTTAACAGTAATCAAGTATTCAAGTAAAGTTACCTCAGCCTGAGCAGCAGCAGCACCACCACCAATTCTAACACCAACAGCTTTTCCTGGGAAACTACAACCAAATTGAAATTCAATCAGCTTTTAATATGATCCGAATCTTAATGAAGTAATTCAAAAATCTCAGATAAAGCACGAACCTTTTAGCAAGCTGGGAAGCGACTGAATCGTACCACTTGCTAGCATTGGGGAAGGAATCGCTGGGTTTCTCCAAGGCAGCGTAAACCTTCACATCATCAATAGAAATCTGATCTCTGCGAAATCAAAAAACAAATCAAACTCTTTTAGACGTCAATCTAAGGTTGAGATCGTTGAAAACAGGGAAAAGTGACGAAATTTACCCGGAGATGTAGGTTTTTCCGGCGAGGTGCTCGTCAACGGATTTGACACCCTCTTCTGTGTGCAGATCTGAAAAATTAACCGCCATTGCTAATGTCGATGATGATGATTTAGGGTGTTGAGAAGAAGCAGAAAGAGATAAGTGACGGAGATGGAGAAACTAAGCTTTAAAAAGTATATGGACTGAGAAACCCTAAGACTCGATTAGGAGATAAAACTCAATTTCCTTAATGGGCCTTCCAAATGGGCCCAAGCCTGAAGAGTTGAATGATATAAAATTTTCTGTTCATGATGACAAGTTTGAAACCAAGGTGTCAGGTGTTGCGAGAAATGCCCCGAGAACTAGATTAGAGATATACTAGTTACACGAAGACGATCTTGACAATATCCATGTCTAGGATTAGTTTCAGGTAAGATCAATTGGGCCTCTTTTGGACCGGATCGATTTCGGTTCTGGTGGGGGAGGGTTGTAGGGGTCAAATCTCCCCTAGAAGAATCGATAAGCCTAAATCGACTAAGTATACATTAAGCAGTCCAACGGTCAAGCCCAGAAGACAAAGGCCCATTAAAGGCTCAACACTGTTTGTCCAAACCAACTTGTATTCTCTATAAATAAGCATGTACCCCCCCTCACTTCGGGGGATCCGAAATTCTGAGAGATAATAAGACAAAAACAAATTTTTCAGCTAATTAATAAGAACAACTCAAGAACCCTAATTCTATTTCTTTCTAAGTGTTTGGAAACCTAAAGAAGCTCTATTTCGAAGAATCTTCACAAATTCTATTGTGTGAAAATCCAGCATGCACAATTTGGCGCTAGAAGGAGGGGGTCTACTCGCAACACTAGCTTCATACACGAAACAAACGCTTAGGCGAATTCGCCAAGATGTCAATAACGAACCCGCAATCTCCAGCAACCGAAGGTGGTTCAGATCCAAGGGAGCTCGCCGAGAGTGGGCAGGCAAACGCAAACAGCCAATCCGCATTGGAAGCGGAAGCAGGCAGATCTGTCCCTACAGGAAACCGGACGACCGCCAATACCAACAGGCCGACCCGGCAACACCGGCAGCTTTAGATCAGCTCAAAGCAATGCTCGAGCAGTTGCTCAAGCAATCGCAGAACCAGGAAACCATCAACACCAACCTGACCGCCGAGATCAAGGCGTTGTCGGCAGCCTGTCAGCCTCAAGGCCTACCTCACGGTGCTACACGTCGCGTCACCCCGGTTCGCAGTTCATATCCAAGCGATTTGAACTATTTTGCGATAAGTGGAAGATCAGAGTCAGCAAGTCAACACCTCGCTGCCCACAAGGCAATGGTTAGGCGGAGTCATCGAACAAAACAGTCATTCACGGGCTTAAGACTCGACTCAATGCTAAGAAGGGCCGTTGGGCAGATGAACTCGAAGGCGTTTTGTGGTCCTATCGAACTACACCTCGTCGAGCTACGGGCGTGACACCTTTCGTCCTCGTCTACGGAACAGAGTGTGTAATTCCTCCCGAGGTCCATTTCCCAGGAGTTCGCCGACGATTACTTCCAGAATAGGAGGGTCTCAATCATCTCCTCATGCTCGACGAACTCGACCTCATCAACGAAAGGCGCTGATATGTTAGGTTTTTAGCCTAATTTACCCATGGTTTTGTGTTGCATTTCTTGTCTTTTTGTTTCCTTTTGATGTCTTTTCAGATTCTAAAGTGCTTTGGAGCACAATTTGGAGCTGCTGGAACTCTATGAAGAAAAGGAGAAGAATTGGAGCAAAAAGAGGAGTTTTCAATCCACCGAGCACCTGCTCGGTCCGAGCGAGCACCTGCTCGCCTGAGAAGCACCAGAACCTAAACCTAATAAAGCTGGCCGCCGAATCCATCTTGAGGCCCACACAAAATCCCAGGAGTTAATGAGTCAACACAATCCCATTTCATTAGGGAATTGATTGATTCTCTTAATAAATGGGATTTTTATTACTTTCCTTGTTTTGCTTTAAGAGATATTTTAGTTTTTAATGTTTTCCTTTGTATTTGAAGGAGCTGAGCCTCCTTAGAAAACAGATTGGGTTTTTTTTTACGAAAGAATCAAAGAGTTTTGTTCTTCTTTTTACAATTTTATTAAAAGTTATTTTGTTCTTCATTTTGTTCTTCATCATTACCGAATCATCCATTCATCATCCATCGAATCACTTGGCCATCCGAATCATCCAATCATCATCTAGAGAAGAATTCTAAACCCCCTTTTCATTCTTCATTTCCATTATGAATTCTTATCTATTTGTTGTTGCATTTGATTTAAGCATGTCCGAGTAGTTTACTAACTAGGTCGAGGTGTTTTCAATGGTGATTTAGGGCTTTAGATGGTTGAGCCAAATAGGGAATTCTTATGTCTTCATCTCTAGGAAGTCTCAATGCTTAGGCTAAATTGATCACTTAGTCTATGATCTCTAGGTTTAATCTATTCACCAAAAATGATATAGGTTGCTAGAATTACCTTTGATGAGCATTCGGTGGTAACCAAAACACCATTGATCGTTCCCATTGAATGTGAACATATTGAACCATTGCATTAAGGCTTGTTTACTTCATTACTAAATCCACTCGAAAGTGTAGGTATTTAGGCTGTAGACAAAGGTATTGATACATCGCCAAAAGCGGGGCAATACATATTTATGTTTGAGTTCTAGACCGCATTTAAATAGACCCTGAATAGAAGCTCAACCCAAGTACCCGAAATCACCAAAGAATCATCTCGGCTTAGTGCCTTTTATCATTGTTTAATTACCGATTTTTATTCCAAGCACCTGCTCATTTACATTGAGCACCTGCTCACGTCAGTTTACAACTCATTTAATTTATCTTAGCTTTATTTGAAATCTATAGATTCATAGTGTAACCTTGGTCTCTGTGGATTCGATACCTTATATACTACTGCTTTTGCCTGTGCACTTGCAGCATTATTTTGGGTTAAAACTCGAGACTATCAAGTTTTTGGCGCCGTTGCCGGGGACCAATAGCGTTACCTTTGAATTTTGGTTTTATTTATAGTCTAAGAATTTTGCTAATTTTGTTTTTTTTTGTTTTTGTTTTTGTTATGTTTCAGGTGTATGACCAGTAGAAGAACGAGGAGAAATCTGAACGAAGATCTAGTCAGTCATACGAACGAAGAGTTAGCTCATCTCGAACGCCAGAATCGCCGCTGAGCACCTGCTCAAACCGATCGAGCACCTGCTCGCACAGAAAACATGGCAGATCAGGAAGCTATGAATGCTCAGTTACAGATTTTGAGAGATCAAATCACCCAATTGCAAAGGCAACAGCCGCGGGGTCAGCCAACCATAGGGGATTCAGATAATCCCCATGCGTTTTATCAAAACCGTTCGGCCATTGTCATTCCGACCATTCAGAGACAAGATTATGAGGTCAAGGCTCAGTTAATTTCATTGGTAAAGCAGCATCTATTCCATGGTCTACCCGCTGAAATACCAATGGACCACATAGAGAATTTCGAGGAAATTTGTAGTACTACGGGTTCTAATGGGGTTCCAACCGAGTTCTTGAAGTGTAAGTTGTTCCCGTTCTCTCTCGCGGACAAGGCACAAAGATGGTTAAAGTCACTGCCGGCTGGTTCATTGAAGACTTGGGATGAGGCTAGATCCGCGTTCTTGGATCATTTTTACACGAAGTCCAAAACGGCCGCTTTAAGGAACAAGATTGCATCCTTTCAACAACACTCCGGAGAAGCTTTTGGAGAAGCTTGGGAAAGACTCAAGGAGTACAAGAGGGAGTGTCCTCATCACGGTTTCAAGGATGAGCAAATCTTGAACATATTCTACGATGGAGTCGATTGGGATTACCGTAATGCTTTGAATGCCGCAAGTAATGGAGACTTCATGACCAAGACTAAGGAAGGTGCATTTGAGCTCATCGAAAACCTTGCCTCAAGCTCCAACAACAAGGCTCCCGAGTACGATAGAACCAAGAAGGTCAATAGTGTGGACTCTCAAAAGATCGATGAATTAACCGCGAAAGTGAACTTGCTTCTACGAGAGACTCAAAGGCCGGTTAAGTTCATGGAAGAAGATGGGGCTGCCCCTAATGCTCAAGAGTTTGTGGAAGATCAAGAAGATGGTTTAGAAGAGGTCAACTATGTGAATGGCCAAGGGTACCAAAACCGAGGGTTTAACCCCAACTACCGAAGCCATCCAAACCTCTCCTACCGCAACACCAACGTGGAAAACCCCCAAGACCAAGTCTATCCGCAACAAGGGGGTACAAATCAGAAGTTCTACTCCAACAACACTCAAGGGAAGCAAATTGTGCCCAACCAAAATCAGAACCGGTTTCAAGCAACAAACCAACAACAAACCGTTTCCGCGCCTCAATCCCAACAAGATGATTTGAAAGGTCTCATTCATCAAGTCTTGGCCAACCAACAGCAGACGTCAACCGAGCTGGGCAATAAGATGGACAACATGTACAAGGATCTCCATGCAAAGTATGAGGCCGTGACCGCACATGTAAAGAAGTTGGATACACAAGTAGCTCAAACCGCCGAGGCTATTCAAAGACCGGTTGGTGCTCTTCCTGGCCGTGGTGAAGTGAACCCTAGGAAGGAGTATTCGCCATGCAATGCTGTTGAGTTAAGAAGCGGAAGAGTGTTGGCACAACCTACGGCCTCAACCTCTCAAGTTAAGGCCAAGGAGAAAGTTGTTGAGCAACCGGCACAAGAGGATGATTTGGCAGAGAATGTGATGCATGAGGAGGCTGGTTCTAGCTCAGAAACCACACCAGCTACTGTTCCGATCAATCTGGAGAAAACACCCCAGCGAGCACCTGCTCAGCCGATCGAGCACCTGCTCGCTCAGAATGTTCCCGCGAAATTTCCAGAAGCTCAGACCGAGAGAGTCTATGTGCCTAAGATACCCTACCCAGTGCCTCCCAAGAGATCTAAGAAGGATTTGGAGGATGCTAAGTGTAAGGAAATGATTAAAGGCTTGGAGGTAAAGCTTTCTTTATCCGATGCGGTTCAAATGGTACCTTCTCTCAAACGGTACATGAAGGAGCTAATTTCTGGAAAAGTTGTGGAAGAGGAGAGTGTGATGATGGTTTCCAAAGAATGTAGTGCAATACTTCAGAGTAAGGTGTTGACTAAGAAAGGCGATCCCGGGAGGTTTGTGATTTCGGTAAAAATTGGGCCATGCACGTTCGCATGCTCACTGGTTGACTTGGGTTCAAGTGTTAATTTAATGCCTTATTCCGTTGCTAAACGTTTAGGTTTTACCGATTTCAAACCAACTAAGATCTCCTTGATTTTTGCAGATAGATCCACTAAACTGCCTGTAGGTATAATCGAGGATTTACACGTCCGCATAAGGGACACTCTAATGCCAACCGATTTCGTGGTTCTAGAGCTCGATGAAGAACCAAAGGACCCACTGATTTTGGGGAGATCATTCCTAAACACGGCGCGTGCAATCATCGATGTTGAACAAGGTATAGTCGACCTCCGTCTCGGAGACATGGTGGTACGGTTCGAGATGAGTAAGATGCTCAAGAGGCCGATGATAGATGGGCAAACCTTCGTGATCCACGATGACTCCGAGATGTCGGAAGATGTGGTTGAAGAGATCCTAGCAAAGGACTCTCTCGAAGTTGCATTGACAAAAGCCGAAAGTGAACACGGATTTCTAAGTGAGGACACCCAAGGATTTGCCAAGTTTCTGGATTCCAACACCAGAATAGAGAAAGAAGATGAGTTCCAGAGTCTGACCGAGGGCACAGAAAACGATGTTCTGCCAGATTTCCAGCGAGCACCTGCTCGCTCCGACCGAGCACCTGCTCGGACCGAAAACCAGAACATCACCGGATCATGGAGCGAGCTGAAAGCTCCAAAGGTAGAGTTAAAAACCCTCCCAGCGGGGCTCAGGTATGCATTTCTAGGTCCTAACTCTACATATCCTGTTATAGTGAATGCAGAATTGAATAATGTTGAGATCACTTTGCTTTTGTGTGAGTTGAGGAAATATAGAAAGGCCTTGGGATATTCGTTAGATGATATAACCGGTATATCTCCCGACTTGTGCATGCACCGAATTAATCTAGAGGATGAATCGATGACTTCTATAGAACATCAGAGACGGTTAAACCCGAATCTAAAGGATGTTGTAAAGAAAGAGATAATGAAACTTCTAGAAGCTGGTGTGATCTATGCTATATCTGATAGCAAATGGGTAAGTCCGGTGCATGTTGTACCTAAGAAGGGAGGTATCACGGTAATTAGGAATGAGAAAAACGAACTGATTCCAACTAGAACGGTAACGGGTCATAGAATGTGCATAGACTATAGGAAATTGAATGCTGCTACTCGCAAAGATCATTTTCCTTTGCCTTTTCTTGATCAAATGCTTGAACGTCTTGCTAATCACCCTTACTACTGTTTTCTAGATGGTAACTCAGGATTTTTTCAGATACCCATCCATCCCGATGATCAGGAAAAGACAACGTTCACATGTCCATACGGCACATTCGCATACCGCTGGATGCCATTTGGTTTGTGCAACGCCCCAGCGACTTTCCAACGTTGTATGATGTCCATTTTTACTGATTTAATTGAAGATATTATGGAAGTATTTATGGATGACTTCTCTGTGTATGGGAGTTCTTTTTCTGTTTGTTTGTCTAATTTGTGCAGAGTATTACAAAGATGCGAGGAGAAACATCTAGTGCTGAATTGGGAGAAGTGCCATTTTATGGTCAGGAATGGGATAGTACTTGGGCACCGGATTTCAGAGAAAGGGATAGAGGTTGACAAGGCTAAGATAGAGGTCATGATGAGTTTACAACCGCCTACTACGGTCAAAGGAATCCAAAGCTTTCTAGGCCATGCCGGGTTCTACCGTCGTTTCATCAAAGACTTCTCCAACATTGCTAGGCCTCTCACTAGATTGCTGTGTAAGGAAGTCAAGTTCGACTTTGATAGAGAGTGTTTGGCTGCGTTTCATACTATCAAGGGTGCCTTGGTTAGTGCACCAATAGTCCAACCACCGGATTGGGACTTACCGTTTGAGATTATGACGGATGCGAGTGATTTTGCTGTGGGGGCTGTTCTTGGTCAAAGGAAGGACAAGAAGCTCCATGTGATATATTATGCTAGCCGGACGATGGATGATGCTCAATGTCGGTATGCAACCACCGAAAAGGAGTTATTGGCGATTGTCTTCGCCTTTGAGAAGTTTAGATCATACCTCGTCGGTTCTAAGGTAATTGTTCACACCGATCATGCTGCGTTGAAGTACTTGCTGACCAAGAAAGATGCCAAGCCTAGGCTATTGAGATGGATACTTTTGCTTCAAGAGTTTGATTTAGAGATCAAGGATAAGAAAGGATCCGAGAATGGGGTTGATGATCATTTGAGTAGGCTTCAAGTTGAGGATGAGACACCTATGGAGGATAGTCTGCCAGATGAGCAAATTTATTCGATCTGCGAAAAATTTCCAGAAGCTGAGCGAGCACCTGCTCGGACTGACCGAGCACCTGCTCGGAAGATTTTTTGTGGAATTATCCAGAATGCCCAACCTTCGATTTTCCCTTGGTTCGGTGACTTTGCTAACTACTTGGCAGCCGATAAGGTTCCGGAAAACCTAACGGGAAGCCAAAAGAAGAAGTTTTTCCGAGATGTTAGACGATACTATTGGGACGAGCCGTACTTGTACAAGCAATGCTCGGATGGGCTGTATAAAAGATGTGTTTCGGAGGAGGAAATCCCTGGGATCTTGCACCATTGTCACGGTTCATCTTATGCCGGACACTTTGCCACATTCAAGACGGTTACAAAAGTGCTACAAGCGGGTCTTTGGTGGCCAACGATGTTCAAGGATACGAATAGGTTTGTTGCTCGATGTAACGCGTGTCAAAGGCAAGGGAACATCAGCAAGCGCAATGAGATGCCTCAAAATTTCATCTTAGAAGTAGAAGTTTTCGATGTTTGGGGTATAGACTTCATGGGACCGTTCCCTTCCTCCTATAAGAACAAGTACATACTTGTAGCCGTTGACTATGTTTCCAAGTGGGTCGAAGCACAAGCTAGCCCGACTTGTGATGCTGCGATAGTTACCAAGTTGCTCAAGACGGTGATTTTCCCTAGGTTTGGAATTCCGAGAGTTGTGATAAGTGATGGAGGTTCACACTTCATTAACAAGGTTTTTGAGAACTTGTTAAGGAAGAATGGAGTCACACATAAGGTAGCCTCTCTTTATCATCCTCAAACTAGTGGACAAGTAGAGGTCTCCAATAGAGAGATAAAGAGTATCTTGCAAAAAACAGTTGGTACAACGCGTAAGGATTGGGCGAATAAGCTAGATGACGCTTTGTGGGCATATAGGACAGCATATAAGACTCCGTTGGGGACAACGCCTTTTCATTTGGTGTATGGGAAGGCATGTCACTTACCGGTAGAATTGGAATATAAGGCGGCATGGTCTGTCAAGCGACTTAATTATGACATCCTTAGTGCATCCGAGAGGAGATCCATGCAGCTGCATGAGTTGGAAGAAATTAGGCATCTCGCCTATGACAATTCCCGAATCTACAAAGAACGGACCAAAGCTTACCACGACAAGAAGATTATCCCTCGAAACTTTGCTCCTAACGATCAAGTTTTATTGTTTAACTCTCGTTTTAAGTTGTTTCCAGGGAAGCTAAAGTCGAGATGGAGTGGTCCGTTCACCATCAAAGAGGTGAAACCATACGGGGCCGTAGTGTTGCTAGACACTAAAGGAGGTGATTTTGTTGTTAATGGTCAACGTCTCAAGCCATACCTTGCGGATACATACGTGGGAGAAGTTGAATTAGTCACTTTTAGTGACCCTCCTCGAGCCTAAAGGGTTTCCAAAGTCGAGCTAACGACTTAAAACAAGCGCTTGGTGGGAGGCAACCCACCGGTAAGGATTTTTGTATAAATTTTGAATTTTAATTCCTTTTATTACTAACATTTCACTTGTGATTTCAGTAATTACATTCTGCGAAAAAGTGTAAAATTGCACCGAGCACCTGCTCGGAAGGAGCGAGCACCTGCTCGAAACCAAAACGCAGCAATTCTCTCAGATTAGCAGAACACAAAAAAAAAAAAAAAAAATATATATATATAAAAGAAAAAGAAAAACAGAAAAAGATTTGATTTATTTCTTCTTTCCTTTTTATTTTATTTACTTTTATTTTCTTCTTTATTTCATTTTCAATTTTTGCCAAAAACCCTAACCACTCATTTTTCTTCCTTTTTGCAGATAAAGACAACTTTTTGGTCTCCTCCTCTTCCCCAAAACTGCCGAGCATCACCACTCCCCCATCTCCCTTGAGAACCGCAACTCTCCATTAACTCAACCTCCATAAATCCCCATCTCTACCACTCTCCAAGACCAACCACTCACCATAACTCTCTATCACCGGAGACCACTCAAACTCTCAAGCTCCCAAACCGCTCAATTCTCTCTCAATCTTTCAACCTCTCTCGCCGCCGCTCAAGCCCCATAACAACCGAGCACCTGCTCACTTGGCTAAACCACAAAACCACAGCCACATTCCACTATCTCCTCTCCGAAACCAAACCTTAACACTCGGAAACCTCTCTCCGCCTCTTCTCATTCACCATGACTCCAAAAATCAAGTTCTCCAACAAGGAAAAAGGCAAGGGTAAGGCCTCTACCTCCGCAACCGCTTCTCCACTCACCTTTCCATGGCCTAGACCGGAAGGCGAACCGTTTGAAATTGACCGAGTCGGACTCCCAATGTCCTCACCAGACTCTTGGGACGAAATCGACGCCTTCTACTACAACCAACTCCTCCAAGTTGACCTCGAACCTACTCGGTTCATGTGCGATAGAACATTGGTCGAACTTGGTCTTCAACAACAAGTGAGGAGCATACTCTACAATGCTCGTTGCATTGTCTTTGCTCTAGAGGAAGATGTGCTCTATCCCGATCTCACTAGGCAATGCCTAGCAACCGCCACTCTCTCATACGCAAACCCCAACAAGCCTTCATTCGAGGAGGCCACATTCTCTTTCTTTGCTGGAGGAAAGAGGTACGCTATCTCCATGCTCGATTTTTGCATAGCGTATGGGTTCTATGAGACGGACACGAAGCTATCGAGTCCGAAGAGATTCCAAGAAGCCAAGACCTTTTGGGGACTAATCGCTTCGGGTGACTACTCCTCAAACTCGGCGAGCCAAAACCGCCTTCGCCACCCCGCACTCCGTATCGTGGCAAGGATATTGAGCAACATGCTCTTTGGAAGACCCGTAGGTAACAAAGTTCACACCGATGAATTATTGTTGTTATTGTTGGGTTGTGGTCCTATTGTAGGTGACGGAGACTCGAGCCAATTTGAGAAATACCGATCCAACTTGGGTATACGTTTCGCAGAGATGATTTGTGCGATCAAAGATAACACAACCGCAACAAACAAAGGACCAAGGACGGAGCATTTTGGAAGCTTGCTCACACCGCTATTCCGCAATTTAAGGGTGGATCTTTCTCCATATTCCCACGTCCCGGAGATGAAGCGCATTGATATGGAGCACCTGCTCAATTCCAAGATCATCATCAAGCCGAGCACATACCAATTCCTAACTGCCAATGGAGAAGCCCAATACATTCAGCTTCCCAACTTAGCCATCACACGGCTTTCCTCCATGGATGATCTCGCGTTTCAGCCACCCGCGGAGTACCTTGTCCCACATCCGAGTCAAGCCTCTTCTGCTGCCCGTCTTAGTACTTCGCGTCGAAGCACATCTAGGCAGCGACACCATGTCTCCGAGGACGCTGGTCCATCGGTCCCGCGCCTTACTCTGCCTGGCTACGACACTGCTTCTCAAAGTGAGTTTGATCTTCCTCCTATTTCTGACGATGCTGAGGATGCCGAGTACAGGAAGTGGATGATCCAATCCACAAAGAAGAACAACAGTATCATGCAGAGGATCATGCATGCGCTCTCCAAAGGCTGCTGCAAAGCTCCACCACCCCAGACCGAACGAGCACCTGCTCGTTCCCATTCGAGCACCTGCTCGGGTCAGCCAGCTAGAAGGAAGCGGAGAACAGCTGATGACGAGGACGACCTTTCTTCCAGGTGATA
This sequence comes from Draba incana, assembly GCA_963576765.1. Lineage (NCBI taxonomy): Eukaryota > Viridiplantae > Streptophyta > Magnoliopsida > Brassicales > Brassicaceae > Draba > Draba incana. Next base: position 41,078,995 of record OY755205.1, read on the forward strand.
TCCACTTTCACCCTACTATTTCCATTGTTTATATCACATTTGTTTCTATTTTGTTTTTATTTTGTTTTTGATTTGAACTTGTTTTTAGTCTACCCTTTCGGTACTTTTCTTTCACCGAGACGGTGAAAGTTAAGTCCGGGGGAGTGGATTAATGTTTTAATTGTTTTTGCTTTGAGTCTTTTGCACTCATAAAAAAAAAAAAAAAAAAAAAAAAAAAAAAAAAATGCATATAGTTTCTCATGGCATAAACATTTTTATTATCTTTTTCATGCTAGGATCGAGTCTAGAGCATTTTAGGATTGCATTTGCATAGGGAGCAATGATGAAATTTCTTTGTAAAGATTCATTTTAGGATTCCATGATATGCCCTCATTAGAACTTTTTCGATGCATTAACAATCATGAATTAGAGGCTCATCCATACTTGAATCTTATTTCTTTGAAAATCCCAACTCAATTGAAACTTGCATGATCTAGATTCAACTCTATCAACTTGAACTTAAACTTGATTAATTCTTCTCACTTTTGGACTTTGAATCATAACTATGGATAAACACCTTACATTCAAATCATGTTTGCCTAATTTTTACCACTCTTATCTTGTTTTGAATGGCTATCCCGATCTAAGTTCATCTTTTAGATGAGGATAGTACCACACCTTTAAACCCGACCATTTCATTCAAACCCTTGCATTTATTCTTTGAGTGAGGCCTTTTTCTTTGTGTTGCATTGGTAAAATCTTGCAAGCATTAGAGACGACAAGGCAAAGTTTCCATTAGGCTAGTTTCTTGAGTTTAAGACTAGTCTTAGGTGGGGTATGAAACCGATTTGGTTAAGCGTTTACTTGATTATCTTTGGGTTTGTGGTTAAGTGTGAAAAGAAAGAAAGAAGAAAGGATGAGTTCTAGGGAATAAGTTTGAAAAGAAAAGTATATAGCTTTAAGTGTTTAAAAGAAAAATGATAGCTTAGCATTCTCTTAGAATAAATCAAAAGAAGAAAAATGTGTTAGAGAATGCTAGGATAGAAAGAGCTAAAGTTAAGAAAAGAAATTCCTTAGGATTCGGAAAATCTAAAGAAGAAAGAGGAAGTTTGAAAGGTTTAGCCGAAATTGGCTAGTGGTTTAACAAATGGGTAGTGAGAAAAGAGAGATGAAAGATTGCAACAATGGGGTTATGGGTAGAACTTTGGATTCCGAGCCTTGTATGCATCAATTGTCTCTTTTAATTTCTTTCTTGCTTTTGCTAAATGTAACACTTGCATTTGAGAGTTAGTCACCAAAAAGAATTCGGACAGCCTCTTTACATCATCTAAAAGCCTTCTTCTACCGAGCCAAATGGTATTGATTCATTGTCCAATTGTGAGACCGCACCAAACACATTAATGAATGTTAAAGAGTTGAGTTTAGTTGATTGCATGCTTTCTTTTGAGTCTAAGGATTTGGAGTAATTATTTTGATAAGAGATGAGTATGGCGAAAGCTTCTTGAGTAAGATTTGTTGTGCATCGCATTAGTTCTCTTTAGGACATTTTGTTGAACCCTTCGATGTTTCTTTTGGATTTGAGCTCCCACCTTCAAACACTTCTCCGGATTTCTCTCTTCTTGTTTGCTTGCGGACAAGCAAAAGGCAAGTCCGGGGGAGTTGATATGTTAGGTTTTTAACCTAATTTACCCATGGTTTTGTGTTGCATTTCTTGTCTTTTTGTTTCCTTTTGATGTCTTTTCAGATTCTAAAGTGCTTTGGAGCACAATTTGGAGCTTCTGGAACTCTATGAAGAAAAGGAGAAGAATTGGAGCAAAAAGAGGAGTTTTCAATCCACCGAGCACCTGCTCGGTCCGAGCGAGCACCTGCTCGCCTGAGAAGCACCAGAACCTAAACCTAATAAAGCTGGCCGCCGAATCCATCTTGAGGCCCACACAAAATCCCAGGAGTTAATGAGTCAACACAATCCCATTTCATTAGGGAATTGATTGATTCTCTTAATAAATGGGATTTTTATTACTTTCATTGTTTTGCTTTAAGAGATATTTTAGTTTTTAATGTTTTCCTTTGTATTTGAAGGAGCTGAGCCTCCTTAGAAAACATATTGGGTTTTTTTTTTACGAAAGAATCAGAGAGTTTTGTTCTTCTTTTTACAATTTTATTAAAAGTTATTTTGTTCTTCATTTTGTTCTTCATCATTACCGAATCATCCATTCATCATCCATCGAATCACTTGGCCATCCGAATCATCCAATCATCATCAAGAGAAGAATTCTAAACCCCCTTTTCATTCTTCATTTCCATTATGAATTATTATCTATTTGTTGTTGCATTTGATTTAAGCATGTCCGAGTAGTTTACTAACTAGGTCGAGGTGTTTTCAATGGTGATTTAGGGCTTTAGATGGTTGAGCCAAATAGGGAATTCTTATGTCTTCATCTCTAGGAAGTCTCAATGCTTAGGCTAAATTGATCACTTAGTCTATGATCTCTAGGTTTAATCTATTCACCAAAAATGATATAGGTTGCTAGAATTACCTTTGATGAGCATTCGGTGGTAACCAAAACACCATTGATCGTTCCCATTGAATGTGAACATATTGAACCATTGCATTAAGGCTTGTTTACTTCATTACTAAATCCACTCGAAAGTGTAGGTATTTAGGCTGTAGACAAAGGTATTGATACATCGCCAAAAGCGGGGCAATACATATTTATGTTTGAGTTCTAGACCGCATTTAAATAGACCCTGAATAGAAGCTCAACCCAAGTACCCGAAATCACCAAAGAATCATCTCGGCTTAGTGCCTTTTATCATTGTTTAATTACCGATTTTTATTCCAAGCACCTGCTCATTTACATTGAGCACCTGCTCACGTCAGTTTACAACTCATTTAATTTATCTTAGCTTTATTTGAAATCTATAGATTCATAGTGTAACCTTGGTCTCTGTGGATTCGATACCTTATATACTACTGCTTTTGCCTGTGCACTTGCAGCATTATTTTGGGTTAAAACTCGAGACTATCAGGCGCGACCAAGCTCTTATAAGATGACCGAATGTCAAATTGCGGCGGCCAAATATTACAACTCTAAGGTGCAAGTTCGGCGATTCTACGAAGGAGACCTCGTCCTTCGCGGAGTTTTCCAGAATACGGCCAAGATGAATGCCAGCAAGCTCGGTGCTCACTGGGAAGGCCCTTATCAGGTCACGAAAGTTGTTCGTCCAGGCGTCTACGAAATCGCTAACATGAAAGGAGAGATGATCCTGCGTTCCTCGAATGCACGACATCTAAAAAAGTACTACTGCTAAAAGTACTAAGTCATTTGACTTGAACTACGGCGCGACTTGATCCCTTCACAGAGTACGTAGGCAACTCGTTTTCAAACGAGTTCAGTTGCCCCCCTATTCGAAAAAGGGGGGGGGGGAGTGGGTCCGTATATCCATACTCCCAAACCCAGTGTAATAAACTAAGGTTGTAAAGACTCGATCAACTCGCAAACGACATAAATGTCTACACGCGACTCGATGTACTCGGAAACGACTTAAATGTCTACACGCGACTCGATCAACTCGCAAACGACTTAACTGTCTACACGCGACTCGATCTACTCGCAAACGACTTTAATGTCTACACGCGACAGTTTATTGCAACCCGATCTACTCGCAAACGACTTTAATGTCTACACGCGACAGTTTATTGCAAACCTATCAACTCGCAAACGACTTTAATGTCTACACGCGACAGTTTACTGCAACCCTATCAAATCACAAACGACTTTAATGTCTACACGCGACAGTTTATTGCAACCCTATCAACTCGCAAACGACTATAATGTCTACACGTGACTCGATCTACTCGCAAATAACTTAAATGTCTACACGCAACTCGATCAACTCGCAAACGACTTAAATGTCTACACGCGACTCGATCTACTCGCAAATGACTTAAATGTCTACACGCGACTCGATCTACTCACAAACGACTTAAATGTCTACACGCGACTCGATCTACTCACAAACAACTTAAAGTCTACACGCGACTCGATCAACTCGCAAACGACTTAATTGTCTAAACGCGAAAGCTCGCAAAAGACTTAATCGTCTAAAACGCGACAATCGGTAAATGACTTAATCGTCTAAACCGGGACTTCAATGTCGACTCGTCGTCATTACTGACCATAATGACGATCTAAAAAACTTCATCGCGAAGTTTACCTATACATCCAAAGTGGATAAAGCGCGCTATATAAATTTAGAGTTCATCACTGGAGCGGATGTATTCAGTGGAATACGACCGTAAACCAGGGTGTTCATCTCGCAAACCCAGTTATACTTAAACACTGGTCGAACTTGGCAAATATAATCTGGTCAGAGATTATAATCGGGTAAGATATTCTTTGGAATTCTATACTATGAAATTTGCTTTAAGTAACGAACTATAACAGGCCTAGCTGACGAGCTCTAACAGGCCTCGCCAAACATGGCGAATTTTGCGGCCACACTATTAGTGTATCGCCTCTAAGCGTCTTAAAACCGCATCGCCTCTAAGCGTCTTTAAACCGCATCGCCTCTAAAGCGTCTTAAAACCGCATCGCCTCTAAAGCGTCTTTAAACCGCATCTCTTCTAAGTGTCTTAAAACCACATCGCTTCTAAGCGTCATAAAACCGCCTCACTAAGCAAGCTCTAACAGGTCTCGCCAAAAAGGGCGAAACTAAAAACGATCAACATGTCGCAAGAAATCTAAATTTTTCAGAAATATTTGGGTTCGACCAACTCGGCAAATAAAATGTCACTAGTTGGATAAAGCCGTCCAGGGCTTAAAACCTTGAGCAAAACAAAAAACAAAAAGAAAGCAAACTCTGAACACTATTACAGGGTTTGGATTAGGCGACCAGCTCGCCCTCTTCGTCTCCTTTATCTTCGGCTTGAGCAGCAGTGCCAGCCGAACCCTCCAACTCGCCACCTTCCTTTACCAGCTCCCCGTCAGCTGGTACAGAAGGTCCAGCCGAACTCGCAACCTCGCCAGTCGATTTCCCAACAATCGCATCGCCAGTCTTGGGATCCTGTTCTAAGGGAGTCGGCTCGCGCTGAAGTTCAATTCCTACAGCTTGGTCAGGATCGACAGTCTTATCCGTCTCGCCCGACTCGCTATCGCTTAGCTCCCCGCAACCGCATGCCCAAAGAGCCGTCGTTGGATCCTAAAGCTACACTAATACCAACAGACTTAGCAACGGTCTGGATTCGCGGAGAAACAACAATATCCGTTACTTTAATGGGGACGACGTAGTTCATACCTAGAATCTTCCGCAACTCGTCGGACATCTCGTCAAAGACATCGTAGGCAGAACCCACCGTTGCCTTGTTCTCGACTAGAAGAGCGCGTTCAGCGATGGGATCGAAAGGTTCTTCAGTATTCTCCAGGTCGTCGAGGAGTTGAAGGTTGGAGTTCGTTTGCGAGAGAAGGACCATCTTCCTTATCAGCTTTTTCATCATTCGACAAAATAGCTCGTTAGCGCGGTCCAATTTATCTTGAACTTCCGCAGCTGCAGATCGCCTCGCAGATGAAGCTATCGTTTTGAGATCCTTCTGGCGACTCGCTTTTAGAACAGACAATTCTGCCTCCAGCTCGGCAGTTTTCTCCTCGACTTTCTTCTTCTCAGAGCCGACTCTATGAAGATGTACGCCCAAGGCGTCATTGCTCTTCTTGTAAGCATCTCGCTCAGCAGTGAGTTTGCTCATTGCCTAGACCTCGCCTCTTGGTCATACGCTATGACCATTCTATTGCAGTGTGCGATAGTCTGCAGAGGAGTTGAAAGTATGAGAATGGAAGCAAAATGGAACAGGAAGAGTATATGGAATTTACCTTAACCTGGCGAGACGCGAACTCCTTGTAGAGCTCGCTCTTTACCAACATTTCCGGGATCGGAATGTTATCGCCCGGATATGTGACCTTAGCCATTAAGGCAGCCGCGGCTAACGGGTCATCATAAATCTCTGCAGATTTTCCAGATCGCGGACCTGGAGGAATGGACTCGCCTAGAGGTAGAGTCGGCGGCTCGCGACTAGTTTTCTTCTTATCACCAGCTTTTCCCTTGCCTTTCTCAGAGGCAGTGTGTTTTCTTTTACGAGTCAGCTGATGCTCAGACTCGGCGAGTTCGTCCGTAACAGTAATTGGCTGTGAAGGAATAACAGCCAACGTACCACTCGTACCTACGGCCGCCACCTCGTCGTCCTTCGCAGCAAGGATATCTTCTTTAGCTACGCTCCGCTCTGACGTCTCGGCCTTTCTCTTGGCCTTCTTCGCAGCTTTCTTCTTAGCGATATCGTGGAAAGTTAATCTTTCTAGCATGATATCGAGGTCGTCAGACTCGCCTCGATTAGAAAATCTTCCTTGTCGATTAGAGCGAACTCGCGAGCTCGAATGACTCTCTGAAGATGGAAATGACGCTCCCAAAGACACTTCCTAGCCTTCAACTTGTTGAACAGATCGTGAATTCCGGGAACAGGGGTATGTAGCGGTCTGGGAGTTGTAAAAACAATTGAGCAGAAAGTTAAGATAAAGCATAAGGAGACGACTCGCACGATAAACATCAAGAAAATCTACCAAGTGTTCCCCACTTCGCCACCGCCAGACGTTCTTATTCAACAGACGTGCTCGACATCGACACAAAGAAAAAATATTTGCGCAACTGTGGTCTTTATTTGGAAAGTCATCCAAAATCTTGTATAAGGGGCGACTCGCCAGATTATACAACCTCTTCCCGCTCAAGTCGGCGTGCTTACGGAACTCGAGAAAATTATGAAGATGACGAACTCCGATGGGCTCGCCACATTCGGCAGCTCGAGTCAGAATCCCGACCAGTTGACGAACCCCTCTGGTGTTGATCTGCGCAAGCGCGATTCTATGAACCCACATGTACCGCAAAATAAACGCAGGAATGGGGAATGTGAGGTAACAGCCCCTAAACCAGCATTCATATGCAGTGAACGTGCCGACTGGCGAGTCGTCTTCTCGCTGCTCGACAGTTGGCACAATCATCTCGATCGCGTCGGAGATTTCGCATTCTACGCGAAGGATATCTAGCGACTCCTCGTCGCACCATGAAGAGCTTGGAGGTGGGCGTTGCCTTCGGCTCGACTTCTTCTTTTTCTTGACGACTTCGGCCGCTCTGGATCCAATCGAGGCTTCCAGTCTCTCTCTTTCTACGAGAGAGTTATATGACCTGTTGCATTCCTTGATCTTCACTTAGGGAAGCAGCTCGACAGGACTGAGCGATTCGTCACGAAGATGTGGAACTTCAATGACTAACCTTTGTTTATTGGCAGCAGGGGGTTCGCCACTCTGAGAAGGACGCGAGGTCCCAACTTCCTCTTGGAAACCCGCTCTTGGAGATCGCATTGGTGAGACACTCTCCCGAATCTCGCGACTTCGCCTTGAGATGGGAGTGCGATAGGTAAACAAATCGGCGAGGGGAGAGTTACCTCTAGCTCGACCCTCTCGACAAGTCGCACTCGTCTCCTCGCGACCAGACGTACTCGCGTCCTCGTATCCGCGGAACCGACCACAGCTTGAACTCGCATCGACGACCGACTCGCTGTTAGCGGAATACTCCCAAATCAATCTTTCCTTCTCGGGGAGCTCGGCAGACTTCGCAGACTTAATCGAATTTCATGACGACATGATTTTTGGATCAAAAGGGGAGAATTTTCGAATTTCCTCAAGAACTCGACGGCGGCGATGAAGAACACGGCGGCGACGAAGCGATGGGACAGCAAAAAACTTAACGAAAACTTGAAAGAAAAACGAGAGAAAAGGGAGAGAGAGCAAACCTGTTTTCGGAGAAATGAGAATTATGAGAATTATCTGAGGAGCATCGCTATTTATAAAGGCACCTTTTGCGGATCGAATTTTGAGGTGGGCCTCATTTCATAATGGGCCCGAGATTCTGGGCTTGAAGGATCGATTTGCAATCCCGCGACTTCGTATTAGCTCGAAACGCGACCTCGCGAGTTCAACTCTGAATTAATTCGCGACTCTAGGATTTTGCTTTCTCAAGACTTCGATTCTCAGCAATTACCATGACCTCGCGGTATTTATGGAGTTGATCAAGTCGTACCCTCGTAACTTGTTCAAATCGATCTCTTCATCAAAATCAACTCGCGACTTCGTCTAGACAGGCGTCTCACGACTTCTCTTCGTCGAAATCAATTCGCGACTCCGCAGATTTTCGTCTCGCCACCCCGCCAAAATCGGTTTATGACTTCGTTTCATCATCTCGCAGTCAGTCTCTCGACTCGCAGATATGTGATATGTTTGCCTCATCGCCTCGCGCGTATCAAGCGACTCGCAGATTTGTGACTTCGTTTCGACATCTCTCGGATTCTTGCGACTTCTCTTCGTCGAAATCAATTCGCGACTCCGCAGATTTTCGTCTCGCCACCTCGCCAAAATCGGTTTTTGACTTCGTTTCATCATCTCGCAGTCAGTCTCTCGACTCGCAGATATGTTTGCCTCATCGCCTCGCGTGTATCAAGCGACTCGCAGATTTGTGACTTCGTTTCGACATCTCTCGGATTCATCCCATCACCTCGCGCGAATCGAGCGACTCGCTGACTCCTGATATAATCTTCAAAGTCAGCTCGCGACTTCATCTCGTCTCTTCGCAGGATCGAAATCGACTCTCTCATAGCGTCACACTCGATCAGCTCGCGACTTCATCTTCATGAAATCAAGTCGCGACTTCAGCTTCATCAAATCAACTCGCGACTTCATCAGATCAACTCGCGACTTCCTCAAAATCAACTTGCGACTTCATCAGATCAACTCGCGACTTCATCAGATCAACTCGCAACTTCCTCAAAATCAACTCGAGACTTCATCAGATCAACTCACGACTTCATCAAATCGGCTCGCGACCCCGCAGCTCGCGACCTCGTAGCTTCATTGCACCAAACAACTCGGAGAATACGCAGACGAAACTAAAATTGAGGACTCGGCGACAACGGCAACTTGAACAAGTGTGTGACTCGTGCTCTTTTCCCCTTGGTCTGGTTTTTTCCACCGGGTTTTCTAGACAAGGTTTTTACCAAGGCTTGATCACACACCTGTACGTCTTCATCTCGCCGCCTCGCATCTTCGAGCAGTTTGCAGATTCGGAGCATTTTCACCTCGTCACCTCACATCTTCGATCAGTTTGCAGATTCAGAGCATTTTCACCTCGTCACCTCGCATCTTCGAACGATTCGCGGGTTATGAGCTCGTCAGTTCGCAAGTTCGAAATCGACCATCAGATGGCATCGCGTCGATCAGCTCGCCGAATTGGGTACAACCATGTCACTTGAGCACGGCAAAATCGGTCAACACGTTAACAGTCTAACGGAAATCGATTCTTCGCTTGGACACCCTTAATTCAACATTTTTATTTATAAAACTGTTGAACTGGGGGGCTAATTGTAGGGGTTAAATCTCCCCTAGAAGAATCGATAAGCCTAAATCGACTAAGTATACGTTAAGCGGCCCAACGGTCAAGCCCAGAAGACAGAGGCCCATTAAAGGTCCAACACTGTTTGTCCAAACCAACTTGTATTCTCTATAAATAAGCATGTACCCCCCTCACTTCGGGGGATCCGAAATTCTGAGAGATAATAAGACAAAAACAGCTTTTTCAGCTAATTAATAAGAACAGCTCAAGAACCCTAATTCTATTTCTTTCTAAGTGTTTGGAAACCTAAAGAAGCTCTATTTCGAAAAATCTTCACAAATTCTATTGTGTGAAAATCCAGCACGCACAAGCGTAGGTTCAGGCTCTGATACCATGTTAAGTTTCCTAGGCATCCAACTCAAAACCAATTGGCAATGAGTGGAGAGGCCCAAGTCCCTTATATATCGCTCAAAGTTCCTACCCACTTCCGATGTGGGACAATATTCCTCACAATGAGGACATCGATTTAGCGAAAGTTAGCTGAAAAGAACCTCGAAAAGTTTGGCGATTAATGCGCTGATTTCTCTCTTTCCATAGTTTGTATATTAGGGAGAATTTTGTGTAATCAGTCTATCTACACTAATGAAAAAGTGATGCTTGGAACCTCATTTGTAATATCTCTATCTACATTTCTATTTAAAAATATGTCATGAGTGATGAGGTCTCACATGTAGAATTAATCAAAAGAATGAATGTTTTGACAGAGGATGTGTTTTCTTTAAAATTTTCAACGAGGAAGAACTTCATATGAGCTTTTGGATTTGACTTTTTTTTTAAGTTCGATCTTTTAAATTTATGGTGTAAAACTGATGTTATAGTTATAGGTAAAAACTTAAAACACATTTTTATATTAATTTTTGTTTTGTTTGGTATATATATACTTTAAACAAAAAGATTAATACCATTTAAATAAGATAATGATTTAAAATTGAGTACCATAGTTGTTCTGCATTTGTTTTTTGTCAGTACCGTTCTTACCTTCAAGATAGAGGACGGAAGTGTAAAATTATGTTATTTTTTCTTTACTTACAACAAGAAGAAAAAAATATGTTTTTTAAGAAAGTAGTGTTGAGTTTTGTTGATCAGAAGAGCAAAAGAAAATGTTTCCCATGTTTATATCTTCTTTCCCTTTCAATGTCTCAACATCGTCGAGATGTTTTTACACATCTTTCATATTTCTCGATAATCAGGTCCTCCAAGCAAAATCCGACATTGATGAGAAACAGCCTACTAGTAAACGATTTGGAAACCAATCCTAAAATATTTTGTTGAGTGTGTTTGACGTTTCATTAGAATCGTACAATTTCATTTTGTTGTTGTTTTCCTATGGGTTTATGTTATTTTTATTAAAATGAGATTCTAGTTTTGGTAAAAAATAGCGTGATCTGAAAATGGGTTGTGATCAAGACAATGATCGACATATTAGCAACACAATCTCTTCAAGAAGACATAGGAAATGATGCCGTGACCGAATGATCTTGAGGATCCACTAGTAACACCAAAACCTAACCTAGAATTATTGTAACTTTGTTTTTTTTTTCTTTTCCTAAGTTACCTTAAAATAAGTATATCTTTTGTAATACCAAAACTTTTCATGATATATTTAATATTTAGCCAAAAAAAAAATTCAAATCAAAAACGTTTTTACATCAATATAGTGCAACATTGTTTCAAAAAATTTCAAAAGAAAAGAAACGAATCAAACATATACTTTTATCTGGATGGCGTTGAGGCAAACCAAAGTTGGAGACCTTCCTTGTATCTCATATTGATATGCTCGAATTTTACCCGAAATAAAACACTGCAAGTAGTATATTCAGGGATCGAATCCACAGAGACCAATGACTTACACAACAAACTATAGATAATTGAAATAAGCTAAGCAGGAAAAAGTGGTTTTGATTTATGTTAACTAATTAAAGACAAGATTGCAAATAAAAACGATTTAAATTCAGATAAATAAAGGTGTTAGGCATTAGGGAATTTTCAGGAAATCACATTCATAAACCAGACAACTATTCAGATTCTAATATGCATGCATCTTAAACTCAAACACTGATATAAATTGCTCCACTTCCGTGATAACAATTACTTTCCCTAGAGATCTGAGTGCCTAAACTTCCATTTGGTCACGACTATCCTAGACAAGCATTATAGTTCAGGTTTGATTAGTTCATAATACTCTATAACTAACCTTCCGAATTGTTATAACGCATTACTCATCAACAGTAGTTCCAGAGATACACAAGCTTTCGGAATGTGTATCAACCTAAGATCTAGAGATCAAGTGGCCAGTTCAATCCTAGCATTATGCCTAACAGTGATGAAGATGGTAATTGATAAGTAATCTATCTATGTCTAGTTTAATCTGTGAGATCCATTGAAAACCCTAAAACCTAACTAAAGAACTACTCAGAGATGGAAGAAAGTATAACAAAAGCAATTGATGAAAATAACATGATCGATAGAATAGAAATCAAATAGGGTTCATAAATCTTCTCCAAAGGTAGATGAGATCTTCTCCCAATACAATTGCTGAATAGCTCTAAAAGTCTGAGTAAAAACGTGATAAAAAAAAGATGGTGTCCCATAAAAACGAAACCCTATGGGTTTATATAGGATAAAACAAAATTTGGAAATTTTCCTAAAAATGTGGGAACTGGGACCGGTCGGTCCGTGGTCGGGACCGGTTGGTCCCGATTCCCGGGACAAAGTCTTCAAGCCTTCTTGTGTCTGGACCGGTCGGTCCTTGGTGTGGACCGGCCGGTCCCCTTTCCAGGAGCTTCGGGTCTTCGAGACGTCAAAGTGGATCGGTCGGTCCTTGGGGTAGACCGGTCGGTCCAGTGTGTATATGGGACCGGTCGGTCCAGTAGGTGGACCGGTCGGTCCGGACTCCAGAAAACTCCGGTTTTACTTGAATTTCCTTCCCGTACGCATGTGGTTCCAAATCCTCGAGTATGGATCTATAAATCAGCTCAAAACAACTCAAAAGACTCTGAAAACTCGTTAAGTTCGTGGTTAGGAACGTCCAAATTCACGTTATATTAACTCCCCCAGACTTAAATCTTTGCTTGTCCTCAAGTGAAGACAAACTAGAAATAAATTCAAGGAAGCTATAAAAACCAAACTAACCTTTGTGAGTTGAATGCAATCCTTTAGGACCCCAAAAATGTAATACTAACAACCCTGAAAACTCATAAACAGATCAAAAACCAAGATGGTACTTCATGTACTTTGCCAAATACATAGCAATGCTACCATACTCAAGTTCTTATGTCTCAGCGACTCAACACCAGGGTCCAGAAATACAGAGTTATTTCCATATCTATTTTTATTTTTCGTTTTTTTTTATCACTTGTGCTTAGGAAAAAGGCCAGAACTAATCCCCAACTTGATTCATAAAATTAAAAGGGATTATAATATAGGATATTTTTATTTCTTATTCTTAGCATTAGTTCTTTAGATAAGCAGAAAGATTTTCATCTAAAATATAATCCTATATTTTAAAATTGTACCAGAAAGTCTTTAGAATGATAGGCTGGCCGGACTACGTCTCCGGAGTTTTTGCGCTTGATTGCATGTCAATGTCTTCAATAGAATGCATGAGGTTTGAAAGAAAGGTTAAGGTAAGGGTGTGGTACAAGACTTAAAGTGAGCCTGGCCATTAGGAGTCTTGAAGAGGGGATAGTGTTTGAAAAAAGATAGGACTCCTAACGTGGTTGTTAGTTCTTATGCGATTTTAAATTCCTTGAGTTAAGAAAACAAACCAAAGCAAAGAGTGTTAGCGTTAGCTTTCAAGGAGACGGGAGCCTTCTGGTAACACTGATCCGCCTAGGGCGTTTTTAATCTTCCCATTGCTTTGGTTAATCACTGTTAATCTTAAAAATGTTCGCAAACATCATGTGGTCCTAGAATTGCATGCATATCACAAAGGTTTAAATCAAACTGAAAATAAGAAAATAAAAACATAATTAGTACTAATAGTACTTCCCCCTAGACTTACTTCACACCGACCCGGTGTGAAAATAAATCCAAAAGAAAGAACTATTAAAAAGAAAGAAAATAAAATGAAAATAAAAAGAAAAATTAAGAAAAACTAACCTACCGGTGGGTTGCCTCCCACCTAGCGCTTTGTTTAATGTCGTTAGCTCGACGTGTGTGCCCTTCAGGGTGGAACAGGTGGATCATCAAGAGGGATCACAACACTCTCTTGGAGAGAAGCAGTGTGCTCGTATGGAGTCCCAATGCCTATTGGATAGAAGTTTCTGCCTGCGGTAAACTGACTAGGAAGAGCTGGGTCCTCTGTGACTTGATCAACGACATCATCTGGTTCCGTAATCGAGAAAGGTGGGTCATCGGTTACATGCTTCTCCAGCAGCTTGTCCATTTTGAATGTCATCTCAGTGTCTCCCAGTTGGAGATCAATGCGTCCATGCTTTAGATTGATCTTTGCTCCAGCTGTGCAAAGGAACGGTCTTTCCAGGATGAGAGGATCTCCTGGTTCTTCAGCTATGTCAAGCAGCGCAAAATCTGCAGGGATAAAGACATCACCAATTAGCAGCTGTACATCCTCAAGAACACCTATAGGACGTTTAACAAATTGATCAGCAAATATTAAAGAAATCTTAGAAGGACTGAAATCTTTAAAGCCCAGTCGTTTTGCTACGGAGTATGGTATGATGTTGACACTAAAGCCTGAGTCGCAGAGTGAGCGAGGAAAAACTGTAGAGTCGATCAGGACTGAAAGTTCAAAGCGACCAAGATCTCCAAGCTTTTTCATTGTCCTGTTCTATAACACCGCATTGCACTCCTCAGTTACTAGAGGGATCTTGAGTGTCAGATCGTTAACCATTTCTCTGCATTCTGCTTCTTCCAAATCCTCCTGAGATTTCCTAGGACAAACAGGGTAAGGTGCCTTGGGGACATAAGTACGAATCGGAGGACTGTTCACTAGATCGACCGGTCTGATAGTGGGACCGGTCGGTCCCACATCCGCTAGAGAATCGTTTTCCCTTACAAAAATGGCATAACACTCCCTTTTTGGATTCTGCTCTCCTTTAGCCGGAAGAGTCCCTTGATGTCACTTAATAGCTTTTGCTTGTTGTGCCACTTGAGTGTCCAACATCTTCAAATGAGTGGTCACAGCTTCTAGTTGCCCATTGATGTCTGAAATGGCGCTGGAACTCTGCTGCTGATTAGCTAGCATAAGCTGGATTATAGCTTTGAGCTCATCGTTGGGATTGGAGGCTGGAGGTGGAGGGGCTTGCTGTCCAGGCTGGAATTGATTCTGATTTTGGTACCCGGAACCTGAACTATGTCCATACTGCCTCTGATAACCAGCATTGTAACCTGTAAATCCCTGAGTAGGCGGAGCTGTTCCCGATGAACTGGGGAATGGTTTCTGAACTAGGACTGCAGGTTGCTGAGGATATACCTGATCATGTGGATTTGCAATGTTGGAGCTTCTGTAAGATAGATTGGGATGGTTCCGGTAATTGTTGTCAAAACCTCTGTTCTGCCCAATCCCTTGACCACCTACATAATTGACCTCTCGAGTATCCTCTGAAACCAATGCAGCATCCTTTGAGTAGCAGATTACGTCTGGAGCATTCCCGACCATACTGATGCCCTGATGGCTTCCTTGCATTAAGTCTCTGATCTTAGCAGCTTGATATGTTAGGTTTTTAGCCTATTTTACCTATTGTTTTCTAGTCTTTTTCGAGTCTTTTCTAGTTCTTTTTGTGTCATTTCAGGTTCTAGGATGCTTTGGAGCATGATTTGGAGTTGCTGAAGCTCTTTGAGGGAAAGGAGAAGAATTGGAGCAAAAAGAAGACTTATCACCCAACCGAGCACCTGCTCGGTCTGTGCGAGCACCTGCTCGCCCCTTCTGACCCAGACCCGAATTAGAAGCATTTATTCCTTGAAGCAACCGGTCTTGATAGGGCCCCACACGCCATATTCTCCCTTTTGATAGACCAGAAGTATCTCCTAAACTTGCTCCCCTAAAATGATGTTGACTTACCATATTTGAGAAGACTTGATCCTCCCCTTAATGAGAGATCAAGACTTGGTGCAAATTAAGGAAGATGTTGACTGGTTTTGAAGAGATCACGCTGGGAATTAAAGGAGATTTGGCCGAGCAAAATAAAGGGGGCCTTTGACTTGATTTGATTCGGAGATATTCTATTCTATTCTCTTGGACTTAAAAGGAGGCTCTCTATTATTATTCAAGAACTCTCTCTTCTTCCTTTGGTCACGTTCTGTACTTTTTCCCAGAGAGCTTGACATTGTTGACTTGGGAATTTCCATTGTTTTATTGAAAACGTTTGGTTCGTTTCTTTGTTGGTATTCGTTGACCCTCTTGCTTTGGACTCACTCGTGCATTTGGAATCATTTCCACGACATATTATATTCGGAGAAGAATTCCTAAACCTCTCTTTTATTATTTTTTCATGATGAATTCTCTCTGTTTAATTGTTGCGATTTTGTTCTTTATGCGTGAGTAGTTCTTTAGCTAGGTCGAGGTGGTTTTGATGGTGATTTAGGGTCTTAGATGGTTGAGCCAAATAGGGTAATCTTATGTCTTCATCTCTAGGAAGTTTTAATGCTTAGGCTAAATTGATCACTTAGTCTATGATCTCTAGGTTTAATCTATTCACCAAAAATGATATAGGTTGCTAGAATTACCTTTGATGAGCATTCGGTGGTAACCAAAACACCATTGATCGTTCCCATTGAATGTGAACATATTGAACCATTGCATTAAGGCTTGTTTACTTCATTACTAAATCCACTCGAAAGTGTAGGTATTTAGGCTGTAGACAAAGGTAT
The DNA here is from genome assembly GCA_963576765.1 of Draba incana. Classification (NCBI taxonomy): domain Eukaryota; kingdom Viridiplantae; phylum Streptophyta; class Magnoliopsida; order Brassicales; family Brassicaceae; genus Draba; species Draba incana. The sequence continues at coordinate 41,095,291 of OY755205.1, forward strand.
TGATACATCGCCAAAAGCGGGGCAATACATATTTATGTTTGAGTTCTAGACCGCATTTAAATAGACCCTGAATAGAAGCTCAACCCAAGTACCCGAAATCACCAAAGATTCATCTCGGCTTAGTGCCTTTTATCATTGTTTAATTACCGATTTTTATTCCAAGCACCTGCTCATTTACATTGAGCACCTGCTCGCGTCAGTTTACAACTCATTTAATTTATCTTAGCTTTATTTGAAATCTATAGATTCATAGTGTAACCTTGGTCTCTGTGGATTCGATACCTTATATACTACTGCTTTTGCCTGTGCACTTGCAGCATTATTTTGGGTTAAAACTCGAGACTATCAAGTTTTTGGCGCCGTTGCCGGGGACCAATAGCGTTACCTTTGAATTTTGGTTTTATTTATAGTCTAAGAATTTTGCTAATTTTGTTTTTTTTTTTTTTTGTTTTTGTTTTTGTTATGTTTCAGGTGTATGACCAGTAGAAGAACGAGGAGAAATCTGAACGAAGATCTAGTCAGTCATACGAACGAAGAGTTAGCTCGTCTCGAACGTCAGAATCGCCGCCGAGCACCTGCTCAAACCGAACGAGCACCTGCTCGCCCAGAAAACATGGCAGATCAGGAAGCTATGAATGCTCAGTTACAGATTTTGAGAGATCAAATCACCCAGTTGCAAAGGCAACAGCCGCGGGGTCAGCCAACCATAGGGGATTCGGATAATCTCCATGCGTTTTATCAAAACCGTTCGGCCATTGTCATTCCGACCATTCAGAGACAAGATTACGAGGTCAAGGCTCAGTTAATTTCATTGGTAAAGCAGCATCTTTTCCATGGTCTACCCGCTGAAATACCAATGGACCACATAGAGAACTTTGAGGAAATCTGTAGTACTACGGGTTCTAATGGTGTTCCAACCGATTTTCTGAAGTGTAAGTTGTTCCCGTTCTCTCTCGCGGACAAGGCACAAAGATGGTTGAAGTCGCTGCCGGCTGGTTCATTGAGGACTTGGGATGAGGCTAGATCCGCGTTCTTGGATCATTTCTATACGAAGTCCAAAACGGCCGCTTTGAGGAACAAGATTGCATCATTTCAACAACACTCCGGAGAAGCTTTTGGTGAAGCTTGGGAAAGACTCAAGGAGTATAAGAGGGAGTGTCCTCATCACGGTTTCAAGGATGAGCAAATCTTGAACATATTCTACGATGGAGTCGATTGGGATTACCGTAATGCTTTGAATGCCGCAAGTAATGGAGACTTCATGACCAAGACTAAGGAAGGTGCATTTGAGCTCATCGAAAACCTTGCCTCGAGTTCCAACAACAAAGCTCCCGAGTACGATAGGTCCAAGAGGGTCAATAGTGTTGACACCCAAAAGATAGATGAGTTGACGGCTAAAGTGAACCTACTTCTACGTGAGAACCAAAGATCGGTTAAATTTATGGAAGAAGATGGGGCTGCCCCTATGGCTCAAGCGTTTGTCGATGATCAGAATGATGGAGTAGAGGAGGTTAACTATGTAAATGGCCAAGGGTATCAAAACTGTGGGTTCAACCCCAACTACCGAAGCCATCCCAACCTCTCTTACCGGAACACCAATGTGGAGAACCCCCAAGACCAAGTCTATCCGCAACAAATGGGTACAAATCAGAAGTTCTACTCCAACAACACTCAAGTGAAGCAATTCGTTCCCAACCAAAGTCAGAATCGGTTCCAAGCAACGAACCAACAACAAATCGCTTCCGCGCCTCAATCTCAACAAGATGATTTGAAAGGTCTCATCCATCAAGTCTTGGCCAACCAACAGCAGACGTCAACCGAGCTGGGCAGTAAGATGGACAACATGTACAAGGATCTCCATGCAAAGTATGAGGCCGTGACCGCACATGTAAAGAATTTGGATACACAAGTGGCTCAAACGGCCGAAGCCATTCAAAGACCGGTTAGAGTTCTTCCTGGCCGTGGTGAAGTGAACCCTAGGAAGGAATATTCGGTAAATGCTGTTGAGTTAAGAAGCGGAAGAGTTTTGGCACCACCTACAATCACAATCTCTCAAGTTAAGGCTAAGGAGAAAGTTATTGAGCAACCGGCCCAAGAGGATGATTTCGCGGAGGATATGATGCATAAGGAGACTGGTTCTAGCTCAGGAACACCACCAGCTGCTGTTCTGATCAATCTGGAGAAAACACCCCAGCGAGCACCTGCTCACCCGACCGAGCACCTGCTCGCTCAGAATGTTCCCGCGAAAATTCCAGAAGCTCAGACCGAGAGAGTTTATATACCACGGGTGCCTTACCCCGAGCGAGTTTATGTGCCAAGGGTGCCATACCCAGTACCTCCTAAGGAATCTAAGAAAGATTTGGAGGATGTTGAGTGTAAGGAGGTGCAAGAAGATTTGACGGTGAAGCTCCCTTTGGTTGATGCCGTGCAAATGATACCATCACCCGAGAGGTACACGAAGGAATTGGTCGCTGGTGCACCACCAGCTTCTGTTCCGATCAATCTTGAGAAAACACCCCAGCGAGCACCTGCTCCCTCGACCGAGCACCTGCTCGCTCAGAATGTTCCCGCGAAATTTCCAGAAGCTCAGACCGAGAGAGTCTATGTGCCTAAGATACCCTACCCAGTGCCTCCCAAGAGATCTAAGAAGGATTTGGATGATGCTAAGTGTAAGGAAATGATTAAAGGCTTGGAGGTAAAGCTTCCTTTATCCGATGCGGTTCAAATGGTACCTTCTCTCAAACGGTACATGAAGGAGCTAATTTCTGGAAAAGTTGTGGAAGAGGAGAGTGTGATGATGGTTTCCAAAGAATGTAGTGCAATACTTCAGAGTAAGGTGTTGACTAAGAAAGGCGATCCCGGGAGGTTTGTGATTTCGGTAAAAATTGGGCCATGCACGTTCGCATGCTCACTGGTTGACTTGGGTTCAAGTGTTAATTTAATGCCTTATTCCGTTGCTAAACGTTTAGGTTTTACCGATTTCAAACCAACTAAGATCTCCTTGATTTTTGCAGATAGATCCACTAAACTTCCTGTAGGTATAATCGAGGATTTACACGTCCGCATAGGGGACACTCTAATCCCAGCCGATTTCGTGGTTCTAGAGCTCGATGAAGAACCAAAGGACCCACTGATTTTGGGGAGAGCATTCCTAAACACGGCACGTGCAATCATCGATGTTGAACAAGGCATAGTAGACCTCCGTCTCGGAGACATGGTGGTGCGTTTTGAGATGAGCAAGATGCTCAAGAAGCCGATGATAGATGGGCAAACATTCGTTATCCATGATGATTCTGAGATGTCGGAAGATGTAGTTGAGGAGATCCTAGCAAAGGACTCGCTTGAAGTCGCGTTGACAAAAACCGAGGGTGAACACGGTTTTCTGAGTGAAGACACCCAAGGATTTGCTAAGTTTCTGGATCCTAACATCATAGTGGATAAGGGGGACGAGCTTCCAAGTCTGGGAGAGGGCACGAAAATCGAGAGTCAGCCAGGACCCCAGCGAGCACCTGCTCCCGAAAAATCTATTGTTCATGGTTCTTGGAGTACGCTGGAAGCTCCAAAGCTTGAGTTGAAGACCCCCCCAGCATGGCTCAGATGGTTATTCAGGTTTCGAAAGATTAAAGACAAGAAATGGCCCGGTCCGTTCATAATCAAGAAGGTGAGACCACATGAGGACATAGTGTTGCTGGACACTAAAGGAGATGAGTTTGACCCTCCTTGAGCATAGATGGTCTACAAAGTCGAGCTAATGACTTAAAACAAGCGCTTGGTGGGAGGCAACCCACCGGTAAGGTTTCTTGTACACAATCTGATTTTAAACTCCTTTTATTACTAACATTTCACTTGAGTTTCAGTACCTATGTTCTGGGAAAAAGGGTAAAAACTTTCTGAGCACCTGCTCGGAACGACCGAGCACCTGCTCGCTAGCATTCGGGCACCAACTCGAACCAACCAGCCAGACGAAGAAGGAGGAGGATGACAGATGACGATGGAGACGACGCTACTTCAGGGTGATATCTTCTTTCACCTTCTATAATCATTGTTTATACCATCTTCGTTTTATTTTTGTTTTCATTTGAACTTGTTTTTGTTTTGATCTACTCTTTCGGTACTTTTCTTTCACCGAGACGGTGAAATTTAAGTCCGGGGGAGTGGGTTATTGTCTAACCAAGTTTTTAATTGTTTTGTTTTTGCTTTGATTCTTTGTATTTTATGCATATAAAAAAAAAAAAAAAAAAAATGCATATAGTTTCTCATGGCATAAACATTTTTATCTTTTTCATGCTAGGATCGAGTCTAGAGCATTTTAGGATTGCATTTGCATAGGGAGCAATGATGAAATTTCCTTGTAAAGATTCATTTTAGGATTCCATGATATGCCCTCATTAGAACTTTTTCGATGCATTAACAATCATGAATTAGAGGCTCATCCATACTTGAATCTTATTTCTTTGAAAATCCCAACTCAATTGAAACTTGCATGATCTAGATTCAACTCTATCAACTTGAACTTAAACTTGATTAATTCTTCTCACTTTTGGACTTTGAATCATAACTATGGATAAACACCTTACATTCAAATCATGTTTGCCTAATTTTTACCACTCTTATCTTGATTTGAATGGCTATCTCGATCTAAGTTCATCTTTTAGATGAGGATAGTACCCCACCTTTAAACCCGACCATTTCATTCAAACCCTTGCATATGTTTTTCGAGTGAGGCCTTTTTCTTTGTGTTGCATTGGCAAAATCTTGCAAGCATTAGAGACGACAAGGCAAAGTTTCCATTAGACTAGTTTCTTGTGTCTAAGACTAGTCTTAGGTGGGGAATGAAACCGATTTGGTTGAGTGCTTATTTGAATATCTTTGGGTTGTGGTTGAGTGTGAAAAGAAAGAAAAGAAGAAAGGATAAGTTCTAGGGAAGGGAATTAAAAAGAAAAATATATAGCTCTCAGTGTTTGAAGGGAAAACGGCATGCTCTTAGAATAAAATCAAAAGAGAAGAAAATATGTTAGAGAATGCTAAGATAGAAAGAGCTAGTGAAAAGAAAAGAGTATTCCCTAGGATTTTGATCAAAAAGAAAAGAAGAAAAGAGTAAGGTTGAGAAAAGATTTGAAAGAGAGATTTAGCCAAAAGGGCTAGGTGTTAAACGTGGGATAGTGAGAAAAGTGAGATGAGAGAATGCAACAAGGGGATAATGGGTAGAACTTTGGATTCCTAGCCTTGTATGCATAAATTGTCTCTTTTCTTTCTTGCTTTTGCTAAATGCAACACTTGCATTTGAGAGTTAGTCACCAAAAAGAATTCGGACAGCCTCTTTACATCATCTAAAAGCCTTCTTCTACCGAGCCAAATGGTATTGATTCATTGTCCAATTGTGAGACCGCACCAAACACATTAATGAATGTTAAAGAGTTGAGTTTAGTTGATTGCATGCTTTCTTTTGAGTCTAAGGATTTGGAGTAATTATTTTGATAAGAGATGAGTATGGCGAAAGCTTCTTGAGTAAGATTTGTTGTGCATCGCATTAGTTCTCTTTAGGACATTTTGTTGAACCCTTCGATGTTTCTTTTGGATTTGAGCTCCCACCTTCAAACACTTCTCCGGATTTCTCTCTTCTTGTTTGCTTGCGGACAAGCAAAAGGCAAGTCCGGGGGAGTTGATATGTTAGGTTTTTAGCCTATTTTACCTATTGTTTTCTAGTCTTTTTCGAGTCTTTTCTAGTTCTTTTTGTGTCATTTCAGGTTCTAGGATGCTTTGGAGCATGATTTGGAGTTGCTGAAGCTCTTTGAGGGAAAGGAGAAGAATTGGAGCAAAAAGAAGACTTATCACCCAACCGAGCACCTGCTCGGTCTGTGCGAGCACCTGCTCGCCCCTTCTGACCCAGACCCGAATTAGAAGCATTTATTCCTTGAAGCAACCGGTCTTGATAGGGCCCCACACGCCATATTCTCCCTTTTGATAGACCAGAAGTATCTCCTAAACTTGCTCCCCTAAAATGATGTTGACTTACCATATTTGAGAAGACTTGATCCTCCCCTTAATGAGAGATCAAGACTTGGTGCAAATTAAGGAAGATGTTGACTGGTTTTGAAGAGATCACGCTGGGAATTAAAGGAGATTTGGCCGAGCAAAATAAAGGGGGCCTTTGACTTGATTTGATTCGGAGATATTCTATTCTATTCTCTTGGACTTAAAAGGAGGCTCTCTATTATTATTCAAGAACTCTCTCTTCTTCCTTTGGTCACGTTCTGTACTTTTTCCCAGAGAGCTTGACATTGTTGACTTGGGAATTTCCATTGTTTTATTGAAAACGTTTGGTTCGTTTCTTTGTTGGTATTCGTTGACCCTCTTGCTTTGGACTCACTCGTGCATTTGGAATCATTTCCACGACATATTATATTCGGAGAAGAATTCCTAAACCTCTCTTTTATTATTTTTTCATGATGAATTCTCTCTGTTTAATTGTTGCGATTTTGTTCTTTATGCGTGAGTAGTTCTTTAGCTAGGTCGAGGTGGTTTTGATGGTGATTTAGGGTCTTAGATGGTTGAGCCAAATAGGGTAATCTTATGTCTTCATCTCTAGGAAGTTTTAATGCTTAGGCTAAATTGATCACTTAGTCTATGATCTCTAGGTTTAATCTATTCACCAAAAATGATATAGGTTGCTAGAATTACCTTTGATGAGCATTCGGTGGTAACCAAAACACCATTGATCGTTCCCATTGAATGTGAACATATTGAACCATTGCATTAAGGCTTGTTTACTTCATTACTAAATCCACTCGAAAGTGTAGGTATTTAGGCTGTAGACAAAGGTATTGATACATCGCCAAAAGCGGGGCAATACATATTTATGTTTGAGTTCTAGACCGCATTTAAATAGACCCTGAATAGAAGCTCAACCCAAGTACCCGAAATCACCAAAGATTCATCTCGGCTTAGTGCCTTTTATCATTGTTTAATTACCGATTTTTATTCCAAGCACCTGCTCATTTACATTGAGCACCTGCTCGCGTCAGTTTACAACTCATTTAATTTATCTTAGCTTTATTTGAAATCTATAGATTCATAGTGTAACCTTGGTCTCTGTGGATTCGATACCTTATATACTACTGCTTTTGCCTGTGCACTTGCAGCATTATTTTGGGTTAAAACTCGAGACTATCACAGCTGTCAGCTCTGCTATTTCTGTTGCAGATGGTGTGTCAACACTCCAGACCCTTTTCGATCTATCATACTTAGCACACTGATTGTTGGAACTCTGCGCCATGTTATCTATCAACCGGTAGGCACCTTCTATGCTCTGGGTCATGAAGTCACCATTGCTGGAGGAATTGAGACTATTCTTGTATTCCCAGGTGACTCCATCGTAGAAGGTCCTGAGCATCTGCTGCTCGGTAAATCCATGGTGGGGGCACTCCCTACGATACTCCTTAAACCTATCCTAGGCTTCAGCAAATGACTCTCCACCTTTCTGCGAAAAGTTGCTGATTCTGCCTCTGAGCTGAGCTGTCTTGGTCTTAGTGTAGAAGTAGTCCAGGAAGGCGGCTCTAGCTTCATCCCAGCCGTTCAGAGAGTGTGGAGAAATTGACTTGAGCCACCTCAAAGCTTTGTCAGCGAGAGAGTGCTTGAACAGCTTGCACATGAGGTAGTCAGATGGCACCCCATTAGCCTTAGTCGTCTCGCAGACTTCTTCAAAGTTCTCTATGTGATCCATGGGATTCTCAGAAGCCAACCCATGGAACACGTGTCTCTCTACCAGATTAATCAGCTGAGCCTTAATCTCGAAATCATTCCTCTAAATCTCAGGGAAACGAATGGCTGATCTGTTCTGGTAGTAGGTGTGGACATTGTCCCCTTCTCCAATCCCTCTCTGCGGCGGAGGATTTTTTCCTGTTGGTGCCATTTGTTGTGCCATCATCCTAGCAAACTGCTCTTGCATCTGCTTCATCTGCTGTTGCGCCAGTTGCGCGTTGGCAGCAGTTGCAGCCCGAATCTGCTCTATCTGGTCAAACAAGGCAGCTTGAAGACCATTATTATCAGCTTGTTCTACTACCTCCATAATGGGCAAGAGGTTCTTCTTAGCTCTGTTAGCCCTTTATATTCTGGCTAGTTCTTCGTTTGAGAGTGATGTCAAAGGTTCAATGCGATTACTTCTCCTCTGCATACACCTGAAAGCACAACCAAAGACAAAAACAAAAAGAAAAATAAATTAGTAAAGTACTAAGACAAAATTTGCAAATCAAATCTGATGGTAAACATAATTTGTCCCCGGCAACGGCGCCAAAAACTTGATATGCTCGAGTTTTACCCAAAATAAAACACTGCAAGTGCACAGGCATGCAGTAGTATATTCAGGGATTGAATCCACATAGACCAATGGCTTACACAACAAACTATAGATAATTGAAATAAGCTAAGCAAGAAAAAGTGGTTTTGATTTATGTTAACTAATTAAAGACACGATTGCAAGTAAAAACGATTTAAATTCAGATAAATAAAGGTGTTAGGCATTAGGGAATTCTCAGGAAATCACATTCATAAACCAGACAACTATTGAGATTCTAATATGTATGCATCTTAAACTCAAACACTGATATAAATTGCTCTACTTCCGTGATAACAATTACTTTCCCTAGAGATGTGAGTGCCTAAACTTCCGTTTGGTCACGACTATCCTAGACAAGCATTATAGTTCAGGTTTGATTAGTTCATAATACTCTATAACTAACCTTTCGAATTGTTATAACGCATTACTCATCAATAGTAGTTCCAGAGATACACAAGCTTTCGGAATGTGTATCAACCTAAGATCTAGAGATCAAGTGGCCAGTTCAATCCTAGCATTATGCCTAACAGTGATGAAGATGGTAATTGATAAGTAATCTATCTATGTCTAGTTTAATCTGTGAGATCCATTGAAAACCCTAAAACCTAACTAAAGAACTACTCAGACATGGAAGAAAGCATAACAAAAGCAATTGATAAAATAACATGATCGATAGAATAGAAATCAAATAGGGTTCATAAATCTTCTCCAAAAGTAGATGAGATCTTCTCCCAATACAATTGTTGAATAGCTCTAAAAGTCTGAGTAAAAACATGATAAAAAAAAGATGGTGTCCCATAAAAACGAAACCCTATGGGTTTATATAGGATAAAACAAAATTTGGAATTTTCCTAAAAATGTGGGAACTGGGACCGGTCGGGACCGGTTGGTCCCGATTCCCGGGACAAAGTCTTCAAGCCTTCTTGTGTCTGGACCGGTCGGTTCTTGGTGTGGACCGGCCGGTCCCCTTTCCAGGAGCTTCGGGTCTTCGAGACGTCAAAGTGGATCGGTTGGTCCTTGGGGTAGACCGGTCGGTCCAGTGTGTATATGGGACCGGTCGGTCCAGTAGGTGGACCGGTCAGTCCGAACTCCAGAAAACTTTGGTTTTCGCTCGAATGCTTGAATTTCCTTCCCGTACGCATGTGGTTCCAAATCCTCGAGTATGGATCAAAAAATCAGCTCAAAACAACTCAAAAGACTCTGAAAACTCGTTAAGTTCGTGGTTAGGAACGTCTAAATTCACGTTATATTACATATCCCCTAGCAATCGTATATATAGAACTATAGCGGATCATTTTATCAATGAATTTGATGAGTCTTTGTGGCAGTGTTGGATTATTTTTATGACGTTGTCCATTCCATTCTCTAAAAGTAGTATAAAACGGCTTGAAAGACGTAGCGAATGGTGAAGGTATGGAGCTTCTCATGGTTTAAATGTGAAACGGCTCTAGAATTTATTTTAAGATTGCGAGTGGTCTTTCATGTGATTATATGAAGTATTGTCATATTGGAATCCTAAAATTTGACCGACACTCCGTAAATTAGACGGCAACAAGTTGAGACATTAAAATTTAGAAAAGTTCTTCATCGTAACTAGAAGTTTGTTACTGTACTAGCATTTTGTATTGTTGTCTTAATCCATAAATAATTGAATCATTCATGAAAATAAAGGTAAAACTAAGGATACCAAATAAATTACTGTTTTTTCGTTCGAAGCAGCATCATCATAAAACTGAATATATTCTCTCTTTTTTTTTTACTGAAAATATTCTTCCTGACGCCTTTGTCTTTTTCTTCCAACTTTTACGTGCTACATGATTTCATTGGCAGTAAAAGATATGATATTAGCTTGGTTTTATGTTATCGAAATTGTATACGAATCAATCACCAAACAAAACACAAATCAATCCAATGTTTTTTAGAACAAAGAATCGACACTTACACTGGCTAATCCCTCGAAGCACAATCAAGATTTAGAATTTGGAATGTTGAGAGGCTTTTTAAAGCCTATGTCCAACTTCCCAAATTAGTATGATATTGTCCGCTTTGGGCCGAAGTGGCAAAGCCCGCACGGATTTATCTTTTGTTTCCTTCCCAAAAGGCCTTATACTAATTTGGATGGACTTTACTTATATATTAGACCTATCTCGTCTAATCTTCGGATGTGGGACTTGGATTGATATCCTAACATTATCCCCTTCAAATCAAGGACCACATGACTCGTGTCCTCCCCTCTAGCTAAACCTTAAGCACCATCATGTACCCATCTCGTTTGCTAGGGTCTAGCGAAATCTTGGCACCGTCTTGTACCTTCTTATTCGCAAGGTTATCTTATAAGGAGTCTGCTCCCACATCATAGATACCCCATCCACTTCTCCAGGTCCACTTTCTCGAACCGCTTTGATACCATGTTGAGAGGCTTTTTAAAGCATTTGTCCAATTTCCCAAATTAGTATGATATTGTCCGCTTTGGGCCGAAGTGGCAAAGCCCGCACGGATTTATCTTTGGTTTCCTTCCCAAAATGCCTCATACTAATTTGGATAGAGTTTACTTATATATTAGACCAATCTCGTCTAATCTTCGGATGTTGGACTTGGATTGATATCCCAACATGGAAAACCTAGAACTGAAGAACTCAAAGTTTGTTACAAAATTTCCTAGAATGAATAATGAAAGAGACGAGCTAAATAAACTCTATATCGTAAATACTCTTCTTCTTTACTTTTATTTACTTCTTTTTCTTTTATTTTTAACCCTCAAACTCTCTTAACTGTTAATTCCATACTTCAATTCCACCTCACTCCTTTTCCTATAACATTTTATGGTATTTTCCAATCTGTTTAATAACATTCGCTGACGACAAAAAGTTAATAATTGATATTAGCTGTTTAGCCAATATAATCGTATTGTACCTTACATATATTATTATTGAGGCGTTTGTACTTTGTATAGTATTTATATACAACACATTATCAGTACAGTACATAAAATATATATACACACATGCATGTACTTAGTGGATAAAGAAATATAACTCTTAGGCTTCGAATGGTGACAGCGGTTAGAGCGGTGCTGGACAAGCGGTTTAGCGGGTGCGGTGCGGTTTTAGTGCGGTGCTGTTAGAAAAAAACGCACCATGCGGAACTAGTGCGGTTATTGCGGTTTGAGCGGTGCAGGACAACATATGAATGGTGAAAAAAACAACATGCGGTGCGGTCAATATGTGTGAATGGTGAAAATGTCAAAAGCGGTGCGGGATATATATTTTAGATAAATATTTTATAAATAAAAATAGATTAATGACATTAATATAATTATAAATTAAAATTATTCATACATTTTACAATAATATATTTATTGCTAAACTCAAATTCTTTTTACGCCCACAATCCTTCTTCTACGCCCAAAATCTTTTTATTATCTTTGAAAACGTTTTCAAAACAGTCTTTAAACACACACTAATAACTTGATATCTCTCACTTATCTTTTTGAAACCTTCAAAACAGAAGCTTTCTTGTTTTCTATCTTTATTTATTTTTAATTTTGAAACTTAACTTTTAAACTTAAATAAATATTATACATTAATTAATTTACATCAAAATTAATAACATGTTCTACTTTATAATTCAAATGTTAGAGTATCACAAAAAAATGTCATGTAAATGTCATAAAATGTTCATGTGGGTTTTATTTAGATTTTGATAAAATTTCTCATCAAATAGTTTTAAATGTTGTATTATAATGGTAATTAGACATATATATGCATTATATCATATTTATCATATATTATCATGCATTATATCATATTTATCATGTATAATAATGCATTATATGCATTATAATCTTATGTTTACAAAAAAAAAAAAAAACTGCTTACTTGAGGGTTGGTACTGCAAACTGCAAACGAAGAGCTTCTTATTTTTTTAGAGAGTTTTAAGTTTTTTTAAGTTTAGAAAGAAGAAGGAAAATGAGAGTTTATTTATAGAGTAATTATTTTGAATATTTTTGATTTAAAAAAAAAATTTGTCAACTAGTTACAGTGTTTAAAACACACCACAACCGTTGCTTTTCATTATGATGTGCGTTTATCACTTTTGCTTTCCAATTATGTATGTCTCGGTCAGTGTTGTTTTTTCTGTTTTTTTTTTTTTTCGAAACAGAAAAACAAAAAGTAATGTTGAGTGGTGACATATTTTTTATACCACATTGTGTTTACAAGAAACACTCCAAACACTCATAACCTTAGTTCAAAAAATTTGGGCTGTCTAACATGTGATGCATCTTGGACTACTCTCCGTGATTTGGTTAATTTGAGAATGAAATATTTAATTTTAAACCAAAAAATAACTAAGCTAAGTTGGCAAAGGCCATAAACTCGCATTCATTCGAGTTTGAATTTTAGTGGAAACAAATAACACATCCGCGAAATTAGTCGGAATCAGATTTTTCAATTTTGTTAAAAAAAATTGTGAGTAGGATGTTTTTGATCGTCTTGCTCCGCACAAAACTAATTGGATTTGTATGAGTTATCTAGTTCACACACACACACACACACAAAAATACACAACATGATTTTTTTAAAAACATTTTATTAAAACACATGTAGATGATTACATCATAGTACAAACATAAGAACAATTCTAGGCAAAACAAGAAGACTACCGATCGGTCTGTTCCAGTGCCCTGCCACAATACAAAAATTATAAACATTCACTTAGGGATCAAAAGTTTTTGAAAAAGTTTTAAGGGCACTTTTTATTCATAATTTTATTTAGTTACAACATTGATTAGATGTTAATCTATCATGTTAAATTAAAAATGCTAAAACTGAGAGTTTCATAGTGGCATAATTTTTCAATTCACGTTGCTTTTAGTGAATCATCGCCGTTGAGGTTAATTATATTACTCTTTTTTCCGGTAAAATTTGATCTTCATTCAAGTATATCACACACAAAAAAATGATTTGAATGTCTTATCCATTGAAACACAATTTGTTAGAAATATTGATTTTAACAATTTGGTAAGTTATTCTGTAAAAAAGAAAAAACAATACATTTTGGCTAATATTTTCTCTATTAGTTTAGTTCTTTATTTCTTTTTGATATATGACAATAGTACTTAAAACATTTTTTAAGGAATTAAATTTTTCGTTTTTGTTTGCTTGTGACATCCGTCAACTTTGTCACAACTCTGGTCAATTCACATCCGGATTGAAATTTTTATCAGTAAATAAGTAAACTTATTAAAGGAAGAATGTGGTAGGTAGATGACCATAGATATAGGAAAAAAAATTATATACCTATTCGCACGACAAGAGAATATATGTCAATAAGTTAAAATAATACTACTACCATAATACTCCTATATTCAAATACTTTTACGTTTGTAATTACTTGAACTCGAGTTATCGCTTCGCATCGGAAACATAAAGATAAACATTTATGGGAATCTTTTCAGAAACCCCACGTGATTGTCTTTTTACTTAATTTAGGCTTACAGTATTTGGTTTTCCCTGTATATATTTACTTAAGCTGGAACAAGGAAGACAAAAATGTAAAATGAAATGACTTTTGGGTGTCTAATTCAAATCAAGATCTCATATTCATTTTTCTTCACCGTCTGCCGACCATTCTCTGCCGCACGTACCACCTCTACACAGTTTAACCATTTTTCCCGATCTCATACCCGATGGCCTATTATCGTTTCTGCTCCACCTTTTAAACAAGTTAATTCATATTATCATCTCTCCTCACTCTCTATTTTCTTCTGTGTTTCTTCACGGGCGCGGGATCTCCGGCCTTGGCCTCGAAACACCAAACAAGCTCCTCTCTGACCTTGCTTACTCCTCTAAGCTTAGGGAGGGCTTAAGATCTCTCTCTCCGGCTTTAATCTCCGTCATCGATTGGGAAGTCAAACACAGATCCGATCTCGGATCTGACCTCCGCCGCCTCAAAACTTCTAGCCAAGTGCTAAGATCTTAGTTTTCGAGTTACAACTCACGCTCTCTTATCCGGAGATGTCTCACCGGAAATCCCTCGAGTGCACACTCTCCAAAACCGGCGTTTATCTTCGACAAAAATCAGAGACTTCGTCTCCATTGTTGTGAGAATGAACAAGGCATAAACCACCTCTAGCCTTAGTGCTAAGATCTCTAATTTTGGTCAAAAATCTTATGCCCCCTCTCTGATCTTGAGATACAAGTACTCTTAGGAATCGGAGATCTTTTTATGTCATCGAAGATCAACAAAGAAGCCTTCAGGTATCAAGATATCACTTCGGGGGTGAGGTTCATCGGAGTTATCTCCGGTTTGTTCTACCACGGTGGTTTAGATCTGGTCTTGCTCCAACACACGGGAAAAAAAAAAAATCCAAAATCCTCTTCTAGCTTAAAGCTATGTTGTTATTTGTATTAAAATAAACTACATCTACTGTAACGAGAAGATTTGGGTGGACATAATCAATAAGATCCACCATTAAGGAGATCTGGTCTCCAAAAAACCACGGCGGTCGAGATCTGGTCTCTAAAAAAAAAAAAAAAAAAACCAATAACCTCTTCTAGCTTAATGCTATGTTGTTCTTTGTAGTAATTTAACATCATCTACTGTTACGAGAACATTTGCGTGAGCATAATCAACAAGATCTACCACCAAGGAGTATTATCTATGAATAAAATTTTCATATGAACAGTGTTTACAAAAATCAAATCTAGCATCTAGCTAAGCAGTTGCATTCACGTTATCAATTTGCTAAAATGGATGTAATAGCTTGGAATTGTCAAGGAGCGGGAGCTGATCTGACAAAAGACCATTTAGAAGAATTACACCGATGCTTTCGTCCTAGCTTTCTATTTTTATCAGAGACAAAGAACAAGAGGTCATTTCTGCAAGATTTGCAAGTATCTATGGGGATCACGTTTTTACAGTTGAGCCAAGAGGTAAAAGTGGCGGTCTAGCTCTCTTTTATATGGATGAACCTACGGTTGTTATCGCTTATTCAGATAATCGCTTGATAGACGTTGAATCTACTTTTGAAGGACATAAAAATTTTATGACTTTTGTGTATGGTGATCCGGTTGTTGAATACCGAGAACGTGTGTGGGAATGCCTTACGAGAATGAGTCTAACTCGGCAAAATGCTTGGCTTATGATCGGTGATTTTAATGAAATTATCGGAAATCATGAAAAGCGAGGTGGACGGAGTCGACCAGAGCCCTCATTTATTCCATTTCGAACCATGTTGGATAATTGTGGAATGATTGATTTCCCACATACAGGGAATCCACTATCCTGGGTAGGACGTCGCAAAATTGGTAATGTAAGAACAAAAGTAAAATGTCGTCTCGATCGAGCTGTAGGCAATGAAGAATGGCATACCCTCTTTTCCCACACTATGGTGGAGTATCAAAAACTATGGGGTTCCGACCATAGACCAGTGCTAGCAAGAGTCCGATCCACGATTCAACACAAACGAAAGAATTTTCGTTTCGATAAAAGATGGATCGGGAAACCCGGATTTAAAGAAACTGTGACTACAGGATGGGGCATCTCAAGTGGAATCCCACATAAGGATTTTCATCAGAGATTATCCTCATGCCGATCACACATCTCGAGATGGAGGAAATCGACGGTCACGAACTCAGCCAAACTAATTGAAGAGCCTAAGGATCAATTAGACCGAGCTAATGCTGATGATGATTCCACCCTCGAGGATGTGGAAGAAATTCGAAGGAAACTTCTCCATGCCTTTCAGGAAGAAGAATTATATTGGCACTCGAAGAGTAAAGTCACTTGGCGGTGTTATGGAGATAGAAATACAAGTTTCTTCCATGCCACCACAAAACAGAGGAGAGCCCAAAACCGTATTATCTGCTTAAAGGATAAAAACGGTCACTGGGTCGAGAGTGAAAAGGGGGTGGCAAAAGTTGCAACTAATTATTTTGAGACACTATTTACCACTTCGGAACCTCAAAACTTGGATGATTCACTCCGGTACATTACCGAGAAGGTTTCAGAAGATGATAATGTACAACTTACCGCTGAGCCAACGGAAGCCGAAATAAAGGCAGCTTTGTTCAACATACATCCAGACAAGACCCCTGGACCCGATGGGATGACAAGTCGATTCTATCAGAGATTCTGGAAATTGGTGGGCCAAGACGTAATAAGACTAGTGAGAGACTTCTTCAACTCTGGATCTTTTGACCCACGACTGAATCAAACCAACATTTGTCTTATTCCAAAAATAAACAGACCACGGACAATGCAAGAATTCAGACCAATCAGTTTGTGTAACGTTAGCTACAAGATCATATCAAAAATCCTATGCAACCGGCTAAAAAAGACCCTCCCGAACCTAATTTCGGAGACACAATCGGCCTTTATGGCTAGACGTCAAATAACAGATAATATTTTACTCGCTCAAGAGAATTTTCACGCCCTAAGGACCAACAACAGTTGCAGATACACTTTCATGGCTATGAAAACCGATATGAGTAAAGCCTACGATAGGGTTGAATGGAGTTTCCTATAAGCCGTCATGCTAAAACTCGGTTTTTCGGAAAAATGGGTCAAATGGCTTATGTTCTGTATATCATCAGTATCGTATCAAGTCTTGATCAATGGTGTGCCTAAAGGAAGAATCAAACCGTCCCGGGGAATTAGACAAGGAGATCCTCTATCTCCGTTTCTATTCATACTATGCACAGAAGCTCTCATCTCCCTGCTTAAAGGGGCAGAGGAAGAATCTCGTATTACAGGATTAAGAATTGCTCAAGCAAGCCCGAGAGTTTCCCACCTCCTTTTTGCTGATGATAGTCTCTTTTTCTGCAAAGCTGAAGTCCTGCAATGTGCAGAAATCTTAAAAATCATCAAAACCTATGGCGATGCATCTGGTCAACAACTAAATCCTAACAAATCCTCTTTATTTTTTGGGAATATAGTTGATCATCAAATCAAAAGCGAAATCAAGAGGGTCATCGGCATAACAAGCGAGGGAGGTATGGGCATGTATCTAGGGCTACCAGAACAAATATGTGGCTCCAAGGAAAAAGTATTCGCGTATGTTCAAGATCGGCTAAACAACCGGATTAACACTTGGTCTGCAAAATTCCTTTCCAAAGGAGGGAAAGAGGTTCTAGTAAAATCAGTGGCACAAGCTTTTCCGACATATGTTATGTCGTGCTTTAAACTCCCTCAGGGCATCACAGATAAACTCAGGAGCGCTATATCTAACTTTTGGTGGAGTTCTCGTCAAAATAGTAGAGGATTACATTGGATCGCTTGGGATAAGATTTGTACCTCTCGAGACTCGGGCGGCCTAGCGTTCAGAGATTTACATGAGTTCAACTTAGCCCTCCTTGCAAAACAGTTGTGGAGGCTGATCCACTATCCAACATCTCTCCTCGCTAGAGTATTACGTGGACGATACTATCCCCAATCATCCCCGATGGTAGAACATAAGGCTAGATCTCCCTCATATGGTTGGACTAGCATTATGGCGGCAAAACCCCTACTCGGACTAGGGCTTCAGAAGACTATTCGCTCTGGTTATAATACCAAGACCTGGAGTGAATCATGGATTCCAGTCACACCGGCTGGGGTACCAAGGCGCCTTGATAGACACACCTGGCGAGACCCCCATCTACTTGTTAAAGATATTATGCTACATAGCTCACCGGAATGGAACCACACAAGAATCCGGGAATTATTCCATCCTGAGGATGTCGTCCTTATTCTAGGGTTGAAACCTAGTAGAACTTTCAAACTAGATGGTTATGCGTGGAGTTATACAAAATCAGAAATATATACGGTTAAATCTGGATACGAGTTACTCCACAACACAAACCAAAGAAGAGTACAACCCCTGCAGATATCTGAGCCGAGCATCACATGTCTACTTAGCCAAGTGTGGAAAATCAAGACCCCCGGAAAGCTTTGACACTTTATGTGGCAAGCTTTAACGGGGTGTATAGCCACTTATCAACGACTTACTTACCGGCATCTTGGAAATGATAAGAGTTGTCCGAGATGTGGTGCATCAGAGGAAACTATCAATCATATGATTTTTGAATGCCCTCCGGCCCTCCAAGTGTGGGCCTTATCGGACTATCCGTCCCTTCCGGGTTATTTCCCGAGTATATCCCTTTACCAAAATATGGATTTTCTATTTTGGAGGGCAAAAGAAAGGGGTATCCCCAAACCACAAAGGGACACATTCCCGTGGATCATTTGGTTCATTTGGAAGGCTAGGAACGACAAGCTCTTCAATGGGAAGAATGTATCACCTGCGATTACGCTTCAAGTAGACCAGCTAGAAGAGGAAAGCTGGCGATGCGCGAATTTGGCTAGAGAAGAAGACGAAGAGGAAGATGGCAATACTACCGAGATTGAAGATATCACCCGATCCGAGCATCCACATATCCCGATCTGCCAAGTGGATGCATCTTGGGCAGATCCAGGGCCCACTAGCGGTCTTGGATGGTGCCTCACAGACACATCAGGACAAACACACACCGGCAAGCAAGGATGCCGAAGAAGCCTCTCAGCCTTACATGCAGAGTTCGAGGGACTTCTCTGGGCGATGGATTGCCTTATTTAACAACGCGTTCCTAGAGCCCGATTTGAGACGGATTGCTCAAACTTACTGACGATGACTGACGATCCGATAGATTGGCCAGCTTTCCAGTCTGAGCTAGATCACTTCGCCGAACTTAGAGAAAAGTTCACTTCCTTTCAATTAGCTTATATCCCTCGTTCTTGTAATGTCCGTGCCGATACTCTTGCAAAAGCGGCACGAGCATGTAATCTTATCTTTTCCCATGTAAATCTCGACGAGTTGGTAGATAGCACCCGATTTCGGGATGTTTCTACCGACCAAATGTGGTTTAATATATGGAGCTTGATGACAAAAAAAATATATATATACTTAAGCTGGAGCTTACTACATTTTCCAAAACAGCACTCAAGGTTTCAGAATCACTCCCAGTCTCCTTGTGTATGTTCTTGTGCTCTTTTTCCCTTTTAAGTTTCGAATTTTGTTGTTGAAAACTTTAGTCCACCAAAGAATACATAGTTCCATGCTTGCTCAGTTTTTGTCACAGTAGCTTCTAATTTTGTGGAATTTCAATGGGCTCTTTTTTTTAACTGTTCTTGTTTCTTCCTTTGTTGGTAATCATTGTTTAGTATCTCTTGTTGAATCTGCATTATTTTGCTCTTCCGGCTCTAGCTAAGTTAGTACTGGCTACTGGTAAGTGGTAACTATGTTGTAGCTGATGCTGGTAATTTCAAGTACTATTGGGTTTTTTTTTTGGTGTGAAAGTACAACTCTATTCTATATATCTCTAAACAAGCACGATTAGCTTTCTTTTTTCTGTGAAAGTATTACTTTTTTTCTTTTCTTTTAGAAAGTTTGAATCTTTCTCTGAACATTAAAACCCAAAAAAAAAAAAATTGAATCTTTCTTATGGCTTTATTTCTGATAATGGTGGGTTTTGCATAGAAAGACACTTCGTATTGTTTGTTTTGAGTAGTTAATTAGTACTCTTATACTAAAGAACAAATGATCTTTCCTGCAGATCTATGT
This sequence comes from Draba incana, assembly GCA_963576765.1. NCBI lineage: Eukaryota > Viridiplantae > Streptophyta > Magnoliopsida > Brassicales > Brassicaceae > Draba > Draba incana. Next base: position 41,115,207 of record OY755205.1, read on the forward strand.
TTCTAGCCTTCTAGGGCTTGGTTTAGGATTTAAGGTCCAGCTTTCTAGGGTTTGATTTCTCCTATGTTTGCCTCAAACATTTTTTTTTTTTTGATTAATCAAATCTCATTGTATCATATGGTGTAAGAGTTTGTTATTTGATCGAATCACTTATACATTTGTACTCATGTTTTCTTAGGATTTGTTCCAATCTTGGGGCTATTTTCGGACCTATTGAGGTCAAGTTACATCTCAAATTTGTTGTTTGGATAGTGACTTAGTGACTTAAAGATGGCTAAGAGAAATGGCATCTACGGAGGAGAAGTGGTTATCGATCTTTCGGATAAAGAAATTCGGAAAGATCGAGCAGCATCTGCTCCTGCGATTGCAGCGCCTACACCAAAGCCAGATACCGAGCCTTCAAAGCTAGAGGCATTAAGCATCCCCCCTCCTGAAACCTACAAGTTCTCTGGTAATGTTCACAAGCCGCCTAAAACTCCAAGTCCTAACTACGAAGGTCTAATTCGAAGAAAATCTTTTTCAAGGTCAGTTTACTCGAGGTCCAAGTCAAGGTTTGGAGACCAAAAGTCTTATCGATACGATAAGACTAATAATGAAGATGAAAATGGTGCAACACTTATGGAACAGTTTGCTACTGCTTCATTTGCAAGGTCTTCTTTTAGTAGGGCTTCTCCTAATAACAAATCTAATAGGAGCATTGCTTCAGCAGCCTTGAGTAGAGTAGCTGAGGAGGAGGCTGATGAACATGAAGAAATCTATAGAAAGGTCAAGCTAAACCGAGCCAAGGGTAGCGGAATAAACACTTTGGCTCTGCTTGAGTTTCTAGTGTTTACGGCTATTTTGTGCGCTTTGGTTGTGAGTTTGACTATTGATAAGGTGAATAAACATCGCATTTGGGGTTTAGAAGTTTGGAAATGGTGCGTACTTGTGATGGTTACAATAAGCGGCATGTTTGTAACAAATTGGTTAATGCATTTCGCGGTTTTCCTCATCGAACGGAACTATCTCCTAAGGAAAAAAGTGTTGTACTTTGTTCATGGTTTGAAGAAGAATGTTCAAGTCTTCATTTGGTTCAGCTTGATTCTTGTTGCTTGGGTAATTCTCTTTGAAGATGACGAAAAACGCTCTCGCAAGACCAAGAATTTCCTCGATTTTATAACTTGGACTATTGTTAGTCTTCTAGTCGGGTCAATCCTTTTTCTTGTGAAGACATTTGCGTTGAAAGTCCTTGCTTCAAAGTTCAATGTCAGAAACTTCTTTGAGAGAATTCAAGAATCTGTTTTTCACCAATACATTCTCCAAACGCTCTCGGGTCCTCCAGTAATAGAAGAGGCAGAGAGCCTTGGTCGCGAGCCGAGCACGGGCCACCTTAGTTTCACGAGCACCAAGGATGGATCGGTGAAAGGGAAGAAAGTGATAGATATGGGGAAAGTTCACAGGATGAAACAAGAAAAGGTTTCTCCTTGGACAATGCGAGTTCTGATTGAAGCCGTGGGAGGTTCGGGTCTTTCAACCATATCTAACACTTTAGATGAGGTCAGTAACAGAAAAAAGAACACCGATATAGAGATAACTAGTGAAATGGAAGCTATGGCTGCTGCTTATGATATCTTCAACAATGTTGCCAAACCGAACCACAAGTGAGTTATCACATACTTCCTTTGTTTCATGTTTAAGTTTTTAATCCAAATATTAAGAAATCATTTAATTCTATTTTTAAATAATTAAACATTTTTTTCATCAATTCTATTTAAATAGTCAAAAACAACAAAAACACAATAAATTTTGCAGAAAAACTTGAAAACATCATTTAAAATGAAATAAAAACAACATTTTCTAAAACATCAAGTAAAATGAAACGGAATGAGTAATTAATAATACTTTGCTTTTCTTCTTCTTGTTTTCATCTCAATGATACTAACTAACTTGAATTGCTTGATAAATTTTCAGCTACATTGATGAAGATGACCTCCATAGGTTCATGATAAGGGAAGAGGTAGACCATGTACTTCCATTAATAGAAGGTGCCGAGACCACGGGAAAAATCGCACGCAAGGCTTTTACAGATTGGGTGGTAAACATTCTACAAACGTTTTCCAAGTAGAACATAAATATTGTTTTGCAAATTTCTACAAATGTTTCCTTTAAGTGGCAAAAAAAATTCATTAGCTTCTTTGTTTGGCAGGTTCAAGTTTACACCAGTCGGAAAGCTTTAGGACATTCACTTAACGACACAAAAACAGCGGTTAAGCAGTTAGACAAAATTATAACGGGAGTCTTGACCATTGTTACCTTAATCATTTGGTTGGTACTTTTGGATATAGCATCGTCCAAATTATTGCTGGTTTTCTCCTCACAATTCGTGGCTCTATCTTTCATGATCGGAAGTACTTGCAAGAATTTCTTCGAATCCTTTGTGTTCGTCTTCGCGATGCATCCTTATGATGTCGGTGACCGTTGTGTCGTCGACGGTGTATTGGTAAACTAACATTTCAATTTTGATTGCTCACTATAATTATTTTTAAAATACATCTAAATAATATTTTTATTATTTTTTGTGCTTTGAAGTTGATGGTTGAAGAAATAGATCTCTTAACTACCGTGTTCCTCAAGATTGACAATGAGAAAGTGTTCTATCCAAATGCGATTTTAGCCTCGAAACCAATAAGCAATTTCTACAGAAGTCCGGATATGGGAGATTCCGTAGAGTTCTCCATTGCATTTTCAACACCCGCAGCTAAAATCTCAGCTTTCAAAGAAAAAATGGGAGAGTAAGTACATATATACACTATAAAATCACTTACTCACTTTGTATTGTGTTGACGAAAAATTGGTGTGTGTTTATTTGGAGAGATTCTTGGAGCAGAATCCACATCATTGGTATTCAGGACCATTGGTGATGGTAAAGGCTATTGAAAATATGAACAAGCTAAACCTGAATGTGTTGGTCGTCCACACAATGAACTTCCAAAATTACAGAGAGAAGAATATAAGAAGAACCGGGTTGGTAATCGCGATCAAGCGAATGCTCGAGGAGCTTGAGATCGAGTACACACTCCTTCCTCAAGATGTTCATCTCACTGGTCATAAGCCAGAATAATTTTCTCGCTTTCTTGTTTTCATTTCCTTTTGCAATTATTTTCGGTACTTGTTGATTCGATTTGGTTCGGTTTGATTGTACTCACAAAACCCGATACCGACGTTTCGGTATGGATTTGAACTTCTCTCTATCCCATCTTCGTTTTTTGAACTGAAACACTTTTAACTATAATGCCACATTTTGGATTATCCCAATGTAGATGATACCGAATTAACTTATTTCTAACAAGTTTTTAGACCACAAACACATTAATTGAACTAATTGGGTTCTAGATTTTGGTATTTGAAGCCTTACCCCACCTATGAAAGGGTTGAAAAAATTACAAGATAAGTTTTTTGTTAACCAAACTAAACCGGATTGACTTAAAGAGAGGGCGGGAGACAAAAGTAATGTAGATAAGAAAATCAAACCAAAGTAATCAAAACGCGTCCCGGTTTTGTGCGGAGATTAAAAAAAAAGAAAAAAAAAACTAGAAAGAAACCGGTTCTTTATGGTATTAATCTGAAATAGAACCGAAACTTGAAACAAACAAACAGCCCAAAGGTTGGTATGAATCCGGTTCATCTTCAAGTATGCCGGTACGCTACACCATGACCATGAATGAATCTTGCATTCTCTTCACTATAAACTTCTGTCTCCTTCTCAAGCCTGTCCAAAAATTTTATTTACTTTCACATTTTTATAAATGAGAAATCCATTTTTTCAAAAGAAGAGAGAAAATGAGAAATATATTACGCCAGAGAAATGGTTTTGTTGAGTGTAGCTGCAGAGAGGAAAGAAGGAGCATTCAGATACATCAACTCTCCTATAATTCTCTCTTCGATTCTTCGATCCATTTCTTTAACTTCAACCTCAAACTCTTGGTCAGAAGCCATTACCCATCCCCATGTATCCGCAAATGAAGGCACATGTGCTGTGTAAGCCTTCACGTCTGTTTTTCATTTCAATTTCTCATTACAAAATGGACCACACAACACAATGTCTCTATTTAGAGATGTTTAAACGGGATCAAAATTCACGGGTCTAAACGGGTCTTTAGTATGAAAAGACTCTAAATCTACAAGAGCACAAAAAAATAAGACAAAAGAAGAAGAAAGGCTTACATTTAAAGACTTGCTTCAAGGTGTTGTAGATTGATGTGAAGACCTCCTTATGAGTGAATATTCCTGCTGGTCCAGCCTATTTTTTCATATCAAAATGATATCATAGAAAGTATAAGAAAATAGAGTATTGTGTTATATATACTTAATAAAGAAAATGTTGAAAATAGAAAGATAAAAGACCTGGGTGACAAAAATGCCATTAGGCTTAAGCTTGGGTTTGATAATGTTTTGGTAGAAGTTTTTAGTATAGAGCTGGTAACAAGGACCACCTTCCACTGGATCAGCTAAATCTCCAACTATTATATCAAACTTCTCTTCTCTTTTCTCCAATTCAGCCCTTTTGACATTCACAATTTCACATTAATATTTTTCGAATTGTTACTCCTTTTTAACTTGTTTATTTGGTTTATATTCCTTACTTTGCATCTTTGATCACAAGTTCAAGCTTCTTGTTACAAAAAGCTTCACTATTAACAGTTAGAAATCGCTTGCAAAAATCAACAACTTCCTGAAAAAATAATATAACATATATTATGTTAAGTAATGAATGTAAATTTTTGTTGATAAATATATAACCTTAGAAATAATAGGTTTAGTGTTTTTAATTTAACCTGATCAATATCACACATGACCACTTTCTCGATTGTCTTATGCTTAAGTATTTCTCTTGCAGCAGAACCTTCACCTCCTCCCATTATAAACACTGTCTTCGGGCTATTCAAATGAACAATTTGTAATGGTTAAAGTAAATAACAATTCAATTTCATTTACGGCTCAAAACTAAAAATAAGTAATGAATATTAGAAAGAAATAAGTTGCATACTTGGGATGGAAAAGGAGGGCAGGGTGGATCAAACATTCATGGTAGATAAACTCATCTCTCTCTGCACTTTGCATTTTCCCATCAATCACAAGTACCTGTTTGTTAAGTACCAAACGATCATTACTCTTAAGAAATTTGAAAAAAACTCAAAACTATACAAACACATATACATACTCCCTCCATTTCATTATAAGTGTCGTTTTAAAAAAAAATTCACATAAATTAAGAAAATAGCTATATTTTAAATTTAATTCTTGTTTAATACGCTATATTATTTGATCTTAGTAGTTAATACAAAACGAGACGTTCTAAGCTAAAACGACACTTAAAATAACGGAGAGAGTAGCATTGAAGAAAAGTGTACCTTTCCAAACCGTTTGGTGTCCAAGAGAGCAATGTCTTGGTACTCACTAGTTCCAATATGGAGAACACTGTTGAGAGCAAAAGACCACTTGAGATCATCATCAATGGTTTCTTCGTACCAATGACAGTCCTGCTGGTTGGAGTGGAGGGTTTGGTTGGTTGATGTGTCTTTGTGAATCTCTGGAAACGCATTTCCGAACATGATCTCTACGGCTTCTCCCATATCCAAAGTTCACAAACAGAGCAAACACAGTAAAGAAAGAGAGAAAGACAAGAGGAGTGATAGTAATACTTCGTGATGTGATGGGATGTCTTAGAGAGACAACCTTTGCCTTTTTATAGAATCTCAAAATTCAACCTTTTCCTTGGGTTTTTATTCCTTTTGGTAAAAGGTAGTATAAATTATCTTCTTTGTTATCTTTTTAACAAAAAAAAGAAGATAAACTGGGGAACAAAGATCTTTCTTCTTTTTCGGTTTTCATATAATTTTTTTTATCAATATATAAATTGAAATATCCTATGTTGTATAAAAAAAATAAAGTCTTCAAACAACACTTACTAGATTTTCCTGAATGCTTACTTCTTAGCCATATTGGTGTTCATGAAATTTTCATATCAGTTACGCCATTTAAATAAATAAAAAATTCATAATAACATCAATAAATGGATATATTAATGTCCTAAACCAAATTAGCATTAACAATTTCATTTATTTTGTTGCGTTCATATTTTAGACGACTAATCAATACCTGAAATGAAGTATCAATTTCTATGAAGCTCCAACTCTATTAATAACGTCATGATTTTTTAGTTTGTGGATAACGAAATATCAATCACATTTTTCCTGGTGATAAGGTTAAATAAAAAAATGTATTTGTATATAGATAATTAGAGTTATGTTAGGCTCCAATCATATCAACAACGTTACGAGTTTAGTAAGATTGTGAATATATACAAAGCATTAGTGTTGTAGATAGGCCTGGGAAAAATACCCCGCACCGAAAAACCGATCCGAAATTATCCGAACCAAATTTTTTAGAATACCCGATGGATCATGTATGTCTAGAACCGAAAAACTGAAATCGAACTAGTACCGAACCGAAAACCGAATAGAAACCCGAAATATCCGAAACATAAATTATTCCATAAATATTTTGGTTTTAGGTTGGATGTTTATGGATAATATGGATAAATTGTACAATTTGTTTTTGTTCATTTTTAGATTTATTCGGTTAGTTTAGTTATTCTAGGTATAGATGGATAGTTCGGATAAATAAAAACCAATTTATGGGTAATGTTCCATTTTTTAATCAAAAAATAATATAATTTTCGGATATATTGGATATTTTTGGATATTTTCTTGTAGTTTGAGTAAAAAATATCCGAAACCAAACCGAACAGAAGAAGAACCGAATTTTTTTGGATTTTTCATTTAAAAACCGAACCGATCCAAAACCGACTAATACCGAACCGAATATATTTCGGTTCATAAATGGAACATAAACCCTTCTATCCGAACTATATGAAATCCATTGAATATTATCTGAATCGGAACTAAATATCTGAATTCTGAGGTCTAGTTATAGATATATACTTATATTGCATGTGGTTTTTCGTGTAGAATGAAATGCAAATATCAGCACGAGCAGTGATTGGGACAGACAAACTCAAATCTTACGCCAGAATTTCGCCGCGCGCATGCTTATATTCTTGCATTTCAATGTTTTCAACACTTCCTCATCGTGACCTCAATTTTTTTTTCTCTTAAATATATAGTATATTCATTAATAATAGCTATGACCGAAGTCATACACTTTTATTTTAAAAGAAAATACAGTGAGTTGAAAACTTTGATTACATTGACTGTAAAAGAAACAAATGAATCTTTCGTTTCGTCTGATTAGAGCATGTTTATACCCATAAACATGCTCTTAAGTACCAAATAGAGTGACATTTAGCTACGTCCACCACGATTCTCTAGTCCCATATTTCCCTTCCCACCGGGTTCGGGGTCATCCTGATCAAATGAATAGTCTATCGTGTCAAAAATTTTAATTTATACTTCATCTGTTTCTCTATCTTTATAATATTTTAAGGTTTACAAAGGTCAACAAGCTCTGACAAAATGACATGTGTCATCTCTTTCTTTACAAATTTTTATTTAAAAAAAACGTTTAAAATGTTTTTCCTAGGTTTCGAACCCAGCAAACCTCAGTAATTTAAGTGGAGAAGAACCACTAGACTACTAAAAAAACTTGTATATATCACAGATAGAAACATATATAACCCGCTACTAAAAGTTTTTCTAAAAGTCATTCACAAAAGTAAGAAATATTTTGAAATGTCAAATATTTTTATTTTTTTGTAATGTGGAATCTATTTAATTAAATAAATTTATATACCTCTAATAATGATCATTCGTGAGTGGTATTAATTCCTAAACTTCCAAAATTAATCTCTCCATTTATTTATCAATTATAATTCAACATTTAATTTTTAAACGCCCATATAACGTTTTGATAATTTAAATTCAATAAATTATTAAGTATTTTACCATCAAATTAATCTCATCTAAATTTAACGTCCACATTTACTTACTACAATAAACTTACAAAATCTAATCAATTTATTATTGAAGATAATTAGGAAATCTGAACATTTTACCTTGATAGGAATCAATTTATTTATAATATATCAATATTAAAATAGTTTAAAATCACTTTACCTTTATATGTTTATGCAATATAAATAAGAAAATTCACTAATTTAGTTTCAAGTCAATTACAAAATTGGTTTTTTATTGTCAAATATAAATAATAAGACAAAACATATTGTTTGTCTTTACATCTAATAAAATTTTCAAACATATTATCATATAGGTTTAAATTTGGATTTTAAAAATATAATTTGTGAGAATGTTTTTTAAATATCACTTATATACAGTAAAATAAATTTAAAATTTATATAAATAGTTTTTCCACGCAAAGCGTGGTCTTTTTCTAGTATAGGATGTTTTAGAGTTTTTTTTTGTTTCACAATATAAGATGTTCTAATATTTTTATTTTATTGTTTTTGATAATCCGGAGGTTCTAGGTCTTTGGCCCATAATCCCCCTTTGGCCCAGCTTCCTTTTTGCGCATTTAACTGCGGGTTGGGTGGCCAGCTAGCGTCGAATAATATTTTTATATTGTTTTTACCTTTATTGAAAACTGTGTAGCCAATAGTATTATGCGGTCTTTTTAATAATTTGCTAAGTTATTTTTAGTTTATATAATTATTTATATTTTTTGATAGAAAATCTTTTTCTTAATTCTTGTATTTTTAACCAAAACATCCAATATAGAGAAACATAGGGAGTATATTTAATTTTTTTTAGTGAAATATTTCACTATTATTATACTTCTAATTCTGTCACTGTTATATTACTTACAATCTATATAATATGTTAATGTTGTAAAAAATCAACAGTCTCCAAAAAAATGACATGTGTCATTTCTTTTATTGACAACCTTATAATTTAATAGTTTTTGATATTTGCCCCTTAAATTTTGTGGTTTCTGAATTCATTCTTTAAAATAAATGTGTAATAGTAATATTAATTTTAAATTAAATAATTAACATCAAATTATCTTCATAAATAAAATTATTGTATATATCTAATGATTTGCTACAAATACTTAGTTTTCTGACCTATATAATTATTTATATAAACACCAAATTTATGTAATATCTTATTTTCTAGAAGGTAGAAATTATTGCATATTTTATTGTGTTAATTTTTAAAAATTACAGCAAACAATAAAGAGAACAAGACAAAAATACAATAAAACATCAATTATGATTCAAAGTTTTAATAAAAAACACAAAGATGCACTCAACATCTTTGTTGAGATGATATAGGTGCCCGTGTCTTGATAGAATAAAAAGCATATTACAACTTTTCTGACCAATAGTTTTTTTTTTCAAATGAGTTTCATGCAAGAAAAATAAACAATCCATCATTATTTTTAGGAAACCGTAGTGAATATTGATAAAGACATACAAGTTAGAGATTTGTGTCAAAGGAGATATCTTCCATATGTTGTAATTTTATGAACGATCTAACATTGTATATGTTCACAAATATGCTACCAATGTTTAGTCATCTAACCTGATAATTATAAATATAAACATCAAATTTATGTAATAATTAACTATAATTATTCAGTAAGCTAGAAATTATTAAATATTTACTATGTTTATTTTTAAACCCACGTAATGCGTGGGTAATCCATAGTTAGTAATTTTAACATAGGTAATACTACCGGTATGTTTTCTAGCTAAAACTTCATTATGTCGGTTAGGTTATCTAGGCAATCTAACGATAGATTGCAACCGCATCGAATTAATCTCAACATGTTACAAGAATTTATATTGATATTTATATTCATCATAACCCTCTAATTAAGAGAACATGGAACCAGATGAAAGGAGTTTTAGGAGTCGATCGTGCGATAAAGAGCTCTCTTTGATGAGATAAACAAATCTTAGATAACAAATATCTGTCTCAATTCAATTCTTTTTTATTTTGCTTTTTATTTAATTTATTCATCTGAATTTACAATAGATCACATTATCCTCTTTCACTACAGAATCACCTATGTAACTAGACTAAAACTGAAATATTGTCACTAAAAGACTCATCTATGTAACCAAAAGGTGTAAACCAAAGGTGAAGAAATTGTAACTACCAACTAGGCTTTATCTCTTTATCCATTATTAATCATGACCATAACGTATACTTTATCACTATATATGATAAAATGGAGGAGAATGGTGAATGAGTGCAGGAAACACAACAACCAAGTGGAATGTGTAAGATTGTTGTGCAACATGAAATATACATCACTACGACGCATCATTAAACAACACGCGCAATCTCACTTGTCACGCCCGCATTATGGTGGGATTCCACTCCCAAACACACATGGCACCTAAATTACACTTGTTTCTGATTTTTCTTGTTATATATGCAATGAACAAAACGGGTTCCATATATTTGTGATTTAACTACTTGTGTAACAGGTGAGTTTTCGATTACGTATTGTTTTTTTCCTTGTTTGTGAGCAAAATAACACTCGTCTCAAGTCTCAACTAATGACCCAATAACAAAGATTATTACGTGACGTGAAAAAGTAAAAAACCAAAAATATATCACAAAAGATCGTAAATAATTGAAGAAACATAAGATTTAGAATGGGACCCACGTTTGTGGCATGGATATGCACTATTAATTAAGCGTGGAGTTAATCCACTCAAAAGAGAATGATAATCTTTGTTGGAGACTCCACTCTTTATAATCTTTTGTTCCTTGCCCTTAACAAATTAAGATGCATGTTTCTTTTGTTGAGTTTAAGTCCATTAGTTGTTTATTCTTAATAAAGATGTCCCGTATCAATTATCATCATCACCATCATTATAACCATTATCATCGTCACGTTCCTCATGTATTTGCGCGCAGAAGATCTTGAAATGATGCAAATCCTCACGACACCCACCTTTGAGAGCCTCTCTACACAGATATTATCGCCTATCTATGATATTTCTCGTTATGTGTGTATATTTTGTTTCATTATACACAAACGCCACAAAATCTTTCTAATTTGTAAATCCGTTAAGCATTTTATATGTTGTAGCTATCTATACTTCCAATATACTCCCTCCGTTTCATAATATAAGATATTTTAGACATTTTGTTTTGTTTCAAAATATAAAATGTTTTGACAATCCTAGGTACTTTTTAACTTTATGGAATATTGTGCAACCAATAGTATTATGTAGTTTTTCTTTTTGTTGGTTAAAATGTTTTTTATATATTTTTAAAATGTTACTTTTTAAAGTAAAAATAGTTTCTTAATATTTGTGTTTTTTGCTAAAACATCTTATATTATGAAACGGATGGAGTATTATTAACTCGGCTAAAAAATAAAATAATATGGATTTCGTTAAATGTTGATTGTTCCATAGTAGATGTTTTTTTTTCTAATTAGTAGGTTATGGCCAAAACAATGTAATCCTCCCCAAACGACAACATGTCATATTAATAGATGTCTTTAATAAAAGAAATTTTAGATTAGGGTGGGAATTTGGTTACGTTATTCGTTTTGGTTCGGTTCATGTAGATTGTAAAGTGACTGGATTCAATTAATTTCGTAAGAGAATATGAATTCAATGTTACATGTTCAAGTATATTTTAATATATTTTCCTAGTTAGTCATAAACCATAGATGCATAATATGCGATGACGCATGGTAAGGAAACATGACCAAAGGGCCAGAGAGTTGGGCTAATAGGTACACCAAAAAGGACAACCACTTTTATCCGTGTCTTCAAAAGTGGTCGGCCTAATGAGTAGCTTGCCGTCGGATTGTCTTCCACACGTAATCTATATTACACAAGAGTAACAATACACACATACAAGATATGTGTATATATATATCACGAATATTCACTTTAAATTGAACATTAATTGGTGTTGATATACATAATGGTGTGTTTATTATGGGTCTAATTGGTAACATAATCTTTTTAACAGCTGGAGCGGTAAGATATACAACATTGTGCAAAGCTGTATAGATAAAGTTGTAATATTGAAAAACTGTATAGATAAAGTTGTAATAGTGTTGGTAAAACTTTGGTATCGCTTTGGTGATTGGTACAATTTAAAACGTTACAAATTATAAAGAGGCGATACGTTTATAAAGACTCTACCAATATGAGCCTATATGTTTGGTTAAAATGCCAAGAAAGATTGTGTGGAAGCTGACTTTAGAATGATGTCAAAGCGTGACTAACTTTACTCCAACAGAATGATTTCAAAGCGTGAGTAACTTTCCTCCAACATCTAAGTGGTTAAAGTGGTTCAACTTAGTTTTTTTTTTTTTTTTAATTAACTTTCTGATTATTTTAAACCTTATAAGAGTTAAAAGGGGAGAGATGAGTGTTAATACTTCGGTTATAAACCATGAAGGAAAAAAAGAAAAAAGAGATTACAATTTCTACTTAGTACTTCCCCGACCACGCTTCAACTATGCATTGCATGTATCTATATAGTGCACAAAGTTGTGATATGGGTACACGCATCCTTTTAAGAAGTTATATTGAATCACCTTATAATATCACAAATTTTCTTAACTATATATTTTTTTGGGAAATAATAATTCCTCTCGATTATGTCCAAACACTAAAAACAAGTGAACTTGTACAAGTTGCTTTTGAACTAGTGACGTATCAGTTTCTTTTTTTTTTTTTTTGCTAAAATAATTTTAACTATTGGCAATTGAAATATGTGACCATCAAGCCTTAATTAACGTAGCCACCATTTAATTGTAGCATTGACCACTAATTTAGTAGGCACGAAAATGGTAATACTTGGGTGGCCACGGTTATACATAGATAGATGGTGGTTATATGGCCACTAAATTAGCAACTTGCTCGTAGTAATTATTTAGCTATAACTAGATAATTGATCATCCATGACAACTTGTCCATTATACGACCATTGGACCAGAGTGGATATGGGTGAGCCACTATTCCTCATTTTTTCAATTCTCTATAAATTGTCTCAAAGCCTTATCTATATGAATCAGAGTCACAGGAGTTTCCTTAACAACTAGAATCTCAAAACTTCATCTTAAAATGTATATTAAGTAGTAACATATTTAAACCGCTATGCATTTATGTCTTTGTTCATTGCCTATGTAGATTTTTGTTTCACCTTTTGTGAAGAGTTTATATGGAAATAAAAAAAAACATATTATTACGCGTTTAAAATCTCGAAAATTGTAACAAAACAAATAGTCACATACAAAAAAAAAAGTGAAGAACTGTTAGTTTCACTAGCTAGAACCCCTCGCGTAGTTACACATCTCAATTAAAAAGACGTATGCATAGCCATGTACCCCAACAAAGAAGAAGTAATGCCAACGTAACATTTGTAAGTAGAATCAAACTAAGATAAATTTGTGCTCAAATGAGCTTTATTGAGAGATTATGCAAAGATACAAGATAGATTCTAAATGGCTTATTAAAGCTTTATTCAAATGCATAAAAGTAAAGAGGAAATGAAGAAACTTTAGATTGTCTTCAAGATTAGTAAAAAATTGATTGATACATAAAATGATAAGAAAGAGAGTTGTTTTCCAACTTTCAAGATTGCTTACATGATCTCGTATAAGACATATTTATATGGATACTAGTTAAACAAAGTTACATATATCAATATTATATATAGGCTTGTGGATTGGTTTTTTATGGACTCTCTACTAACATTCATACAAATTTTTGTTCGGTACCAACATCAAACTACAATTATGAGAAGTTTGAAACTATAACAACAAAAGTTAGAAATCCTAACCCATAAAACATATCCGACCCAAGCCCAAAATCAAATATTCCGAACTCAATTCCTTTTGAACAAGCTCTACTACACCCTAATCATTCCGACCCAAACTCAATTAAAAATAAATAAAATCCAAAGCCTTATACGATTGGTTTGACTCGCTTGTCCAATATTTACGACGACAAAATTTGACTTTTTGTTCCAAAAAACTTTGATATAGCAGAAAATACAAAAAGAGAAGAAAAAACGTGGGGTTGGCTGGGGTACAAGTCTAGATACTGGACCCATAACATTCCTTTCTGTATTTGTTAACAAAAACATGTCTAGATTCATTGTATCGTAAACAGAACATAAAAAAGAAACGGTAGAGTTACGAAGAGAGTAGGATCGGCGTTAAATGCGGGATCTGTACGGAAACGCATAAACCACACAAATCCGTCTACATTCAATCATAACCACAACCATATCAAGATTCTCTTTGCTTAGTTGTTAGCCTAACAAAAAATCTTCCTCTGTATTAATACGATTCTCGCATTGACACAAGAAGAAGTATCACATTCGTTTGTTTTCTTTCTACATTCCTTCTCTCTAAAGATCTCCGATTGTTTGGGAAACAAAAAAGAAAAAGAAAAAGAGAGAGAATGGTTTTGTGGGTATTTGGATATGGATCTTTGATCTGGAACCCAGGTTTCGAATTTGACGATAAGCTCATTGGCTATATCAAACACTACAAACGTGTCTTTGATCTCGGTATGATACAAAAACCCTTCCTTTTTTGGAATATTTTCATAAAGTTTCAATCTTTTTTTTTTTATTATTATAAAGTTTCAATCTTTGTTAAGTTTTTTTTTTTTTTTTTTTGCAGCTTGCATTGACCATAGAGGCACTCCGGAACATCCTGCAAGAACTTGCACTTTGGAGGAATCCAACGGAGCTATATGCGTAAGTTATAATTTAATTTCGTTAGTCTTATGAAAAAAAAGAGAAGAAATTTGATGTTGAAATTGTTGATTTTGGGGCAGTGGGGTGCTGCTTATTGTGTTCGTGGAGGACCTGAGAAGGAGAAATTAGCTATGGAGGTATAAAGAATGATTCTTTGATTTATAACTTTTTTTTTTTTTTTGGTTAGGATCTGAAATTGATGGCTTTATGTGTATTTTGTAGTATTTGGAACGAAGAGAGTGTGAATACGACTCGAAAACTCTTGTGGAGTTTTACATTGTAAGAATCAAGAAACAACACATTTTACTATTGTTGTCTTTTCTTGATTTAGGATTTTTTCTTGATTTTGTTCGGTTTCTTGAATGTAGGAAACCGACACCTCCAAGCCAATCTTAACCGGAGTTATAGTGTATGTTTTGGTTTAAACAATCTTTTCTTTATCATCCTTTCAATGGTTTTAATTTGGAAGATCCAAAGTTGAAAAGGCTTTTTGTGTGTGTCTTTGTGTAGATTTACATCAACTCCAGATAAAGTGTCAAACAAGTATTACTTAGGACCGGCTCCATTAGAGGAAATGGCGAGGCAAATCGCGACAGCGACCGGACCATGTGGGAACAACCGGGAGTATCTTTTCAAGCTAGAGAAAGCAATGCATGATATTGGTATGAATTTAGATCAAAAGAGAAATAAATATTATCACAGTTTTGTCGGTATTGGTTTTTTGATGATTTTGAATGTGTGTGAAAACAGAGCATGAGGAAGAGTATGTTATTGAATTGGCGAATGAGGTGAGGAAACATCTCGTAAAAGAGGAAGATTTACCAAAGGAAGTGAAGGCATTGTTGAAGCCTGTGGTTTCTTCTCGTGTTCCCGTCAATTCTCAAGCTCGTGTTTCGACTCTTCAAGGAGTCTTTGCATCATGATAGAGACAAGAAGTTCATTGAGAGAGCTAACAACAATATTGTGGTGGATGAGGGATCCTTAATTAGAAGATAACGGATTTAACATGATATTTCCACTTATATTTGATCTCATTTTTAACTTTCAAAAGTTTGAATCTACAAAACCAAAGATCTTGTTTTTGTTTTCCCTTTTCATTTAATGAGAAATCATAACACCATGACCTAGTTTCAATATATGAGAATAATAACCAATCTTTAGCTCTGTATATTAATAAACTAAGAGTTGGTTAACACCACAAAGGCATGCCTTGCATATTGAAAACAACTAATATTTCTCTATTAATTCACAGTGACCAAACATAAACTTTGAAGTAGGCATGAACAATCAGCCAATTCATCATAGCATTGTTTTGGGCCTTTGGCTCGTAATCTTTTCGAACTAGGATCATAGCGTTGTTAACGTGGCCTTGAGACTAATAATTTCTTTTCATCCAAAGGTCACACAGGTTCAACTAGTAGAGCTAACAATTCCGGATAAGAAGTATGGGTTTTGGATTAAGACTCTTCAAGTTGATGTGATAAGGATCTTTGATACTAAATTTATAACCAGTTTATAATGTGTTCAATGTATCTTGGTTTAATCTTCTTAAGTTGGTTAAGCTTATTCTGGTTTCCAGTCTTGATAAAGTTCCATTGAAAATATGTTAGGACACAATAATCAATAGTCAAGCATTTTAACATTTTGTTAATCATATTGAATCAGTTGCGGTTTGGTTTCTAATAAGCTTCATATGAAAAGGTGGGATGTCTCTTATGGAAATGTAACACTCGGTAGAATCCTAAATATTATTTGAGGAACATTTTGGGAGCACTTTACTTAGGTGTCATCACCACAATTTTTCTCCTCTTTATTTTTATTTATTTATTTCATTTTCTTATACTCATTACCAAATACATTTAATTTCAAATATACTTATTTTGATTACTATAACTCTAATTGTCAAACACATTTGAATCTTCCTAAACTTGCCAAAATTAAAATATTTTGAAATTTTCAACTTGCCAAAATTAAAATATTTCGAAAGTATAGATTTAAATCATAGAATTAAATGTGAACAAAAATTTAACATATATACCAAAAAAATTGATTTAAAATAAAATAAAACTATTAATTATCTTTTGAAAATATATGAGCATGTAAAAATATATTTTTACATGTGTTGTTTTGTTTGACAAGAAGATGTTTTTAATTTTTCATAAATGCACCTTCGTACAAGTACAAATATAATTATTAATGAAATTTGTTGGTTTAATTATTTCACGGATGGAACACATTTGTATGCAAAATAATCGCAAAATTCAAATATATAAATTAGGTCTTAGGTTATGTATAATTATTCTTCATAATCTTTTTTAAAATAAAACTATTGATTTTATTCGATAATCATTTTATCCCGCGTATAACGCGGGTAATTTTCTAGTTATAATGTAAGAGGTTGTGACAAGTGGTATAATGAAAGATTTCATGCCAGGCGTTACTTTAACTTTTTGTGACAAATTCATTTTAAAACTAATTGTATTTTGATAATGTTTTTCATTTTTCTAAATAATGAATTTAATATTTTTGAATATTTAAATTTTGTTAGCTTATTATATATTTAAAATATTACTTTATTTTTATTTTTACATATAATGATTTTTCATTTTACCTTAATTCTTAAATAAAATATAAATGGAAACTGTTAAGAACTTAAAAAAATGTAAATATAAAAATAACAAAACAAGTAAAGAAGAAAATAATATATTTTCTATTTAACATGAATGAACTTCAATATTTAATGACTAATGAAAAATAAAAGATCTATTGTGACAAAATATTTTATTTTCATTTTTACAGAGTTGGGTAATGATTTCATTTCTTAAAAGTAAATTAATGTTTCTAAAATTTAAAATCTGACATTTTTATAAATAACAATTTTAAACATAAATGAAAAATGTTGAAAATATTGAAAATAAATGGAAAGTGTGATTAACAAAAGTAAAAAGTTGGCAAAAAGAAGATTTTTTTTAAAATAAAAGAAAATGAAAGAAATCTAAAATTTTGAATGAATAAGGAACAAAATAATTTACTTTGTTGTAACAAAATCTTTCAAATTGATATTTTTTTCTTTTTTTTTTGGTAATGACTGTATTTGATATTTCTTAAACTGTCAATTTTTTTTTCTAATTTAATAAAAATGATTATTTTCCATTTATAAAAAAAATGACTTTCCATACTAATTTCTTTTGTTAGAAACGAAAGGGAAAGTACTAAGGCTGCAAATGGAAGTCATGTTAGAGGAAGATAGAAAGTGTACTTATCATTATTCCTCTCATTCAACTTATTCATTTTGTTTACTTCCATTTGCAGCCTAAAATTTTTTAAGAAGATAGAAAGTGTAAATAAAAAGAAGATAAATTATTTAAAGTACCACATTTCAAATCTTATTTCCAAAAAATCACTGTTAGTTTAGTTTTTGAAAATTACTATACAAATTTTCTGTTTTTCAAATATATCAGAATGGTATACTCGATATACCATGTTCAATTGTTGATATACTAGGTTTGCTCGGGGTATTGATTTTGTTTAAGGTGTATTTGATATGTTTTTGCTTGTGTTATTTGATGAACAAAAGAATGTTTACCTACAACACTGGTCCGGAAAGCAAACGGGCAAAACTAATGCTTGCGGCCCCCATATCGACTCTTTATTTATTATATTAAATCGACCCTCAAATTCTAAAAATCTCTTTATTTACTTCCATTTGCAGCCTAAAATTTTTTAAGAAGATAGAAAGTGTAAATAAAAAGAAGATAAATTATTTAAAGTACCACATTTCAAATCTTATTTCCAAAAAATCACTGTTAGTTTAGTTTTTGAAAATTACTATACAAATTTTCTGTTTTTCAAATATATCAGAATGGTATACTCGATATACCATGTTCAATTGTTGATATACTAGGTTTGCTCGGGGTATTGATTTTGTTTAAGGTGTATCTGATATGTTTTTGCTTGTGTTATTTGATGAACAAAAGAATGTTTACCTACAACACTGGTCCGGAAGGCAAGCGGGCAAAACTAATGCTTGCGGCCCCCATATCGACTCTTTATTTATTATATTAAATCGACCCTCAAATTCTAAAAATCTCTTTAATTTAATGGTCAAAATTCGGTCTATTTTATATTTTTAGCTTGCGACTCATAGAAATTCAGGTCCGGCCCTGTTTACCTATTGCTTCACGTTGATGATATAGTTCTAAAAAAAAAAATCGGTTAAGCGTGTTACTTTAATATGATATTACAATGGTACATTTGATATGCTATGTTGTTTCGGTGTGTTTGTTTTGTTTAAGATGTATCTGATATGTTATTGTTCGTGTTATTTTGTGGACAAAAGAGAGCTTACATATTCACGTTGATGATATAGTTCTAAAAGAAGGAAATAGTTAAACTTATTACTTTAATATGATATTACGAAATAGATTTTGGCGCGAAAGAACATATAATTTTGGTGGAAAGTATAAAATTTGTCACTAATCAAAAACATAGTACTCACGACGGTTACAATGTTAATGTAACTGGTTTTTAATAGCTATCTAAAGATTTTTCATTGAGAACATTATCAGAAATTTTTAATCCGAGTCAAAAAGTTATAATCCTGAAAATTTATATCCAAAAAACGAGATTGAAGTGAGTTTGAAGAATCTGCAACTAAGAAAATCATGGAAACTTTGGGAACTTAGAACTTAGCTATTGATCCGAAAACCTAAAATGATCTTTACATAACCTTCTAAATTAGAACAATAAGACAAATATATCGAAGAAAAATGATATCCAAAATAAATAAATCAAGGATGCAATTAAGCGTATAACTTGAACAAAATATTACAAAACAAAGTTTGGCACGAAATAATATATATTATTTTGGTTAAAACGTTTCCAAAAATTATCATTAATCAAATACAAAGTATTCACGGCCGTTACTTGTTTCTACTAAAGTCTTTAATGACTTTTCACTAAAAACAAAATATGCAACTCTTAAATTGAGTTAAAAAATTTCTCATCCCAAGATTAATATTAAAGAAAAACAAATGAAGTGATCATGGAAAGTTTGCAACTACAATAGTCATAAAAGCCTTTGGAACCTAAGCTAAGTTACTGATATGTAAACCTAAGATAATCTTTGCATAAATTTCCAAATTAAGTCCATTACAAGAAAAAATATCGAAAAGGAAAGATCCAAATTGAAGAATCTAAAAAGCCGATTAGCGTATTACTTTAGTACTCCCTCTATTTTTGAAAGATTGATATTTTGGATTTTCCACAAATATTAAGACACAATAAATATTTGTGTCAACTAATTATTTAATTTTACTTTTGACTTACTTTTTGTATTTTTCTCTTTCTAGTTGATTAAAAAACTATTTAATCACTTGGTAAAACATAAAATCATAAAGTAAAATTAGAAAATCAATCTTTCAAAAATAAGGAAAAAAAATTCAAAACATCAATCTTTTAAAAACAGAGGGAGTACAATACTACAAAACAAAATTGGCGCGAAAGAACTTAGGATTCTTATAAGAATATTTTCCCCATATTTATCATTTTTCAGAACAGAGTATTCACGACAGTTATATAAATAGAGTGATCCTTAGGATAATTTTGGTTTAACTTACATATAATTTTCTCATTGAAAATAAAACGTGAAACTCTTAACTGTGCTAAATTTAATATCCAAGAAAAGAGAATGAAGTGAATCTAGAGAATATGCAACCACGACAATCGTAAAAGTCTTGAAAACTTGAGCTAAGATTACTAATTCGGAAACTCAAACAGATGTTTACAAAATTTTCTAAACAAAACCATAGGAAATCGGAGAAAATACCGAAAATGAATTAAACACGAAAGAACGAAAATTTTGGTAAAAAACAATTCAAATTTTATCATCCATCAGAAACAGAGTAACTATGTAAACAATATTTAACTGAAAACAAATTAAGACCGTTACAGTTTAACCTAACGATATTCCGCTGAAAACAAAATCAAAAACTTCTTAAAGCTAAGAAACTCCTAATCCCAAAATTGATATCCAATAAAACATCTCAAAACACTTATTACTACCAAACTCTTAATAGTTGCCGGTACATGTGTGGAAGGAAAACATCGCCGGCGGTCAGGGAACCAAATAAGACACGCGTCAAGATATAAGAGGTCGTAGGGTAATGCTATGGTACTCGCTTCCCCATCAGATCCTACGGTGGTTCTCTCTCTCTCTCTCTCTCTCTCTCTCAAAAAGCGGACTCTTGCTCATGTTATTAAATCCGCTTAACTCTTTTTGGGTCCGCCCTTTCTTTCACATCCTTTCTCTCTCTCTCTCTCATATCAGGGGCAGGTCAAATACTTGTCTTTCTCTCTTTGTTTCAGTCAGATTACGACGACGAGCTCTGTAATGGACAGTGGTGGCGCGTACAATCCACGCACGGTGGAGGAGGTGTTTAGGGATTTCAAGGGTCGAAGGGCTGGGATGATTAAGGCTTTAACCTCTGGTAATTGTAAATCTAAAGCTTTTTCTTTATTCAAAGTCTGTGAATTTCCGAATTTTTTCTTCATTTTCTCTGTTCCATGCTTTGGTAAACTGAAAGTTTTGGGCTTTTGTCTTAATTGCAGATGTTCTTGAGTTTTACCGACTTTGTGATCCCGGTGAGTGTTTGCTTCCAGATTGGTTTTTTGTGGGCTTGATTTTTCGTCTGTATTTTTGAAAATATTCTTCTTTGTGATTTGTGTTGAGTTTAAGCATTAGGGTTCTTAGTTTCTCTGTTCTGGTTGTGAAGAAAATTGATTTCTTTGAATTGTGTGTTCTAGGCTTTTCAGGGAAGTGAATTGTTTTCGATAGAAACGGAGTCAAGTGTTGATTTTTGTTTGACTTGAATAAAATCTGAGTTTTTGATTTTCAGATGATTTTTTGTTGTTCAATTTGGTTTGGATTTTCTTTGATACTTGCATACACTTTTTCCTTGCTTCATGATTGTAGAATTGTGAGATGTTTGAATAGTATAAATACAGTGGAGGAAGAACAGATTAAAGAGCCTTAAAGGGATTTGAGAGACTTAAAAGTGCTCTTTGATTCACTTTTGGATTTGTTCTTGGTTCTGTGTCTTCTTATTTTTGGTCATTGATGATTTGAACTGAACAAAGAAACACTTTTGATTATGTTCTTCACAATTTAGAGTATGAACCTGTCAGCTTGACGATTTCATTGATTTTATTGATGAATCGCGGTGTTTCAGACGCTAATTAGTCAGAGAATCATTGAGTGTTTACTTTATGTCATTTGGCTTAGTGTTTTTGGTGCTCTTTCCATTAAGAGATTGTTTAATCACTGAATGTTTTGAAAAATTACAACTTGTGCTCTTGAAACGCTCTTTTCCAATTGGGTTCATATCTTATAATAAAGACTGTTTGGACTCTTTTGCCATAATTGAATGTTTCTTGGTCAAAGTTATGAACAAGGAATCAGTACTGATTCTGCAGTTTTTGACTAATTCGAATTCGTAATGCGATTTCCTAATGTATTCATTTTTCCTTTTTGCGATAATAGATAAGGAGAACCTGTGCCTCTATGGGCACCCGAATGAGAACTGGGAAGTGAACTTACCAGCTGAAGAAGTTCCCCCGGAGCTCCCAGAGCCCGTCTTGGGTATAAACTTTGCCAGAGACGGGATGCTCGAAAAGGATTGGCTTTCCCTTGTTGCTGTCCACAGTGATGCTTGGCTTCTTGCTGTTGCTTTCTTTTTCGGAGCCAGGTTTGGATTTGACAAAGCTGATAGGTATGTTTCTTCTTCTCACACTACGGCCTTTTATATGTCTAGATATTTTTGATTCTTATGCAGCTCACTGTGATTGATGTTCTTCCAATCTTTTGTTGCAGGAAACGGCTTTTCAATATGGTCAATGAACTCCCAACAATTTTTGAGGTTGTTGCTGGCACTGCAAAGAAACAATCAAAGGATAAGTCCTCTGTTTCCAACAATAGCAGCAACAGATCCAAATCAAACTCCAAGGTAAATAAGGTTTCTAGGCTTCTTGCTTAAAACACTTCACCTTAGTAGACTACTTTTTTGTCCATCTAACTAATTCCTTGTCCATCTCAATGTACAGCGAGGATCAGAATCGCGGACCAAGTTCTTAAAGGCGGAGGAGGAGCCAAAAGACGAAGACGAAGAGGAAGAAGAAGGTGTTGAAGAGGAGGATGAGGATGAGCAAGGGGATACACATTGCGGAGCATGTGGTGAGAGCTATGCAGCTGATGAGTTCTGGATCTGCTGCGACCTCTGCGAAAACTGGTTCCATGGAAAGTGTGTTAAGATAACACCAGCAAGAGCTGAGCACATCAAGCAGTATAAATGCCCGTCTTGCAGCAACAAGAGGGCTCGTTCCTAAGTTAATTCGCCGCGGGACTCTTGTGTATTTGCTTTTGCATATGATGAACAGCTTAACTGTTTGGTTTAGATCAGATTTGTTGGTAAGACTTAAGTTAAGCCTCTTCTTAGGAAGACATTTTAGTTATCATTGTTACAAATGGCGATTTGAGGGAACTCTATGTTTTTAGGGTATGATCGTTTCTCTGTTTTATGTTTGTTTATTAGAGAGGAAAACATTTCTTCTACCCAATCAAAGTTTCTGGTTAGCTTTGTCATTCAGTTTCTTCACTTTAACACAAGAAACAGAGAAACTAAGATCATTTCTGTTTCTTTGTGGCGAGGTGCTTCAAGAATTCGTAGGTAGTGATCATTGTTGTTGCGGACATGGACATGGAGACCCACCTTGGTCCTAACCCTCGGTAACAAGCTCGGAATCCTCCTTCCTTCATTAAGCTCTTTACGGACTGCATCACTGTCATTGCTCGTCTCCTTCCGTTCTCTTCTGCGTCTAAGATTTGCAACCGTGTCTTGATTGTGTCTATGGGCATAGTTATTAAAGCTGAACAACCACTTGCGGCGGCTGCACTCATCGCTTGAACCATCAGATCTCCCTTGCGGCCATATGACCTAATTGACTTTTGAGCTAAAGAATAGGAAGCCCACCATACCGCATTTGAAGGCGCGTAAGTCAAGATAGAGATCCCGAATCCTCGGTAGAGCCCTCTTGGCCCATCTGCGTAAAGGATCTTTCGAAAAGCATCGAACCCATTTTTGTATCTGCAAGAATTCAAGGACAGATCGCCTTGAACCATAAGCCGTTGACTCACGACATCAATCGGGGTCCAAACAATCTGAGCAGCCACGGCCGAGGTCAAACCGGCTGCACCATTGGCTACAGCCATGGCCGTTGTATCGGACAAACCTAACCTAACACTTGCTTGACCTACACAACTCTTGGTGGTCTCTAACGCTGTCATATAGAGAGCACGAGCCGGGATGGTTCCAAGCAAAGATGTTCCAAAGCCCTTGTAAAACCCTCTTAGACCCTCGTGTCTAGCGATAGCTAGAGAAATGTTGACGCAGGAGACACGGGCCGGGGAGACTTGTTGCCTTGTTTTGAGGACTAAGGTAGGGTAAAGAGCGGTAGATACACCGGAGAAGAGAGCAGCGCCGAGGAAGAAAAACTTTGATTTATCAAGCATTTGCCAATCTATATCCTTCTTGGGCATATGTACTTGAGAAGATCTTTCCTTCTCTCTCATCAAAACACCTAAACTCATTTTTCAGCTAATCAAGATCCCAACTTCAAAAATGATCAAAAAGAGGTTCACTTCAAACAGTTAGTGAAGATCAATGAGAGATAAGAAAGAGATGAATGTAGTGTGTGATTGAGTTGATCAAGAAAGAGGAGTGATAAAGAGAGATGTGTTATCTTGGATTAATCTTTATAAGAAGAAAATATCTGTTGGCTTTTAATCTATGAACTCTATTAGAGAAACTATTTAGTTAAAAAAACAAAAATAGTGAAATAGAGAGAGAGAGAGGCAAAACGATGGGTCGTTTTTGGAGTGGCCTTTAACGACTCAAAAGGGTGGTATGGGACTGGACACGTGGAGAACCTTCGTTGGTTCAAGTTGGAGAAGCTCGCCGCTTTTAAGGTTACATTAGCCTGAGAGGAGATGGCTTCTGTCTGAATCGCCCACATGTTTCAATCATTCTGTGTCCGTTGATTTTCTCATTTAATTTCCTGAGATATAATATATTTATCCAACGTGATGTAAACTGAAAAATGCAATTTCGTGTATAAGTGTGTAACGTTAATAAAAAAGTTTCAAGAGGTTTCTGTTTTTACTTTTTATCCATTCTCATGTTGCAAAATTGAAGATCAAAGGTAGAAACAAAATTTTACAACAATTAGGTGAGAAGAGGAGCCTAGTCTTCTAATACGGGTTTCCTCGTGCGCGAGTGCAACATCCCACCCAAAGCTCTGAACATTTTGGGTCCTAGAAAGGGATGAAATAGTATGCTTCTTTGTTTACGTCTTTGTCTACACTCTCTTTCGGGGATTTCAGACGCTTTTTGGTTATCGAATTTGTTTGTTTTGGTGAACAAAGCGATGAAGAATCCTTCTTTGTCGTCGACCGGATCCATCCTGAGTAAATGTTCAGCTGCAAGACAAAGCCGACATGATCAACTTGTTGGAAAATAGACTCAAATCAGGTGAAAGTAGATGGCAAGGGAGATACTTACATCCTGCAAATACAGGGAGACCACGACGCTGCCACTGAGGAAAAGGAGTAGCGAGTTCGAATCCAAAGAATGTAGCTAGAGGTAAAACTGATGAGACTACGTCTTCGTTTTCTATCTGGTGGATGGAGCATGTGCTGTATACTATTCTCTCAACCTGTGGAACTACATTGTATAGGCATAGGTTGAGTAATAATTGAAAATACATTGATGTATGCATAAACGGACGGAAAATTTAACATGGGTCAATGTGATTAGAAGATACATCAAAAGCTAAGTCTACTGCCAGAGGAAATTTATGGACCATGGATGTATATTGCTTTAGCCAACATGATACAAGCATGTAAACTCACAGGAAAGTGCATGGGCAAGAGCTTTCTTCTGGAAAACAGCGAGTTTGTGCAGTCTCATGGAGTCATAGTACGTGTTCTCTACATGGAAAAGTGTCTTAAAGGTTCAGTCACTCGTAACATAACAACCTCCCACACAAAGAAGAATCAGTTAAAACCTGCTGAATGAGACGGAAGAAGATGGTCCAAACGATCTGCAATGGTTCCAGAGCCAGAGCAAGAAGGATCCAACAATATAGCCCGAACCTACAATAATCAGAGCCACACATAAGCATGCAGAACAATGGCTCAAATGATTACATCTGCTTATGCTAAATGACTCTAGACAATTACATCAGAAGGTTACTACTGTTCATTTCAGAGAGTAACTCTTCACGGTAGACTATCAAAACACAAGACAATGAAGAAACTGGACTCGGATGATAGATATCTCAATTGCAGCTAGCTAAAGAAGATCTAAACCTAAAAACATTGGTATGCAAACATTTCATGGAACTACAAGAAATAAAGGTAGCCATACCATAGACTAAGTAATGCTTACCTTTGCAAAAGAAGGATCGTTTGGATTTAGGCCCAAAAAATCACCATGAAAGACTTCAATATCTACAACTTGGGGTTAAGAAAAGCAATCATGGACGGACATGACTTGAGAAGCATTTATCCAATCAAATTTGTTCTTCATTTCCATGTAATTCAACTAACCTGGAACAACACTATCGAACAGAAGCTAAAAGGGTATACGTTAAAAAAGGTAAGAGAAGGATACTGGTAGCACCAGACAGCTTTATAGTCTGTTCCAAACGCTTTACTCGTTCTTGATTTAGCTCGCATGCTATGATTTTCCCTTGTCCTTTCATAAGAGCAGCAAGATGAACAGTTTTGTTTCCTGGAGCTGAACAGGCATCAATAACCTTCACAAAAGAGAAACAATTAAGCATGGTAACTAAGCAGACAGATTACATTAAGTTTCTTCCCCAATCACCATAATAAGCACCAAAATGCAAAATTCTATATTCATCTGTGTTTCTCCAAATGGAAAAATGTGGGCGAGAATGGTGGCCTACCTCCCATCCTGCTTCTGGCTGCAGTGCTGCTGCAACCATTGAACTTGCTTTTCCCTATAATTCGAAGGAATAAATATCAGTAATTCAGTAAACTTAACTACATAATAAACAGAATTTACAAAGAGCATTCATCGTTTACCTGCAAAAATATACGCCCGTTCATAACCAAATGATGAGCATGCAAATCGCTGCCAGGGGGCATCACCAACAAGTCAGGAACTGTTTCATCCCTCTGAACCTGTTTTCGTAATGAAAAAACAAAATGCAAGAAAAAATGAAACCGGGAAACGAGCAGATTGTGACATCATAAAAAGAACAGTTCAGACTTCAGACATATTACACACATCCAAGATTTTAGCTTCGTTAATTAAACGTAGATGGGAGAAAATTTCTCTGGTGAATGACTGGAATTAGAGCTCCCTCCCACAATCACTAATTCTAACACCCTTCTTTATCAAGTTACAACTTATCCTGTTTTTCAAGCTCAGGAAAGCTTAAAATGTTACCTTATAATGTTTTTCCAGCTCTTTTACTGCCGAATCTACATCCATCTTAAGTGTATTTACACGAACATAACGTGGTTTTAAATGACCTGCATCCAATTTCGAAATCAACATACAAAAAAGAACTCAAAACACACAAAAAAATAGGTAACAAGTTAATGCTAAAGGTATCAAATACCCTTAAGCTGAGAAAGACCCAACAACTCATCTACGCTTTCGACTTTCTTTCTCACTAGAAGCGTAGCTAAACCCGAGAGTAGAGCATCTTTACGCCACATAAGAAACTTCTCAGCATCACCAACTGATGGAGTATCCTGCAATTACAAGTTCCCTTGAGTTATCTCTACTTCAAAACATCTAAAGATAAGAAGCAACCGATTCGCATATAGAAAGCATTGCACAAAATTGAGCTATTACCGTGCCGAAAAGGATATCGTAGCAAATGATGTAGACCAATGGCTCTTGCCTCTACAAAGGAAACACACAAAGAAAGCTAAAGTATTATCACAGGTAAGTGAAAACACAGCAAATGTAGCAATTACAGTGACCTAATACCTTCCATTTGCTATTCAATACATTAGCGATTTCCAGAACATCTTTTATCACATTAAGATCTGCATATATACAAAATTATTTCCCTTAAGCTTCCAAAAATCAATGAAGGAAGCATGATTTTTCTCTGTTAGGTACATACGCTTGAGCGTTTCGCAAACGAGAGCGAAGGTGGCTGGTTTGTTACGGACGGAAGGGGAGAAGACGAGTGACTTGATGGAGGCAACGGCTCGGCGCTCGGCGTCACCTCGGAGAACTGTACGGAGTACATTAGCAGCTTCTCTTCTAGCGAACAAAGCTGATCTCTCGGCGCCGGAAAACCGTGGCTTGCTCGGCGGTTGCCGTTTGACTTTCGGCGGCGCGTTTGATTTGGGACGCGCCATGATAACCCTCAAAACCTCCACTCGCAGAAAATTGAAGTAAAACCCATTCTTGTGCCTTTTTGGGGCAGGGTTAACGCACCGTTTTACAAAACCGGTCCTACTTTCATACCGCAAAAGTTTTTTGTTTTTTTTTCCGGCAACTCATTCCATTTATCAAGCCCAAAGGCTAAGAAGATGATACAAGATTTTGGTCCAAAAGGCCCAAACGTGATCAGAGATATTACAATGAGAAAATACACGTGTAAGCCTAAATGGAATTCAATTAAAACGTGGCAGAAGAATAGAAACAGTCTTCTCCATCATCATCGATCACAGTATCCAACTCCGACGAGACTGTACCACTCATCTCCTTGCTCGTCACCACCCCTTGCATCAATTTTTCTTAACTGAAAACTAAAAGAAGATCTATCTTATTTCGTCCCCGAGCCTTGATAGAATCTTAGCAGCCTCTGTAACCACCATTAGCCGTGCCAAGAACTCTCTCAGCTTCTAATATAGTAGAAGAAGAAATCATTAACGTAAATGATTCCCAACACTTCCATACAGAGATCCGGCAACACCGGATAAAAGATCAATCAAAGCTTTAATGATAAAAGATAGATCTATAAAGCAGTGATTACAAACCGATTAAAACGGACTACAAGTCCGGAATCAAAAGTCGGTCTAAGCCGAAACGAAATCTGAATAACACCGGATAAAATCCGATAAGCTCAGAAAACAAAAGATCGGACTAAGCCGAAACTAGATCCGAACAAGTCGGACACCTAAACTATCCGATATGTACATACCACAGATCCGGTAAACCGGAAGCCGGGTAGATCACCGGAAATTTTTAATCAGTTAGAAGAGAGAAGCTGGAGAGTTTAGAGAGAGTTGGTAAGTTTTTTGTTTTGTTTAATTTCAATGCGGTTTAGTGGATTTTTTTTAAGTTGTTTCAAAAGCAACTCAACATAAACCATTTGGCAATTTTTTTGTGTGGGCGCTAAATGGTAAATATTTCATTGAAATAAAAACATTTTAGGTTTACAAGTCGGAATTTGAAATCTAATGTAATGGTTCTATGGCAAAAAAAAGTTAAAAACATGGAAACATAAACACAAACAAATTTTACTCCGTCAACTTGACAGAAACACGAAGTTAATGGAGATTGCTAAAGTGATGACGATGTCCTTTGTTCGTGCTAATTCAATTGTTGGGGATCAAACAACCTTGGTATAACAAATAAACCGACAGTAGAAGCCGTTCATTGGAGGCGCATCAAAGGATCGTCAATGGCGAAGACCACACAACCTTTGAGCACATACTCCTCTCGCGTCATGTGCGAGTGGCTCTTATTAGGCTTACAACTGGGAAATGTGATAGGTTAAAAATTTCGAAAGCAAAAATAAAATAGATGAAAAGATAAACCATAGATGGTTTTTTTTTTGCGCAACAAACCATAGATGGTTAAACGAACAAATTAAAGATACTATATACAAGGATCACAAGACCTCCCAAGTTTCCACAACGAAAAACAAGAGGTGTAAGGGCAAAATGGTAAGCAATTGCAAATACTTTTGGGAACTAAATGACCATTAACCTGTGGAAGTCTTTCTTAGTCCAATGGTGTGATAAAGGGATCACCAATGCTTCTACACTAGCATGTATGAAGTTTTAGTCCTAGAGAATACAAATTAATAGAGGCAAAATTTACATGAGATTTTCAGCGTAGGGCAGGAGAGTCATTCAGAATAGTTTTGTATGCCAAGACTAAAATTGTCCGTTGTATAATCATTCGTGTAGTTATTCTCATAATTTGTAATAATTCACAAATCTAGACGATTAAAAAAACCGACCACTGACCCTTAGTTGTACATGGAAACTTGACCCAACTCCTCGAACCAAGCCCACACCAATAGTTGTAGTATGTTTTTAATTCATCACAATATATCAACTTACCTCTTTTTCTTGTTATCGTGGATGATCCGGACGAATTCGACTAATCATATGGATATGTAAGTTTGTGGCCATCACATGCATATTTTGTTAAACATCTGGACTTAAAAGATCATAACCTCTGACACTACTAGTGTAGATCCCATATAATCCAAATTCCAAACAAGCACAAAGCCTAACTTAAAAATAATGCTCCAAGTTCTGAACGAAAATCGAATATGAACTTCTGCAAGTTTACGCCATGAAAACTAGATTGTTATCTTTCCATCGCTAATATTTACTCTACCGAGAAGAATTGAACCTAGGGTCTCTCAAATACTTTGCACATGGGTATGAAAATAAAATTTTCCCTACCGACAGGAGTAGATAACACTAGACTAAAAGCCTCTCAGCATCTCATCTTAACTTTCATGCACATGTTTTAAAACACATGGTTGGTTTATAAGTTTTTTGGGATAAAATTGTCGTTGTTGTTGTTATATATATATATACTTGAAAAAGTCCACGCGTTGCGTGGAAAAATTATTTACATAAATTTTAAATTTATTTTATTGTATATAAGCGATATTTAAGAAATATTCTCACAAGTTATATTGTTTAAAAGTTTTATTAAATGTAAAGACAAACAATATGTTTCATCTTTTTTTTTGTCGAACAATATGTTTTATCTTATTATTTATATTTGACAAAAACAACCAATTTTTTTGTAATTGGTTTGAAATTAAATTAGTGGTTATTCTTATTTATATTGCATGAACATATATAGGTAAGGTGATTCTCAACTATTTCAGGATTGATATATTATAAATAAATTGATTCCTACAAAAGTAAAATGTTCATATTTCCTAATTATCTTCAATAATTAATTGATTGGATTTTGTAAGTTTATGGTAGTAAGTAAATGTGGACGTTGAATTTGGATGGGACCAATTAATGGGAGAATCAATTTGATGGTAAAATAATTAATAATTTGTTGATTTAAATAATGAAAACGTTAGATGAGCGTTTTAAGATTTAATGTTGAATTATAATTGATAAATAAAAAGAAAAATTAATTAAATAGATTCCACATTACAAGAAAAAAAAAAGTAATTGGCATTTCAAAATATTTTCTACTATTGTGAATGCTTTTTAAAACTTTTTTAGCAGTGGCTTAGATATGTTTTTTTCCGTAATATATACAAGTGTCTTTAGTAGTATAATGGTTCTTCTCTACTTAAATGACTGAGGTTTGCTGGGTTCAAAACCTAGAAGAAACATTTTAAACTTTTTACTAAATAAAGAATTGTAAAGAAAGAAATGACACGTGTCGTCTTGTCAGAGATAGTTGGTTGTTGACAACCTTAAAATATTATAAAGATATATATATATTTTTTTTGGTAAACTTTTATAATTATTAAATTATGTAACTACTTATCCATTATTTGATTAGCTCACTGATCGGATTCCGTTTGTGTCACCGGCTAAGGTTTTTTAGTTTTGTTTAAAACTAGCTACTACATCGTCTTTTAAAATGCTGCATAAGACGTACAAAATGGGTTTGAAAACGAAATATAAACCACAAAACATGAATACTTCAATACAACTCAACAATCATTTCCCAATGCAAACATTCAACACCAACTTCTCCAGTTATGACAAAGGATGAGAGTTTAAAGAGATCTTTGATTTTCTTGGAGAAGGGATCTTCACTGCTGACTCGAAACTCTGGGAGGAACTGAGGAAATCCGCACTGGTCATGCTTAGCCAGCAAGGGTTTCAAAGCTTCTCATTGTGGACTTTCACGAGTAAAATCAAGAACATGCTTGTGCTAGTTCTTGATCATTTTGCAGTGGAGAATACGGTTTTCGGTTTGCAAGGCGTGTTTCATTCGATGTAACCCTTGCTTTGGTAACTGGTTACGATTCTAATTCTCTTTCCATCGAAATGCCAGAGAATGAATAAGCATGTGATCTTGTGGAAGCCGCAAAACTGAATTGGAATCGGAGTAGAGAAGAAGATGACAAAAACTAATGTTGTTTTTGACAGATTATGTTCAAAGTATATATCCTCAAAGAGAGAGGCGATACAAAGTCGTCAACACTTTGACTATTGAGGAAGAAGCTCATGATGAAAATATATTAAGCTTCTACATGAAACTTGATACTTCCAAGTATGAGCTTATAAACTCAAACGACGATAACTTCCTCAAAGACACCATCAATACTTTCATATTTGCCGGAGAAGATGGCCTTGCCATGCTCTCACTTGGTTCTTCTGGCTTCTCTCCAAGAATCCTGAAGCTGTGACCAAGATCCGTCAAGAGATCAACACAAAGTTACCAAGAAGTTGCTTGGGGAAAAAATTGTCTTTCTTGCAGATGAAGACTATAGCTATTGAGATCATTCAAAATTATGATATCAAGGTCGATGAAGGGCAAAAGATTGAGCAAGCTCCTTCAATAATTCTTCACATGAAACATGGCCTCAAAGCCACAGTTGCTAAGAGATGTTTGGCTTCATAAACTGAGTGCTTAAATATTATATATGTTGTGGTATTGGATCCTAAATCTACCACTTGAGCAAGAAAGTAAATCGCATAAAGTAAAGAGACACAAGGTTTATATCCAGTTCAGCCGCAAACCGCGAACCTACGTCTGGCCGGGGCTCTATACTCGAAATCCACTAGCTCAAGAGTTTCCGGTGTATCGAAATTGATTATCCGATTTACTCTCACCCAACCTAACTCTCAATACAATCCTCACTCTAACCAACAAAAAGAAGAAGAGAAGAGAATTGATAACAAGAAATCCCCAGAATTAATTCCTAATCTATTCTCTCTCTCACTCACCAAGAACTTAATTTGTTACAACAAAGATGATAAATAGCTCAGTAACAAACCTTATCCTCTTGCTCGATCCCTTGAGCTTTCTTCTGTTTATATAAATCGCAGCCGTTTCACTCTTCATTAACCAGGAACTAAACCAAAAACTGAACCAGCTTCTAATTCCTTAATTGAGTCAAACCAATCCTTAAACCAGGATTTAGAATATAACCAACTCTCAACAAACTCCACATTGGTTCTGTTCTGTGCAACCATGAGCCTTTCTCTAGTGGATTCCACCTCAGATTTACATCTCTGTTTATGCTTCAGAGACACCTAGTAAGCCAAGCAACTGCTGGAACTTACTAACCGGCAAAAATTTTGTCAATAAGTCAGCCGTATTCACACTTGTATGAACCTTTGAAACTTCAAGTTCACCAACTTCAACTTGATCTCTGATAAAATGCCTTTTGGTAGTAAAATGCTTAGTTCTCTCATGAAACACATTGTTTCTTGCCAATGCTAAAGCACTTTGAGAATCACTAAAGATTTCTATCTTTTCCTAAGGATAACCAAACTCAGCACAAAGCCCTTTTAACCAGATAGCCTCTTTTGCAGCTTCAGTCGTAGCAACATATTCCGATTCAGTTGTAGATAAAGCAACCACCTTCTATAGACTTGACTTCCAACTAATCACTGTACCACCTGAAACAAAAGCATAACCAGAAAGAGATCTTCTCTTATCCAAATCACCACCATAATATGCATCACAATATCCACTGATCTTGAACTCTGAACTCTTCTGAAACTTCAAGTTTAAACCTGTAGAACCTCTCACATATCTTAGCACCCACTTGACTGCATTCCAATGACTCTTAACTGGATTACTCATGTATCTGCTAATCAATCCCACTTGATAAGCAAGATCAGGTCTAGACCCAATAATACCATACATGAGGCTTCCCACAACATTACAATACGGTATGGATTCCATAAACTCAACATCATTTTACAGCTCTTCCTCACTAGCAGCACACAACTTAATATGAGCACCCACAGGTGTTGACACAACATTTGATTTATCCATACAATACGTCCTAAGAACCTTCTCCATATAATCCTTCTGAGATAAGATTAAAGTACCCTTCTTTCTATCTTTGATTATATCTATTTCTAAGATCTTCCTAGCAGCACCTAGATCTTTCATCTCAAAAGTATCACTAAGTTGTTCCTTTAACTCAGCTATGATTCCCATATCTTTACATGCTACCAACATGTTATCTACATATAGTAAGATATATATATATATATATATATATATATATATATATATATCTTTGACACTTTTGATGTAAACACATTGATCTTGCCTGCTTCTTACAAAACCAATCTCCATCATGAAAGCATTGAACTTAAGATTCCATTGTCTTGGACTTTGTTAAGACCATATAAGGACTTCTTCAACAAGCAAATCCAGTCTTCTTTTCCTTTAACTACATAGCCTTCAGGCTGGCTCATGTAGATTTCTTCTTCTAGATCTCCATGCAAGAAAGGTGTCTTGACATCCAATTGTTCCAATTCAAGATCTTCATTGACTACCACTGACATCAAGTATCTTATAGACACATGCTTCACCACAGGAGCAAATACTTCATTGTAGTCTATACCTTCAGTTTGAGCATACCCTTTAGCTACCAATCTAGCTTTAAACCTAGGATCCTCATCCTTCTCAAAACCAGGTTTTCTCTTGAAGATCCATCTGCACCCAATCACCTTTCTATCCTTCGGTCTCTAAATTAATACCTAAGTTCCATTTTTGTACAAATAATCCATCTCTTCATCAGCTCCACCTTTCCACTTATCCTTTTGCAAATCCAACATGGCTTCTCTGAAATCTCTAGGCTCCAGAAAATCTCTATCTTCAGTAGCTAGCATAGCAAAGCTCACAAAATCCTCTTCATCAAATCTCTTAGGAGCCTTTAACAACCTCTTAGGCCTATCCCTTACTAACTGAAAACTGTTAGGATCTTGTGCCTGATCACTAACTTCTACTAGCTCCTCATTCTCTGACTCAGAATCCATCTGCAAAATTTTAGTAAATTTATTTAAAGTGATAGGAGACTTACCTGAGGAACTCATTAGTTCTGTAGGAGAAGACAGATGATCTCCACCTGAGTTGACACCCTGATCAGTCTCTAAACCCATCTCCACATCAATGAAAACCACATTTTCTCCATCTTCCTTATTTGATTTCTCCACCAAATTCTTGTAACACTGTTCTTCATTGAATGTGACATTCCGACTGATCAAGCTTTTCTTATCATCTAGAGACCACACCTTGTAACCTTTTACCCCTGATGGATAACCAACAAAGATACCCTTCTTTGCTCTTGGTTGTAGCTTCCCCTCATCCGCATGAAAGTAGCACACACAACCAAACTTTTTAAGATGATTGTAGTTAGGAACCACACAAGACCACACCTCTTCTGGTATCTTACCATTGATGGCAAAAGATGGTAATCTGTTAATCAGATACACAGCCGTATTGACAGCCTCTGCCCAAAACACCTTAGGCAAACCAAACTCACTCAAGATGCTCCTTACCTTTTCTAATACCGTCCTATTCATCCTCTCCACAACTTCGTTTTGTTGTGGAGTATATGGAACATACTTGTGTCTTGAAATACCATGCTCAGAACAGAACCCATCAAACCTTGAATTACAAAATTCAAGACCATTGTCAGTACGAAGCTTCTTAACTATTAGACTTGACTGCTTCTCTACCAGCTGTTTCCATTCCACAAAATTATCAAACGCCTCATCTTTAGCCTTCAGGAAGAACACCCAAACTTTTCTTGAGAAATCATCAACCAAACTAAGGAAATAGTGACATCCTCCAAGTGACTTTGGAACAGAGGGAGAGCCCCAAAGATATGCATGAATATACTCCAAACAACAGTTAGTAGTATGTTTACCAGTCAAGAAACTTACTCTATGAGCCTTACCAAATATACAACTTTCACAAAATTGAATATTAGAAACCTTTTTACCATCTAGATAACCTCCTTTAACAAGAGTATCTAAAGATTTTTGCCCTGCATGACCCAGACTACTACAGGCTAGTCTCTTCCTTGGCACTTACCATATTTACCTCTCCTTGGTGTGTAGCACCTTGAAGAAAATACAACTTACCAAACTTCTTGATATCTTTCCGTATTGTCCTGCAGCCTTTGATCACCTTGAGAACTCCATTCTCACACTCATATTTGCAACCTGCCTCATCAAGAGTACCCAGTGAGATTAAATTTCTAGAAAATGAGGGAACATACCTGACATCCTTGATTAACATAAGTGATCCCTATGTTGTTCTGATCACTATTATGCCAATGCCTTTGACCTCAGATACTGACTCATTTGCCATTCTTACTGAGCCATCATTGTACTCCTCCATCTCTATGAACCAATCCTTCCTAGAAGTCATATGATACGAGCAAGCAGTATCCAATATCTAAACTTCATTGAATTCAATTCCAACTGCTACATTTGCCTCTATGATTAGCAAAGACTCCACAAATTGAACTCCAGTAATTGCTGCTGATTCACCATTCTCCACTGACTGAGACTTTTGCTTAAACTGTCCATTCTTTGGACAATTACTCTTGAAATGCCCTTTACCGCCACAAGACCAGCAAGTAAGCTTTCTTTCCTTAGACTTTGACCTTGATTTCCCTTTGAATCTGCCTTGGCCATACTCCTTAGAACCAACTCTACCTCTCGCATTACCTCCAGAATACAACACTTCACCATGATTCTTGTTTCCTTTACCATTTGCTCCAAATTCCAACTGCTTAGAATAGATTGCACTGGTCACTTCTTCTAATGTCAGAGTACTACCTTTACCGTATCTCAACGTATCACGCAGCTGATCAAACAACTTAGGGAGAGACATTAAGAGGAGGATGGCCTGATCCTCATCTGAAATATTAACTCTGACATTACCAAGATCTGTGATAATCCTCAAGAACTCATTAATGTTATTCTCTACAGATAACGACTCATTCATCTTATACCCATAAAGACGCTGCTTCAAGTATATCCTATTAGGCAAGGACTTAGACATATACAAAGCATCAAGACGTCAAAGCATACCAGCCGCAGTAGTTTCATGAATCACGTTCCTCAGAACTTGATCTGTGAGACTCAGAACAATTGTACTACGAACCTTTCTTTGCTTCTCAGCTAACTCCTTTTGTGCCTTCGTCGGTGGCGGAGGCGGAGGCGATGGTGGTGTTCCCGCAGCCAGCGGCGTTGTTGGCTCATCCATCGGTTCAACCACCGGAGAATCTAGTTCTTCTTCTTGCTGCTTCAAAGCATCGATCAAGCCGATCAATTCCAAATGAGCAAACACTATCTCTTTCCACAGATTGTAATCAATAAATCCATTGAATTTCTTCATCTCAAGCTTTGCGGAAGACATCGCGACGGAGCAATCCCGTAGATCTATCAAATCACCGCAGATCTAACAAACTCCACCGAAACTCGATTCACCGGAATACCAAAACCGTTACGACTGAGCCGCCGTAACCTGGTTCTGCTACCACTTGTTGTGATTTTGGATCCTAAATCTATCGCTTGAGCAATAAAGTAAAGAGACACGAGGTTTATATCCAGTTCAGCCGCAAACCGCGAACCTACGTCTGGCCGGGGCTCTATACCCGAAATCCACTAGCTCAAGAGTTTCTGGTGTATCGGAATTGATTATCCGATTTACTCTCACCCAACCTAACTCTCAATACATTCCTCACTCTAACCAACAAAAAGAAGAAGAGAAGAGAATTGATAACAAGAAATCCCCAGAATTAATTCCTAATCTAATCTCTCTCTCACTCACCAAGAACTTAATCTATTACAACAAAGATGATGAACATCTCAGTAACAAACCTTATCCTCTTGCTCGATCTCTTGAGCTTTCTTCTTCTTATATAAAACGCAGCCGTTTCACTCTTTATTAACCAGGAACTAAACCGAAAACTGAACCAGCTTCTAATTCCTTAATTGAGTCAAACCAATCCTTAAACCAGGATTCAGAACATAACCAACTCTCAACAATATCAAGTGACCTACTTGTAATAATAATTATGCAAAATAAACAAAACACCATTTGAGAATATGGGAGGCAACTGTGTAAACTAATCTTGGAGAACTCTTTGTCTTAGAGTTCAAAGACTTATTACAAGCTTAGAGGAATTTGAAGACTTTGAGACGCAGAGAATGAGTTCACGAACAGATTGTATGGCCAAAGCTCTATCGTATTTTTTTGGAAGCTCTAAAGATTTTTTTTTTTTGATTACCAGAATATTCTAGACCGCAGCTCGCCATAAAAAGTGTTTCAACTTATCCGTTGAGGGTTAATAACAAACCCGAATCTATATGCATGGTCTCTCGCAGCATTTTCTACATAAATTTGATTAAATCCCCATATATAGCTCGCCATAAAAAGTGCTTGCGTATAAGCACTCGCTGTGTTTGCATTTCTTTAAAGTATTGTAAAACATAAAAGGTGATTTTCTTTGAGTTTAAAATAGATATCTGGGAATATCCGGATAACCCCATTAGGGATATTTAAATTTTTCTGAAGCAAAGCAAATTGATATATTAGAGATCCGGGGGAAAACGAAACGGATCACAAGATATTCGCTCTGTGTTCAGCCCTAAGCAATACCATTTGCACTAAATAATCCGAGCACATTCTATATATATTAATTGAGGAGACACTAAAACCTCAAAATCCTATGTGTCATTCATTGAGACTTTTAGGAGAAAGTCTAACTTAAAAAATCCTATGTGTCATGCTAAGAGACATTCTCATTTAAAAAATCATAAGTATCATGCTAAGAGTGTTTTAAAGGCTAATTATCATCCTATTAGAAATTTAAAATAGTAACACATTTCTAAATTTATCAACATTAGGAAACATTCCTAAAATTTCCTAAAATTTTGCATTAATTTTAAATAAAGTTCCGAAATAAACATTTATATATATAACTTTCCTTATTTTTCAAACCTAAAATAAGACTACCATCACCACTTCCCTATATATAAGCTAACAAACACAAAAACACATATCTAACAACCACCATCTACAAAAAAACAAATATTTTTTTTTCCGGTAGGAGAATCTTTAATTCATTTTTTTTCCTTTGTTTTTGACTTAAACGTATGACTTATTATTAAGACACTTAAATTCGAAAACCAATCGAATAATTTTTGTAGTGGACATGATTATTTATTAAATATTTTTGGTAGTATGATTCAAAACAATATATTTACTATACAATAAACTGAAATTTATATTGCCACGCATAGCGTGGGTCAAAATCTAGTAACTAAGCACCGCATAAGTTAAGTTATTTCCAATCTCGGCTTAGTGCTTAAGTTATAACATATTTGGGAGAACGAAGAACCAACATGGAAAGTCCTGCTTGACTAGAAAATTCAAAGCGTGTTTACCTACCGAAAAGATAAGGCAACCAAAAATTGAAAAAATTAAACTCACCAATCTCGGCTTAGTGCTTAAGTTATAACATATTTGGGGGGTTATTGGTTGATGGATTCTTAAGAATTTTTAAAATTTTTAGAATCCATTGTTATTAATTTATGATTATGACATTCTTAATAAAATTCATTGTTATTGGTTTGATGAGTTTTAAACTCCATTCAAAATTCATTGTTATTCAAAAGGTTTAGTTTTTAGGAATTCTATAAATCTATTAGAATCTATTGTTATTGGTAGATAGATTTGTTCTAATTTTACGCATTAAACAAGATTTTGAGAATACCTCATAAAACTTTTGAATTTTTAGAATTCTAATCACCAAATTTTCTAAATACACAAAACTCTCTACAAATTTAATAAATTTTTAGATTTTAAAAATTCATCAACTTTATGAGAATCCATCTCTCAATAACCCCTCCAAAGTCTTGTGTATTGTCATGTACTCATGTTATTCCAGTCAACGATGTCTTCATTGCTTGCTAAAACATTTTATACCTTTTATTGGTTCGTTATGCGAATTTAAATATACGTCTTGCTACTAATACAAATTACTAACGATACTAACACAAATGAGTGGACTATTTATCCTAGTCAATACGTTTTAATTTGGAACATTTTTTTTCTGTCAAGAAATACTAATCTCATGTTCTCATCAAGAGATGAGCATAGATGAATATTGCTTAATAACAAATTTATAATAGGAAATTTTTTTATAAAAAATACTCCAAATAAATTCTTATAAGCTTTTGAATACCTAAAATGTTTCGTTATCCAGTTTAATGCTTCAACTAATTAATTTGACCCATTTTACACCTTGAAAATAAAAGTAGACTAAAAAAACGAGTAGTCGTGGACCAAGACACAAGTCAACCACAAGTCTTTGTAAAAGAATAAGACCAAAGATGTATTGAAGCACCCATCTTCCTATGTAAGTTTCCTTAAGACCATGTACCCAAAAGTACACATTATTTAACACTTAGCTTTGAAGCTTCCTTTCGAAGGTTAAGTCTTTCAAACCCACAAAAGGGAAAGATTTAGGCACTCACACATTCTTATTTGCATAAATAATATTTTTGAGTATGAATGATGATGCAGAGACAAACTTGGCGAGGAGTTTCAGTGATGAAACTCACTCAGGGCTCGAGCTATCGGAGCTATGCTTGTCAGATGAATGGATGGACGACGATCTTGTCTCTGCGGTTTCGGGTATGAATCATTCTTATGCTTATCAGACCAGTGATCCTACTGCTGCTATCTTCTTCTCAGGTTCCTCTAGCAGTTTGATTCATCCTGAATCTCCATGTACCAATGCTTCTGTTGCCACTACAGCCCCTGCTTCTGCCGGTAAGTTCCTCTTTCCTTCCGTGGAAACGATATAAGGATAGATTATCTTGTTAGATGTTGATGTAACACACTTGAGGACCGAATAGTTGGTTGTGATCTAAAGATATATAGGTCATTGAGGGCTAGATTCAAAGAAACTCTTTGAAAAGTATAGACATAAGCCCCTGAATCAACATAGCATGTATATATGGAGTTTATAGGTCATTCTATGCTGAATCTGTTTTTGTGTGTGTGTATTCCTTATGTAAGTAAACCAAATCAAGAAAGAAAAGAAGAAAGTTAAAAAGAGAGTTGCATTCAAGACACGGTCCGAGATAGAAGTGCTTGACGATGGGTTCAAGTGGAGAAAGTATGGGAGGAAGATGGTGAAGAACAGCCCAAATCCCAGGTAGAGAATAACATTTTCTTAGTTTCTTATTTCATCTTTTAATTTGAGCTAGTACAAGTGAGGTAGTGATTATTCTAATAATTAAAGAAGCAAACCAAATCAAATGACAAATGAGGTAGTGATTATTCTACAATTCCAGTACATTACAAATCCCTCCCTTGTGACCTGAAAAATCAAATGAAACAAAAGTACTAGTGGTTTAATTGCAATGATTTCTATGTAAATTGTAGAAACTACTACAAATGTTTAGCTGATGGCTGTCACGTGAAGAAAAGGATCGAAAGAGATGGAGATGATCCGAGCTTTGTGATAACAACTTATGAGGGCTCCCACAATCACTCAAGCATGAACTAAGGTTCTCAAGAATTCATCAACCTGTCTGTTCCTCTTAGATTTATGGCTGCTCAAGGCGCGACAACGTAGTCTGAGAAAAAAAATACTGAAACAATGCTATTCACAAGGTATTGTACACATGAGAAATTCAGGGCGAGATGGTTATTATATTTGTATGGCTTCTAGTTCCTTGTATGCAATGTAAAATGGTTAACAGGTTCACAAAATTTTGAGAAATTATGACATTCTGAATCTGTACTTCTATAAATCGGTGGAAATATATATTCATTTATTTACCAAACAAAGCATCTCGCATACACTTTCATAAAACTGGTGATATCCGAATCTACTTCTTTCAATTAGCAAAAAGGGAGATAGAGAAACATTTTCCATCATGTGCATCAAACTTACAGCTTCTTAAACAGAGCAGAAACAGAGGTATAAATAATATATGGATGAAAATGCTAATATAACAATCTTTATGTTATTTCGTTCGAGAATATCACGTCTGAATTTCTTGTGAAAGGAACAGAGGCAGAAGAGTTACTGAAATCACCTTCATGATTGTGCCTGTCGGTTGTTATACTCCACAATGTCTCTAAGCTCTTTCTGGTTGCTTGTGGGTTCGATGCAATGATCGCATTTGAGTTTGCATCTTCACATTTGATGGTTTTACCAGCACCACTGGCAAGTAACCAACGGGATCCAGACTGTTGCTGTGATTTTGTACCCCAAGGATGGTCTAATCCAGGCTCATTTTTCAAACCCGCAAGACCGATGTCACTGATTCTCCACAAATGTGTATCATTTTCATAAGGTTCCTTAGTTCTTCCTTCTTGACCCAAACTACACGAGGAAACGAAAGACCTCTCAACTTGGATCAGCGCAAGCATAGATGCACCAACAGGTTCATTATTTGGTAATGGATCTCTAAGCAACACTCGAAGAGCAAACGTCAACTTGTTCCCAAAGGTATGACCCTTTCCACTACAAGCTTGATCTTGATAGGCATGGTTCACTGAGTTATTTTTTCTTATTTGATCGCTACTTTGATCACCGTTGAGTAACGTTCCATGGTCAAGCATTAACCACTCATCCAAAGTTAAGGAACGTCTAATCAACTTTAAAGCCTCAGACAGATCCATGGGTTTTGGTGCAATGACTGATGGTGAATCTTGGTCTGACATGCTGCATTGAATCTTTAATCCTTCTACCGAGA
Organism: Draba incana; assembly: GCA_963576765.1. Lineage (NCBI taxonomy): Eukaryota > Viridiplantae > Streptophyta > Magnoliopsida > Brassicales > Brassicaceae > Draba > Draba incana. The sequence goes on from OY755205.1 coordinate 41,157,957, forward strand.
GAAGTTCTATCTCATCAAGAGCTAAGGAAGCCAGAGCTTCAAGAGGTACATAACCTGAACACATATTGGATCCAAAGCCCCCAAATTCTTCTTTAGAAGTAAACAAATCCAGCTGTCCTGATGGTTTCTGAACCTCGGCACATTTACTCTTCTCAGAACAATCATGTACAATTCTGCAGGTCCAATGAAACAAAAAATGATGACTATATCTTTAGAATAAACTTGTAAAGTAAATATACAATGCTTAATGTAACAACATAGTGGAAAAGATCTGAACCTCTCAGGTCTTGCGTCCTCGACAACATCATGAATTGTCTTTCCCATAATATCTTCTAAAGGCATTAATGCATTCACTTCAGAGCAAAGTCCTTCAAATCCAGAAGCTGCCAAACTCTGCAGTATTTCAAGGATATCAGAACCTAATTCTGATACTAGCACCACCGGGACTGAAATTTGCATGATCAGATGTGATGCATCCTTACAATTTCTGAACAGTAATGGATTCATGGACCGGATACACCCTCCCCCTTTTGTCCAAACAAACGGACTAATATTATCTCCAAGTGGCAGCAAATCTAAATCCTTATCAATCGGAAGCTGTATTGGACTTCCAAATCCCTCAGAGTAATCACACAGAGAGTTCTTAAAACCGTCATCGTTTAAATCCCACTCTCGCATAAAAGTTTCAGTCTCCAAGTCTTCAAGTACCTTGGCCTTCCTTCTGTCTATTAACAGCTGAGATTTTCCCTCATGCGTGTTTTCTCCAACACCCAAAGAACTTGAGAATGAGAAATCATTTGATTCCTTATCAATATCAGACACATAATCTGCTTCTCCATCAAAACCTAAGAGAAAGTTTCCAGAAGCGAAGGCTTCCTTCTCAAACTCTCGAAGCAGATGCTCACGAGAAGATGTAGGTTCACTATCTGAGGTATAAACATAAGAACGTTCCTCAAGTTCAAGCATGTTTAAAAAATCATTAGCTACAGATTCAGTAATGTCATCCAAGCTTAGTGACTTCGTTGATATCTTTGCAGCTTTGTAACTAGATTTCACTTCCAAGAAATTTTCTTTCTCAGTAGAATCATCCACGGCCGATGAAGATTTACTCTCGAATGACTCAGATATTACATGCCTACTCGAAGCTGGCTTGGTTCCTCCAAAAACTGAATCTTTTGGCAAAGAATCACTTGCTCCACTTTTTACTGATAACTCCGTTTCCTCGAAAAAGGCTTCATCTTCATCTTTAAATATCTCATGGATATCAATCATTTCAATTCCCGAGGAATCTGTATTTGGATCAGTGCTTTCTTGCTGAAACATCTCTACTCCTTTTTCAATGCCGTTAGAGTCATCTGGTTGCTTATCAGTCTCAAAACCTAGATCTACCTTAGTCTCAATTCCTGTTGAGCTTTGTGGGTTTCGTTCGCTAAGTTTCTCATAGAGAAAATCTATTGACTGGGAAAGATCCAGACCCAGATTCGGTGGGACTTGATGGGAGACCTTTTCATCATCAAGCAGAGAAGATCTATGGTCCATACTTGGAACACTACCAACTCGCTTCAGCATCACATTTCCACTACTTGAATCACAGACTGAATTGGTAACAACCAAGTAATCAAAACTAAGATTCAACACTGCAGAATCTGCCAAACCTGATAGCTTGAAGCTCGTATTCCACTTTCTCGTGCTTCTTTTACCTTCCAGTTCCTCTAGAGACAACGGTAATATCCTGGTGAGGTCAATCCAATGCTTCCCTAGAATAACCCAGGGAGCATCAACAGGAGAAGCATATATCAAGAAAAGCTTCACTTCATATCTTGCAGAACGATGAGGTCCGTTTTTGCTACCGTATACTGAACATCTATGCATCAAAGTCTCTTCAAACTCAGCGTTTCCTTGCAAAACCTTGGAAGGTTGAGTGGAAATAACTTCATCCTTCCTTTTCCAATGCACAACTAATTTAGTACCATCTAAATTTGAAGGTAAGCCTTCAATAGAATGAACATGGAGAAGAAAACAAACATCGAACCTACGTTGCCCGAAATGAGCTATAGCTTTCAAAGGTTTCTTCCAATCCCATGGTACCAAAGATTTCTTCTTCTTATATGGTAATGTAATATCCGAGGCATGAGTTGTCGCAACAGATTGAGATCGTACAGGAGGCAACGAAACCGCTGATTTCTGAGGTTCATTGTTCAAGTAAAGAGCTTTACTTACTTCCTTAATGTCCCTCAAAAGCTGCCCATTGTATGAATCCTCTCTATCATTCACACTGATTGTAGAGGACATTATTGCTTACACTCTTTTATCAAGACATAAATCTCAAAATCGAGCAATGCTGAAAAAGTCAATAGAACAAACGTGGAATCAAAGTTAGTAAAGCAGAAAGAAACAATCTTTGCTACAAGAAACCACAAGTCTAGGATTCTAAACACAAGAATCTAACATTAGGACAGTAATAGAAATGATTGAATCCATTTACCCGAAACGCAAAAACGAATACTTTAGTCCTCTAATGAAATCAGAAATACAATCAATACAGATTCAAACGAAAGAGCATTGTATAATCCAAAAAGATTTCAACTTTTGTACTTGCTTGTAGAGCTTTGGTGCTACTAGAAATACAAAATCTAACCCAACAAGCAAAAAAATTATCTTTTTTCTTACCAGTTTGAAGGGTTTTTTTTGTCTCTGAGTAAACTTCAATTTTGGAAATGAAATGAATCAGAGATCTTCGGGATTCCAAAAATATAAAAAAAATTTGTTGGGGGGAAGATTCTTGGAAAAGCGATATCACGGGAAAAGCGTGAGAAAATTAAATGCTGGGTTTCGCCGGTAGGGTTTCATTTGATCCGGTGGGTCCAAAGAGAGTGCTGGCGTAGGTGGTTGTTGATGGACTGACGTAACTATGGAGGAAGAAGAAGCGAAGATAGAAGAAGCTAAGCGAGATAGAAATGTGTGTTGTTTTTGTGTCTTTCGTCGAATAAAAACGGCAAGACGACGGCTTTTATTTTAAGATAATAAAATATTGTTGGAAAGAAACGGCATACATTTTGTACTCAACACGCATTTCTCAAAGGGAATATTATAAAATCTACCATTTTTTTCAAAAATCTTACAAAATCTATCCCATTCTAAAAATCTTTGTTAAATCTACCATATTTTGTCTTCTAGTGAGTATCGATTGAGACAATTGCCCTTGATAATCACATATCTATTTGGATTTCGTCCACGGCCCACGTTTGTCCACAGATTCTGTGTATAACCACCGTCGCCGCCGTACGTGTCCACGGCCACCGTCACCGTCGCCATCATGTTCACCGTCGTCGTTTTGTCCACGACCATCGTCTCCATCTCCGTCGTGGTCACCGTCGCCGTCTTGTCCATGACCATTGTCTCTATCTCCGTCGTGGCCACCGTCGCCGCCAATCTCTGTTTTATCTACGACCATCATTGTCGTCCTTGTCCTCACCGCTGTCCACGGCCACCGTCACCGTCGCCATCGCATTCACCGTTGTCGTTTTGTCCAACTTTTCCGGCGTTGTTCATGTCTTTTCCGTCGTGGTCACTGTTCACCGTCTCCAATGTCGATTTTGTCCGTCGTCTCCGTTGTTATCTCTGTCTGTCGTCTCCGGCATTGTTATTTCTGTCCATCATCTCCGGCGTTGTTATTTCTGTCCGTCGTCTCTACCACCATTTTTCCGTTAAGAGAGAAAGAGAGAGAGAGATGAAGATGAAGAAGTGTAGAGGATAATTGTGTCATTTTGCTATCCACTAGAGTCTAAAATATGGTAGATTTAACAAATGCTTTGAGAATGTGGTAGATTTTGCAAAGAATTTGAAAAAAGTGGTACCACTAAAAAAAAGGCGGGTACTTGCAATTTTAGGTGTACTTGTTACTCGGCTTGTCTTGTATGAGTAATACAAATTTCATACTTATACTTGACTTGTTAAAAACGAGTACCCAGAATTTCAAGTACTTGCTAAAAAATGGTTTACTTACAAGTTACTTGCCCCCACTAAATTACTTGCTTACTTACGAGTACTTTTCAACTACTTGCGAGTACTTATCAACTACTTGCAAGTACTTATAAACTACTTGCAAATTATTTGTATATTATTTTCTTCTAACTTGGTTATTATTTATATTATTTCATAATTACTTTGAAATTTAACCTAAATTTAATTATAATTTATATTAAGTTTGTCTAAAATACTTAACAAAATAATAAAAATATTTATATAAAATATTAACTATATAACGAGTAACGAGTAATACAACCCGAGTATTGATTTTTTTTTAGTACTTGTTGCTTGTCCCGTACTTGCAAGTATCTAAATCATACTACTTATTACTTGCCTAGATAATGACAAGTACTTATTTTTTCAAACTAAGTACGGGACAAGTAACGGGTATAGGACGAGTAACGAGTATTGATGCTCAGCCCGAGTGTAAAGTAGTTTTCTTTGTTATCATCTGATTGATTATATAAAAAATATATAGTTACAAACATAACCGGATTTTAGATTGTTGGGGTCCAATACAAAATTAAATAACCAATATTTAATTTATATAATTTTTAAACAAAAATGATTTTTTTTATCAACAATACATTCATGCCTTCTTTAAAATAAATTTATGAAAAATCAACTTTACATTTTTACCTTTTAATCATATAATCTTATAAAATACTAGATTCTATATATAAAAATTGCTTGCTATCTCATTAAACTTTCTTTTTTTTCATCAAATAACATTTTATGTAAATTAATATATAAATTTGATTTTTTTATTAAATAAGTGGAGCCCCTACAAAATGGGGGGCCATTCAAAATTCAAATTATCAAAAACCTTTGCTCTAATCCGGATCTGGTTGCAAACAAAGTTACATCCATGAACCGACAAATAAATAAATCTTCCTAGAGCCAAAAGTCCGAGGGAGTTAAAAGCCGGTGGAACAAAATATTTTATTGAAACCCCAAAAACTATAACTCAGCCGAAATACAGTTACAATGAAATAGAAATGAAATAGAAGGAGTATTATTTTAAATAATTTGAAAGACTTAGACATGTGTTTTTATTGCTAATTTAAATGTCTTTAAGCTTTTTCTTAATCTATCCACTTTGTAATAATCTCCTTTCTAGAATTTTATAATTTTTTTCTTTACAAGATTTTGCTTGAAGATGTAATTAGATAGACAAATAGGAAAAAAAACATCCTTAATTTCCAATTTTCCCCAAAATAAAACTCGACTATCTCAATAGTCAACAGTATAGATATACATTAACAATAAGCATCTAAAAATATCTCTTCATTCTGTTGACCGAAAGAAAAGGCAATATTATAAATCACTGGTTGATAGATGTCTCTTCCTTTACTCAGCTAAGTTTTAGGAGTTGGTTTTAGCCGTTGAATCAATAAGAAAAAATTTAGACCACAAGCAACCAAGAAAAAACCCTTTCCTCTTCTCTTTCTTTGGTCGTGACAAATTTCATAAAATGGCTCCTCCGTATTCGTCGTCGGACGATAGTCATTCTCCAGTGAACTCAACGGTGATTGCCATTGATAAAGATAAGCATAGCCATTACGCTGTCCGTTGGGCAGTCGACCATCTCCTTGATTCAATTCACAATCCAGTCATTATTCTCCTCCATGTTCGTCTTAGAAACTCAAATCGTAGGTACCTTCTTCTCAGTTTGCTTTTAATCTATATACGAAAATTTGAAAATTAGGGTTCTTGTAGTCAGTAGAATCACGGTTCCTTGCAACGCACGTTGAAATTTTTGCTCTATTTCCTTAATTTCAATGATTCTCTTATTGGAAATTTTTTCCATAGTGATTTAACCTCAAATGGTTTAACTATAGAAGAATGCATAATTCCACGCGATTTTTATTCCTCTAATTGTACAACCATTTGTCTATGTGGAGTGAGTAGAATAATATTTCCTTGCAAACTGCTAAATCGGCGCTACTCTACAAGCTGGGACAACATAGTTAAGCTTCTGATTGATAACTCCTTACCAAAGCACCACTTGTTTTTAGTAAGATACTCGTTTCAGCTCTTCATTCACTCGATATGGAGGGAAAGAAATGCTAGACATCATGGGGAAAATCCAAGGACCTCAAATAGATTGGCTCAGCTTTTGGATGAACAAATACGACATAGGATCTCCTCTATTGATGCTATGGGAGATCGGAGATACGAAGGGTGTATGCAAGTTTGGATTGCATCAAGATGAACGAAAATTTTCAATGTCAAAATTAGTTTTAGTCTATTTACTTTCGAAATCGTAAACGAAAACGATGCATTTATGTAACAAAGTCTTTTTGAAATAAATTTTACATTTTATTCAAAAAAAAAAAAAAAAAATATTTCCTTGCAACACACTTCTAAAATCTCGAAGGTTTTGTGAGTGAATTGCAGATGGAGGGAATGGAAGCAACATTAGCAATGATGATATAAATCAGTTTTTTGTTCCATACCGAGGATATTGTGCACGAAAAGGGGTATATATAAATTCTTCATTTAATTCATTTGAACATGTTTTCGATTTGTTCTGTATACATTAGCTCATATATGTTTCCATGTAGATCTCTATGTCGGAGGTTATTCTTGAAGATTCTGACGTGGCAAAAGCAATATTGGATTATGTTAATAACAACCTAATTAACAATCTTGTGTTGGGATCATCCTCCAGGAGCGCATTTGCAAGGTCTCTTATGTTTACTAAACCCCATGACCAGGTGCAAACTATTATACTCAAATCCATGCCTGAGTTTTGTTCGGTCTATGTAATTTCCAAAGGAAAAGTTCACTCTTCTCGACCAGCTCAACGACCTATCACCAATACACTTGCCCCGCCTCGTGTACCTTCTACCGGGTTTCTAATCAATTCCTTATCGGATAGCGAGCAAGATCTTGTTTCTAGGTAAAACCAACCCTTAGGTTTCTTTTTTTACTTTTTGTTTTTGTAATATTAATTTGAAATGGCTAAGCAAATGTACACAAAATGTCTTCTTGATTGTATTTTTGATACATTTTAGGGACCAGCGTAATACGGAGATGTATCTACACAATCGTGCCTTCAATGCAATGCGAGCTGGAAGGCAAAACCCAGCAAATGGGTCGTCCATGGATTTTAACAACGGCTATACACAAGTTGCATCCAAAAGAATTTCGACTACACGAATGTCATTTTCTGATGAATCTGATGTTGGATCTGGCATGAGGGGCTCTGTTGATCTCTCTGCTCATCATATCGACTTTTTTGGTGCATCTCGTTCATCAGACGAGTCAATCCCACAATCAACTGTATGTTTAGATTAGGAAGAGACTCTTGAATAAATTTTGTTTTTTCTCTTGAGTTTTAAGATTAGAAGCTCTAAATGCATGGTGGTTGCTTCATTTGTAGAAAGATATTGAGGCTGAAATGAGAAGGCTGAAGACTGAACTCAAGCAAACCATGGACATGTATAGCTCAGCTTGTAAAGAAGCACTTACAGCCAAAAAAAAGGTAAAGTTTTATAAAGTTTCTTGTTGCATAAGGTACTCAAAGTATTATTTTTATAAAGTTTCTTGTTGCATAGGTACTCATGTGGATTCTGTTTTGTTTCCTAGGCAAACGAGCTAAATCAATGAAAAATAGAAGAAGCTCGTAAATTCGAGAAAGCGAGGCTTTCTGAAGAAGCAGCATTGGCAGTTGCGGAAATGGAGAAGGCAAAATGCATAACGGCCTTAGAAGCAGCTGAGAAAGCACAGCGAATGGCAGAGCTAGAAGGACAAAGAAGGAAACAAGCAGAGATGAAAGCGATGAGTGAAGAAAAGGATAAAGATCGCGCAGTGAATGCTTTGGCGCACCACGATGTTCGGTACAGAAGATACACAATAGAAGAGATCGAAGAAGCCACTGATATGTTTGGTAATCATAGGAAAATTGGTGAAGGAGGTTATGGACCTGTGTACCAAGCCCAACTTGACCACACTCCTGTTGCCATTAAAGTCTTGAGACCTGATGCTGCTCAAGGGAAAAAACAATTTCAACAAGAAGTAAGATTGTTTATTTTATATTATGTTTTTTTTAATAGGAAAATAAGCATTTCTTTTGTATACGAGGAGTTCTTGGTCTTTGGTCCATAATTGTTTTAGGCATGTGACTCTTGATTTATTTTCTAAATAAATATACTTTTTTTTTGGGCAGGTTGAGGTTTTATGTTCCATAAGGCATCCACACATGGTCCTTCTCCTTGGGGCATGTCCAGAATATGGATGCTTGGTTTATGAGTTTATGGAAAATGGGAGCTTAGAGGATAGACTCTTTCAGAGAGGAAACTCTCCACCGCTTTCGTGGAGGAAACGTTTTGAAATAGCGGCAGAGATAGCAACCGCTCTTGCATTCCTTCATCAAGCTAAGCCAGAACCTCTTGTTCACCGTGATCTCAAACCTGCCAATATACTTTTAGACAAAAACTATGTGAGCAAGATTAGTGACGTTGGATTAGCCCGGTTAGTCCCAGCGTCAGTAGCTAATAGCGTCACGCAATACCACATGACATCTGCAGCAGGAACGTTTTGTTACATTGACCCTGAGTACCAACAAACAGGAATGTTAACAACCAAATCAGACGTATACTCATTGGGTATATTGTTACTTCAGATATTACCGCAAGGCCTCCCATGGGGTTGGCTCACCATGTCTCGAGGGCAATCAGTAAAGGAACTTTCAAGGAAATGCTTGACCCGGTTGTGACAGATTGGCCTATACAAGAGGCTCAAAATTTTGCGATTTTATTGTTGAAATGCGCAGAGCTAAGGAAAAGAGATAGACCGGACCTTGGAAAGGAAGTAGTCCCACTACTTATTCGATTAAAAATCTTAGGGAATGAAGCTGATTTAACTAACTAACGAATGTATATGAAAAAGATGGTTGTCAAATCAACATAAACGGTTTGATATATTCACAAAATGTAAAGCATCATATACAATGGGTCATCTTCCAATAATTGATACAATCACATGGTTTTGGAGAATATTAAAATTAAAACATTACCCTAATTGAACATTAGTAGACACAATGATGAGAGATGCAAAGAGAGAGAGAGAGGAGGTGACGGAGAGAGAGTGAGCACACATAGCTTCAAGCATGAAACCTCCAAATATGCAAGAAAACCATGTGTGCTCACTCTCTTCTGTCACCATCAATTCAGCATCACTCTAATCGCATATGCATCTATAACTACCGCAAATCCTAGCTAGCCCTTGTCATGCCTATTAAAAAAACTCAATAAAAACATATAATAGATGTTCCATTAAGGAAGAGCATTGCTTCAAAATATTAATTATAGGATGTGTTTTTTTCTCTTTGGTTGTGAGAAGAAATGGAGACCTGTCGTGGCTTTTTATAGCCAAAATGGAGAGAGAGATCTAGAGATATCTTAAGAGCATGTACATTGGAGACAATGTGGGTGTGTCTCACAATATAAAATTATTAAAATTTGAGTAAAAGGAAGAAAGAGAGTGTTTTTTGTTGAAACAGTGTGGTGCATTGAAATATAAAATTAATAAAAGTTGAGTAAAGAGATGAGATAGTGGGTTTAGTTGGAGAGATTGTGTCTTGGGGAAGACATAAGAGAGAGAATATTAATGTGTGTTTGAATATAAAATTAATAAAAGTTGAGTAAAAGGATGAAAGAGAAGGTATAAAGTTGAGTAAAAAAATGAAAAAGAATGTATAAAGTTGAGTAAAAAGAAGAGAGAGTGTGTTTTTAATATTTTTTTATTGTGAGACATCCACATTGGGTCTCCAATGTCGATGCTCTAACAAATTATCTGTTATAAGGAACATATTTTCTCTCTCTTCTCCAATTATTTGATACAGATTTTTTTTATTTTGCTAACTAATTATTTGATACAGATATTTATGGAAGCAGACACAAATATTAATATTTCCCGTTTAATTCTCTTTTTATGGGTCAAATCAACGGGTGTGTATTCAATCTAACATTTCAAGTGATTCGTTTTAATTTGTCAAATCCTATGTTATCCTATCATATATATATATTAATTGAGGAGACACTAAAACTTCAAAATTCTAGGTGTCACTCATTGAGACATTCTAAGTTAAAAAATCTTATGTGTCATGCTAAAAATGTTTTAAGGGTTAATTAACATTATATTAAAAATTAAATATAATAACACATTTCCATGTTAATATTGTAAACCTTATTCAGTTATATACTTTTACCAAATTTGGTCGGAACAATATAAGGTAATTACTTGGCCGGAACAATATAAGGTAATTACTTGGCCGGAACAATACTTTCCATAATTAAAAAAAAACATTTACTTGGTAACAATCATATGTTTTCCGAAAATATTGCATTAATTTTTCGATCATATGCTAAAATTACTTACTTGCTAGATTTTCAATCTTAAAATATTGCATTAATTTTAAATATCATTCCGAAATAAATATTTATATATAACTTTCTTTCTTTTTCAAACCTAACATAAGACTACAATCACGACTTACCTATATATATAAGCTAACAAACAAAATAACACATATCTAACAAACACTTTTTTCCGGTATGAGAATTTTTTTCCCTTTGTTTTTTATGTGTTAATATTGTTTTTAATAAATATTAAACTACTATCTTACATGTGGTTATAGGAAAAGTTATATCATTGCCACTATGAAAAAGTCAAATGATCTTAAAGATTGTGTATCTACGATCAACAATGGTGTGTGTAAGTAATTGTTCAAATTAGATTAGCTTATTTATAATCACATAAATGGATTATTCATATGTCAAGAATGTATTATTTTTTTTCTCCATCTCTTAGTGTAGATGTGTGCGACCAAACCGATGCTATAAAGTACTTATTTGAGTATATTCGAAAAGGACAAGATCGAGTAACACCCACAACCGAGAAAAGTGAGATTGCTAAAGATGGCTGATATGCTCAAATTAACCCTAAGAGCTACTCTCTCAAATTAAGAGATCAATGCAGTACTTTAGGTATCGAAATCCACAGAGAATCAATGAAACACAATAGATTAATAAGTCTAGACTAAGCTAGGCAGGATCATATGAATGCAAGTAAATCAAAGCAAGCAATTAAAACGATTGTAAATTCAATAAAGAAAGACGCTAGGCACAGGGAAATCTCCAGTGAATCAGAATTGCAGATAAATCAATTGATAGGAATATTAAAGCACAGTTCTTGAACATGAACACGAAAGTAAAACAAACCAGCTTTCGCTGCGAATATTATCTATGAATAAATCCTAGAAAACCAAATTCCTTTGCGAATCCTATGAATCTAAACAAGCATTAATTTCAGGTTCAATTGTTCACAAAACTCTAAACCAAATTTCTTTGCGAAAAGGAATTTTGCTCATCAAAGACTAGATCAGGTTATCAATCAAACTGTCGTTTCTATTAATGAACCCTAGATCAGATTTCAGTTCGCGAGGCTAAAATCAGCAATAAAGACAAGTCAAGATGAAGAACATTCTAATGATATTATCCTAACAAGAAATCAGATCTAGCAATTCATCAAACACTTTCGAATAACCCTAAACCTAACAAAGAAAACTACTCAGACATATCGAATGATGAAAACATGTTTTTATTAAAAGATATCTCTAAGAGTTAAGTAAAATAAAGCGTAAGCCTAAACAATGGCTTGGAATACGTATATATACAAGTACAAAGTCGGCAAAAACATAAAAGTAAACATCTGGAGGTTTCGGGCTTCGAACGGACTTCTGCGATTAAGAATTGGGCTTTCTCGAACAAGGTGTCGATCGACACCTATAGATGGTGTCGCTCGACACCAACTTCAAAGTCGGGTTCTTTGGCTTCATAAGTCTTCGTGTCGAGCGATGCTCTTCGTGGTGTCGCTCGACACTGCTTCTAAATATCGATTCTGAACTTGCATCTTTGCCACTTCATTCCGTGATGCTCCAAAACTCTCAGTAAACATCTTTTATGCTCCAAACGTCTAAGTACCTGTAAAAACTCTAAAACCAACACAAAACACAACAAAGACTCTAGATATTAGACTTATATCATGGCTTAAACAGGGTAAAAACCATGATATATCAATGGTAAACATAATGAAAAGGATTTTCAAGCTAAAGGCCACAAATCTTTGCTCCACGATTGGAAGAAATACAATATGCAACTCTTTTTTCAAGACAAATACTCTATGCAATTTGTGTGGTCCAAAAATACGAGAAATTGGACACCGAGGCAGAAAACTTCTGAAGATGGAATCCTATTTATTTATGAGTAAAAAATTAAAATTTTCTATTTTTGTCAACTCATTGATTCAGAAGTTATTTCTCAATTGGAAGATTAATTTATTGTTACAAGAATTAACGTATTATCTTTTCTTCTATACTATGAATCATTTGCAAAGCAAAGAAGTAACAGATTTAAAAAATGTAACAAATTAAAAATTAAAGAAACTATCTGTGGGCATATGAATATGTTGACAAAATAATACCTCTACGTGTAAAACAATTATCTCATTTTCTTACATGTAAAATTATGGGTTAAAGATATTATTTGAATATAAAATTTATTGTATTAATGACAATTAAATTTATGGATTTCTTTGTTATATTGGACGACGAACCTGCAGTCGAAAGAAAAGAAGCAGGAGATGCACTAGATCAAAACTCTGCATCAAAGAGTTCACATAAGTTTTTTGGCTTTTAATTGATTTTGCTTTAGTTTGTTGGTTTTTGGTGTTGGTTTTTTAGTTATTATTGAACCTATCTTAGTTACACATTTGATTATTTTTTTTCAATAGACGGTTCAAGAACAAAGCTTTGAAACTATTTATTGTCTACATATTTTAGATCAAAAATCATATATTTTTTATCTACTACATATAATATAATCCTGCGCTTGGAGCATGTCAAAATCTAGTATATATATTAATTGAGGAGACACTAAAAGTTAAAAATCTTATGTGTCATTCAAAGAGAATTTTAAGTAAAATTAATCCTAGGTGTCATTCAAAGAGGAACTTAAGGAACACATTAATTAAATCAACCAATCAAAACATTTCAATTTTTCATGGTGGAAATGTAACTCTCCGACCGCCCTCCCTACTGGGAAATGTAACTCCCCGACCGTCCACTCTCGGCCCATGGGCCCACCCATGTCCGACAGTCAGTGCGTTAGTCCGGGAGGCTCTAAAGTCATGTTTATTAACCCTGCAAATGTCACCCATCATGAAACTACTCCAGCTCAAGCACGCTTAACTCTGGAGTTCTCTCAAGACCTGTGACCGAAAAGATAAGTGCACTTTGGTGATATAGGTAGCCAAATCAATTTTTTTAAGCCTCTCCGCATATACCACATATACCACATATGCCCTGAAACTGGGGTGTCATAGGAAATATTTACATATTATCAATATCTTTAATATCCTATATATATTAATTGAGGAGACACTAAAAGTTAAAAATCCTATGTGTCATTCAAAGAGAATCTTAAGTAAAATTAATCCTAGGTGTCATTCAAAGAGGAACTTAAAGAACACATTAATTAAATCAACCAATCAAAACAATTCAATTTGTCATGGTGGAAATCTTTACATATTATCAATATCTTTAATATATGCGGAGCATTGATGACAAAAATATATTTACCAAATTCATTACAATATTGAGAAACTCAAACCGATTTAACTCATTTATGTAGTAGTATTTTGGTTACTAATAAAGTTCGGTTTGAAAACATTTTATAGAGTTATTGAAAAATATTTGTTTTTGTAAATATAAGATATATATCACTCAAGTACATTTTTTTTGTCAATGTTCGCTTTTTGGTTTTGTTATTGTAAATCAATTTCTTTTATTTTTATATTTTGTATACACTTAAAACGTAAGACCTATCATATTAAGACATTCAAGATTCGAAATCGACCGATTATTTTTTTAAGTGGACATAATCATTTATCTAATATCTTTTTGGTATGTATGTTTCAAAACAGTATATTTTTACTATACAATAAACTGAAATTTATATTTTGTCATACATTATAAGACAATGTTCGCTTTTTGGTTTTGTTATTGTAAATCAATTTCTTTTATTTTTATATTTTGCATACACTTAAAACGTAAGACCTATCATATTAAGACATTCAAGATTCGAAAATCGACCGATTAATTTTTTTAGTGGACATAATCATTTATCTAATATCTTTTTGGTATGTATGATTCAAAACAATATATTTTTACTATACAATAAACTGAAATTTATATTTCCACGCTTGGCGTGGGTCAAAATCTAGTTAAACCATGAATTTTAAAATCCTATTAAAATCCACTGTTATTGAACAAGTGATTTTAAAAAGTAATTTAAAATCCACTGTTATTGAAATTATACTAAGGATTTGATTTTAATGATTCCAGGAGATTTTAAAAGAAATTCGAGGGGATTTCCTTTTTAAAAATACAAAGACTCAAATCCTATGGTTTTAGGTGGGATTGCAGAAAATTTTATTATAAATCTCATAAAATCACACAAAATCATTAAAATAACCTAAAATCTCATTAAAACTCAAATCTCTTTAAATGCAAGATTCAATACACCCCCAAGTGATTGCTTTGTAACCGACGGGGACGTAGTCAACATTTTAAGATTTTCAGTCACGTTGAATTATTCTGTTTCCATATTTACCATGAAATGTTCACTACAGTCTACATCCGATTATTTCACTGTATGAGTTTAGTTTGACCAAAAATAAATGTATAAAAGTTTCGTTTCTGTAAATTTGTGAAGAATATTGTCCCACATCGGAAGTGAGAATAAATTTGAACTAATATATAAGGAATTTGGGTCTCTCCACTAATTGCCAATTGGTTTTGAGTTGGATGCCTAGGAAACTTAACATGGTATCAGAGCCTGAACACACGCTCCCCCTCCCGAACCGAAATCGATCCGGTCCAAAAGAGGACCGATTGATTTTACCCGAAATTAATCCGAGACATGGATATTGTCGAGATTAGTGGCTAGACGGGCCATTATCTTGAGGGAGGGTGTGAAAAATATTGTCTCACATCTGAAGTGGGAAACAATTTGAACTAATATATAAGAGACTTGGACTTTTCCACTTATTGCCAATGGTTTTGAGTTAGATGCCTAGAAAACTTAACAAAATTTGTGTCATAGGCGTTGATGGTTGGGAGTTGAAAATTACCATTCATTTCAAATAGCAAAAAAAGTTGCAAAAACAAACAATACCAAAACCGTAAATAAAAATATGTTTATTCACATCCGATTTAAATAAATAAGTGTTTCAATGTAAAATAATGTGTCATTTAAAAGAAAAACATTGTTGACGGCAATTTTTTTTTTTTTTTACTAGAAACATTTGTACTTTTATTTGAGTAGTCAAAGTGGTGGTCCATTAAAAAATTCTGTAGATGAAGTACACAATAATTGCATTGTAGACACTTATGAAAGTGTCTAAAATATTTTTAGAATTAAATATATATATATATATATATATATATATATATTAAATTTTAGGAGTTTTGAGTGTCTAAAACTAGAAAAATGATCTAATATTATATTTTTTTGGTTTTAGATATTAAAAACTCTTAAAATTTAATATATTTAATTCTAAAAAATTTGTAGCCAATTTCATAAGTGTTTACAGTGCACTTACTCTAAAGCCCAACGATTATATTAAAAAAAGAAAACAAAACATTCGTTTCTATAATTTTTTTTTACTTTGTACGTACAGTGTATTCTAAAACATTGAGGTGTGTGCCAATATATATTACGCAGTTACGTGTGTTTGTGTGTGTGATGCAGGTAAGTTCACAGTCGTAGGTGCAATCACAATTCACAAGTGAAAAGCTAAAGAAACGAAACAAAGAAAATTGTGCATTATACTACTTAATGAACATCTAATTCATTATCTAACATAGAATAAATTAAAATGTAGTAACTAACAATATAAAGTTTTGATTTTCCGTTTTATCCGTAATAGAAAATAACAATGACTGAAATCGATGTAATATGTTTTTAATAATAATTAACTATATTCGAAATCAGTATAATAGCTAACTATGTTTTGATAAATAAATGTAATAGTCGTAGATCATATTTAATTATGTATGTTATTTTCTATTATGCAAACAAAAATTGGTAACCAGGTTATGAACATAATTAACTATTTTTGTTTAAATAATTAACTAGTACAACAACATTTATATGTAACCATTTATGTTCTGAAAATAGTTAACAATGCTCCGAAATTAGTAATTAATTTATCAAAAATAGTCAACTATGTTTTAAATAGTTACAAAATAGTGTGAATTAGCTAACTATCTTCTGAGTTTAGTATCATTTAATATTTTTATAAATTTGTAGTGAAGGTAATTTTGTCCTATATTTTTTTCTTTTTGCTACTTATTTAATTATGTTTTTGGATATATTAGTTACCTATTTTTATCTTTCAAAAGAGTTATTCTACTAATTAACCCAACAACAAATGCAATATGCCCTAAAACTTAGTGGGGGTTATTGGTTTATGGATTTGAAAATCTAAAAGAAATCCAGTGTTATTGGTTTTATGAGTTTAAAATCTATATCAAAATGTGGTGTTATTGATTCTATGATTTATAAATACTAATTAAAATCACCCGTTATTCAATCTTACGGATTTATCTATGTATTTGATTTCATATTGGATTTTAGTGGATTTGGAGGATTTTATCGTTAAAAATGCAAAAATTCAAATCCGAGGTAAAACCACCTTATTTGCAAAATCAAATAACAAATATTTCTAAATCTTATGAGATTTATAAGATCAACTAAAATACACAAACCAATAACATCAAGTGATACAAGAAGAGATAAATTAATGATTGTGAAAGGAAATTACTCTTCTTGTAATTGTGAAATACTGACCAACTTTGCACAATCGTCTCATCAATAAAATTTCATAGTTTGTAAAAACAAAAATCATGTTGTTGTGTACTTTTCCGAAATTCATTATTTTATATTTTCTTTTTGCAGAACATACATTTTTGTAAATGTTTGTTGGTTCGCAAAAACTACATAAAATAATTTATCTATTATATGTGTTTGTTACTATAAATTCATAAGTTTGAAATATAAAATTGTATTTATAATTACCATTTCAAATGACAAAAGAACATCTATCTAAAATTACTCTGCATATCAACAATTTTCCGTTTTAACTTTTTTTCTTTAGCATATATAAAGAAAACTTCAGAAACAATGCCCCAAAATACATATATAAATATGAGATATTTCCGAATATGGAATCACGCACATCTTTGTGCTTTCTTGACAACTTTCCCTTCTGAGCACTTATCCATTCTTACCGTTTTTTATTTATTTGTTGGGAATGTATGCTTCCTCTTTCATTCTGAGCATTACTTTTGAATCAAAAGAGGCTATACCGTATATGCTTATGAGAACGGGTAAAATAAAGAGGCTAATAAAATATTAGAAAATATTGGTTCTAATTATTAAACGTCTTAATAACTTTACATCCATTTTACAATTTATAACATTTTAAATTATATCAATCATAAAAACTATACCAAAAGCTTTATCTACAGTATAATTTTTCATTGTAGCTACTTTGTACAATGTTGCACTATGCATATAGTTAGTTGTATCTAACAACTTAAAGTTCTAGTTTATGGCTAAAAAATTTGTCCCATTTGTTATCAATCGGACCCATTAGCTTTAGCTATGATTAAAAGTATATTTGTGCGGTGTACCGGAATTATGCTATTGTTTGCCAATACAAATTATTATTAAGCTACACATACCGGTCTTCTAACTCTTGAGTTATATGAGAGGTGATTGATATGTGTGTAACGTTGATTGATTGGAGGAATATATATTTTTTTTGTGTGCAACTGATTGGAGGAATATAATACATATCCTTTATATCATTATCTTGAGGTGGCCCAATCCATCTTTCCACTTTCGGCAGGATAAGCATGTGGAGAATGCCTAGCGTGTCACGTGTACAAATGGGGTTTGTTCGTCGTCCAACCCTACATCCCCAAGTGGGAACGGGTTGTGTTTTGTAGAATCTCGTCGTCCACCGGTTCATGTTCTTTCTACATTTCACTATTTCTAATGCATCTTCTTCTTATTCTTCTTTTTATTATTATTTTGATTAAGAATTTTCGCATTTTTGATTCATAATTCATTAGGTCTGGGACTAGCTTTTCATTGACTAATTAGTATTACTTGAAACGTCACAAATGGATTCATTCAATTCTACAATAATTCAAAAAGCTGGATTTACATGTCATAATGCTATGTTTTATTGGATTCCAATTTGAAACCAATTGACAATGTACAATTAATCCGTATTATTATATATTGCTTAATATCGCATAATATTCTAGATGTGAAATATTTTTCAGACATGATTTACATGCTATGATCGAAATAATTTAATAACTTAAATAAATGATGGATTTATATACTTACCATAATACTTAGGAATTTACAAAGAAGTTAATAAATAGATTGGGCTAGCTAAACTGAATTTGTATAATTAATCCGTATTATTATATATTGCTGAATATCGCATAATATTCTAGATGTGAGATATTTTTCAGACATGATTTACATGCTATGATCGAAATAATTTAATAACTTAACTAAATGATGGATTTATATACCATGGTTTAGCATAATACTTAGGAATTTACAAAGAAGTTAATAAATAGATTGGGCTAGCTAAACTGAACTTTTTAAAAACTTATACGCATTGCAGAAGAACCAGATCAAAATTGGGCCTAGTATAGTGAGAACTGGTCCAAATTGAGTCTTGACTGGTCCAACTTAATCCATCGCAATATGCCTAATCAATAGTATCTTTTATTGGTTAAAACTGCTGCTCACAGTTTTTTCTGTTCTCTCTGGTGAAACTATAATTAGAAAGAAAGACTTCAGAAACAAATCTCAATAGTCAATACTTTGAGAAACTAAAATCACCTCAATTTAATTCGCCTTTCATAACTAAAAAGCTAGACTTCACAAAAAGACACCAAAAACAAAAATTATCCTTTACTTTCACACAATTTGGATTCTATTAATCGTATGTATGTAGAAGCAAGATGGGTGCCTTCGTCGCCATATTCACCAGCCTTTGCTGCATTAAGAAAAAAACTCAGCCACCGGATACGATTGAGAAGGGGAACCAAACATTTTCTCAGGAGACGGCAAAAATAGATCAAACATGCGCTGATTTGCATTACAAGGAAACCGCAAATCGAGATACTAATGTATCCAATGACGATGATAACAACGCGAATCCTGACGATACAAAAATCCGGTCCGACTAAAAAGAAACTGAGCGCGAGCCTGACGATCCAAGTGCCGAGATCATTGTCTATGCCTAAGAAACGTGGTGGGGAAGAGGATAAATCTGTGAGGAAGAAGAAACTGAAATCAGAGAATTCGATTCTTGTACGACCAATTATACTTGGAGAGAAATGTAGGGTTCTTGATGATGAAGAAGGAGGAGAAGATCAGAGCCAAAGAATGCAAAAGAACAGAATATATCATCCTAGATCTTTGAGTTTGATCTCTGTTTCAGGAACCAACTCGAAAATCAATATGAATGTAATTTCATCAAAAGAAACATCAGAAGATTTAATTGATAAAGAAGGAAAATAATCATCAAAACAAAAGTGAGATTATGATATCTGGAAAAAATAGGAAATTAATTAGCTTGACGGAGTAGTATCCGAAAATCAGCGTTTTCATATCTCATGAACCAGAGTGACACCATTAGTTTGATTTAAAGGATCATAATAGAAAGAATTTGCAAGAAAACTACTTCATGTCTTAAGAAGCTTTTGAAACGAGCTTTCTGAAAAATTAATATCCTGATTTTCAGAAAAATATAATGGTGCATGTGGGAAAGTTTTAAGAAAAAATAAAAGAATTGATTTGATTCATAGTTAAAGTTCATTTTGTTTTTCGATAATCTATGTAGAAGATATGTTTTGATATATTTCTAAAGGTTGCTGCGAGTACATATTTATACAAGAGATTACAGTAATGTGGAGAGAGCTAATTACAGAAGGTTCCTAAACTAAAGGGATCGTAATCGCAATCAGTGATATTTCCAAATCAATCATAATAATTGAAACGTGTAGAGGATTGATTCCCATATCTCTAACACGCCCCCTCAAGCTGGAGGGGACATGTTCACTCCAAGCTTGTCTTGGAGATAGATGAAGCGTGCTCGGGACAGCGGTTTTGTTAATGCATCCGCCAGCTGGTCTTTAGTGTTGACATAAGAGACTTGAAGAGCACCTCGCTGGATGTGGCCACGAACAAAATGGTAATCAAGGGCAATGTGTTTCATCCGCGAATGGAATACAGGATTGGCACAGAGGAATGTGGCTCCGATATTGTCGCAGAATATACTTTGGAGGGACTGGTAGAGTGACGCCTAGCTCAGTGAGTAGGTTACATATCCATTGTACTTCAGTTACAGCATTGGCAACAGCGCGGTATTCTCCTTCGGTGGAGGATCGAGCAACGCCTTGTTGTTTCTTGGCAGTCCAAGAGATCGGATGATTGCCTAGATAGATGATGTATGCATTTGTAGATACATAGTCATCTGAGTCACCTGCCCAATCCGCATCGGAGTACGCGTGAAGATTGATTTTATTCTTCGCTGAGTAGAAGATACCGTGTGTTGGAGTTCCGGCGAGGTAACGAAGAACACGTTTTGCCGCTTGCCAATGGTCTTCGGTCGGCTTATGCATAAATTGAGAGAGTCGGTTGACCGCATATGCAATATCTGGACAAGTAAATGCGAGGTACTGCAGGCTACCAACTAGTTGCCGGTACTCTTTGGGATCGGAGAGGTTCGTTCCTGACATGAGAGTTAACTTTGGAGACGTTGCCATTGGAGTAGTCACAGGCTTGGCGTGGAGCATATTGTAGCGGTGTAGGAGGTCCAAGATGTACTTCCGTTGAGAGAGATGGAGTCCCTTGGTGGTTCGGTGCGCTTCGATGCCGAGGAAGTAATTGAGGTCCTCCGGGTCTTTAACAGAGAAGCGTTCGGCGAGAAGTTGTAAAATTCTTTGAATTCCATTTGTGTCGCTGCCTGTTACTAGAATATCATCAACATACACTAGGAGGTAGACAAATCATGAACCAGTTTGTAGAACAAATAGTGAAGTATCGGCTAGTGAGTTTTTGAATCCAAGGCTGAGTAAAAAATTACTTAATTCAGTGTACCAGGCCCTTGGTGCTTGTTTGAGTCCGTAAATTGCTTTGTGTAGACGGCAAACGTGCGTCGGATTTTCAGGATCCACGAAACCCGGCGGTTGCTCCATGTATACTTTGTCGGTTAGCGTTCCTTGGAAAAACGCGTTATTGGAGTTGTTGTAGAGTCCAATTGTAGCTAATAGCGATGTCAAGTACTAGCCGGAGAGTCGTGGATTTGACAACGGGACTGAAAGTTTCTGTATAATCTAGACCGAATTGTTGATTGAAGCCTTTCGCCACGAGCCGAGCTTTACACCGATGATGAAGACCGGTCGGTAAGAACTTATTTTTGAATAACCATTTGCAGCGACGACATTGAAGTGGGGCTGGCATGGAACTAATTCAAGGGTCCGATTGTGAGCCAAAGCTGTGATTTCATCGGACATAGCTCCTCTCCAGCGACCGTCTTTGAGTGCTTGGGAAACTGTGTGTGGTTCAATGGGTATTTTCATCGACAAGGCTGCTGAGTTGTTGTATTTCGGATTGGGTTTGATAATGTGGTTTTTCTTGCGAGTGGTCATCGGGTGTTGATTTGGAGGTGGAGGTGGAGTAGGGAAAGTGTCGGTGTTTGGAGGTGTGAGATTGGTCGACGGTGGGGGATTTGTCGATGGTGGGGGAAGATGATGACACTTGGGTTTCTGTTTGGGTATTTGAGTGTGGGCTTGGTAATGGGCTATTTTTGTTGATAGGGGAGTGAGGAGATGGCGGTAGTTGTTCTGTTTGGGTATTGGAGTGGGGGCTTGGTAATGGGCTCTGGATATTGGAGTTAGGATGGGAGTTTGGTGTTGCAGGATTATTTGGTGAGTTGTGCTAGGCCACAGGTCCTGGCCCATGTTTAATTGGAGCAGTAGGCTCAGAGTTTGGGAAGGAAGAAGAAGAATGAGAGTTAGAGGAGGAGGACGATACCTGAGTTTTGTTTGATGACGCCGGCGAGTTCATCGGAGGTGAGGAGGCGGTCAGGTGAGGAGTTTAGCTAGATTGGAGATTGTACGAGTGGCGAGGTTGGGTATGGGGGAGGTGGGATAGGAATGGTGGTAACGGGAGAGAAATTGGCCGGTGATGGGGAATTTTCCGGTGGATCAGGCTTCATTGGAGGAGGTGGTTTGGAGAATGGGAAGGAGTGTTCATCAAATTGCACATGACGGGAGATGTATATGCGATTTGTGGTTCTATCAAGGCATATATATGCACTTTGAGTCGATGAGTAACCGAGGAAAACACAAGGAGCTGAGCGATCTTGGAGCTTATTATTGTTGTAGGGTCGTAGCCACGGGAAACAAAGACAGCCAAAAGCCCGTAGCTTGGTGTAATTTGGAGCAGAGCCAAATAGCTTTGTGAACGGAGATTCCATATCGAGAACCGGTGTAGGTAAACGATTAATGAGGTACGTAGCCGTTGTAAACGCATAAGACCAGTAGGATTTTGGCATGTCGGCACGAGTGAGCAAGGTGAGACCCGTTTCAACAATGTGACGATGTTTTCTCTCAGAGATGCCATTGTGTTCCGGTGTGTGAGGCGGGGATGTGAGGTGTGATATCCCGGAGCTTGCGAGGAATGACCGAAGGGCTATGAACTCTCCACCATTGTCTGAATAGAGAGTGCCAATTTTGCAATTGAAGCGGTTCTCAACTAGCGCCTTAAACGTAATAAATGTCTCTTTGAGTTTGAGAGGATATATCCATGTGTAGCGGCTATAATGATCAACCAAAACAAGATAGTACTTGTATTTGTCGATGGATAGGATGGGAGAACTCCAAAGGTCTGTGAATATGTATTCTAAGGGACGAGTAGAAACGATGGATGTTTGAGAAAACGGAAGTTTGTGTGTTTTATTGATTGCACAATCTGAACATAAAGAGTTTATACAGATTGGGAGTATGGTAAAGAGAATTTTGAAACAAATGTTTTTGAGAATTGAAAGAGACGGGTGGCCAAGTCGGTAATGCCAATCGGCAATTGTTATTTTTGGTGAGGTGGTTGCAAAGAGGGATTGTCGGGTTGATGGAAAGATTGGCCATTCGTACAACTCATCCTTGGTCTTGCCTTCGATGTATGGGACCCCCGAGATAAAATCCTTCACCTGAAAATGAGCAGGGAAAAATTCGACGGACACGTTATTTTGGTTGCATAAACGGTAAACAGAAATCAAGTTCTTCCGAATATTTGGTACACACAATATTTCACTCAAATTTAAACTGTTAGAGTTGGAGGGTAAAGAGAAAGAACCGGTGTGAGTGATTGGGATTCCAGAGCCGTCACCGATAAGAACCGCGTCTTGGCCGTGATATGGTTGTTGTGAGTGAAGGGAGTTGAGATCACTCGTCATGTGGTGAGTAGCACCGCTGTCCATAAGCCACGCATTAGTAGGATGCGGTGGCTGCCATGGGCGAAACGGTGTAGAGGATTGATACTGAGATTGTGAGCCAGCAAATTGTTGGAGTTGTGTGCACCGTTTGGCACTGTGACCAAACGTTCCGCATATTGACATCGTCGTTGGTATCCCTTGCTTGTTTTGTGATCAGACTTGGCTTGATAATGTTGTTGAGGGTTGGAGTTGTTGTTGGTTTGCCAATTCTGATTTTGACGAGATTGGTTCTTCCCTTGATATTGCCGTGGGCGTGGTGAGGCAGTAGAGAAATTCGCAGAGACCGGACCGATGTTTGAGGCAGAGGATGGATTGGCTAGTAACTTAGCTTCTTTGGTGTGGAGTTTTTTGTGAACTTCAATGACAGACGGGGGAACATCGTGGCCTTCGATTTGTTCCGCAACTGATTTGTATTCAGTTGGGAGTCCATGGAGAATGGAGTCGAGTTGATCTTCGTGGTCTAGGGGCTTACCGAGAAGCGCAAGTTGATCGAATTTTGCAACCAGACATTGAATGTACTCATCTATTGTTTTATCACCTTTTGATGTTTCTTTAATCTGATTTCTGAGTTGTTGAATGTGTCCTCGGCTTGGGTTAGCATATGTCGTAGTAATGACGTTCCACATGTCGCCCACTGTCTTGGATTTGGTTATGAGTGTTTGAATGAACGGTGAGAGAGTACCGAGTAGAACGCTATAGATTAGCTTGTCTTGTTTCTGCCATTTGGTGAATGCCGGGTTGAGGGCGTCAACACCATTTGTGGTGAGTGTTGGAGATGGTGGCTGCGTGGTACCATCGATGTGACCGGCGAGGGAATAACCATCAAGCAGAGCATGGATTTGGAGGTTCCATGTAATGTAATTGGCTGGCGTTAATTTTGTGATGTTGGACATGTTTATGTTGAGAAGTGGTTGGGTTGTATCAACAGTTTCAGCGGCGGCCATGGAGGACCAGATGGAGAAGAAAAGAGCTTGACGAGAAGGAAGAGAAAGGAAAAAATAAAAATTTAGGGTATCGTAATATGCTCTGATACCATGTAGAAGATATGTTTTTATATATTTCTAAAGGTTGCTGCGAGTACATATTTATACAAGAGATTACAGTAATGTGGAGAGAGCTAATTACAGAAGGTTCCTAAACTAAAGGGATCGTAATCGCAATCAGTGATATTTCCAAATCAATCATAATAATTGAAACGTGTAGAGGATTGATTCCCATATCTCTAACAATCTATTCTAACAGAAATTCACAACTAAGCTTGTAATGTTGCTCAAATTCTATAATTTGTGAATCCTTAAGCACTTACCGCAGTACATGAATGTTTTGCGTACATTACAATTTTTTTTTTTGTGGTAAAAGCGTACATTACAATTGATCCACAAGGATTTTTAGATTTCAATAAAGTTAAAATATGGTGTGAGATTGATCTCATGGTTTTTTATTTTACTTTTGATATACGAATGAGAAGGTAAAAGAAATAAGATAACATATAAGCTGGCAAAAAATGATAAGATGCTTCCTTGTACCTTCATGATCAACTGGACTGATTGTTCGAAGTTACCATCTACTTTTCTTATCCGTATTTCATAATCTTTTTTATTTCAAGGAAGAAAGAGAAGTTCTAAAGTATTCGCCTCTCTACATGGTCTAATCAACCTAATCATTATGTCAAAATTCTGAATTTTATGAAACGGGGGAAGTATGTCAGGCTCGAAACAGCAACATTATTGATGTATTATTAATGACAGTTAAGAAGTTGCTATAATTATCAACCAGACGAACAAACATATGACAAATAAAGAATGGTACAGCAAAATTATATACAAAATCACAAACGTCCAAATACTCTCTGTTTGGGCACATAACGGATTCCTTCTCTAACCGATCACTTTTTGTATTTAAAAATAAAAATAAAAATAAGAAGAATCTAAATTTTGTTTTTCTTTTTTAAAGAAGGGAAAAATGGAAAACAAGTTGTTTGTTGGAACCCTATTATTTATATGCCTTGTGATACAAGTCACCAGCGAAGACGACAACCCTCTGATAAACCAGTACGCTGATTATGAATCGATTCATCCCAGCGAATACTACAGCTCGGATTTCGAGCTCAAAGACGGAACCAATGTGATCTTCGAAGCCATCAATGAATTGCAAGGAATCAAGAAACCAAAAGCAGGTTTCCAATGCAGCATTGGCAGAAAACACTGGACTAGGTCTCTTCCGGGAGATGTGTTTTTCGCAAAATTCTTCTTTTACCGGGTTAATCCAAATGCAAAGGTGATTAACCGGTGCCATTTCCGATCAAATTTAGGTTATGTCAATCTCAATATCGCAATAACCCCGGCGCTAGGACGAAGGTGTCCCGACTACAGATGCATTTTAGCGATCAGACGTGAAGGTTTGTTGATGAAAGATACTAAAGAACTCTTTCCTTGGACCCCTTGGCCTCACCGTCACATTCAACCACAATTGCCTGGGAACACCAATTGATTCCTCTTAATGATATATTATTACAGGAATGCGTGTGTATACATATCTTTTTTTTGCTCTCCCTTTAAAATTTTATTGATGATACAAAACATTGTTTTAGTTCAGAAAACGTAAAATCATAATTTAAAAATTCCTAGTGAAATGACTTTTTTTGTTCATAATTTCTTATTTCACAAGTCAATGATATATCAAAGGAACGATGACCACGGCAAAATATTGAATCAGTAAACGAATCTATGTTAATATTCTAACATTAGTAACATTTCGAAAAATACAAAATAAAATCCAATCTGTTTCATTTTCACCTAAATAGAATGACCAAATTTGTTGGTGTAAATTATTAAACAATAGTACCAATACAAAAGATCACTTTTATGTTTTTTTGGTAGCCAATACATTCACATCAAAATGCAGACTAATTTCTTTGGGTTTGAAGTCGAATACTCTTGTCCACCGTACCCGGTACCACAACAGAAAAAGAAAAAAAAAGAAAAAAAAAAGAAGAAGAAAAAACCTAGTAACCTGTAAAAACGTACTCCGTGTGGTTTTTTTATTCGTTTACAAGTTACTTAATGAACAAACAAGGTTTTATACAACGGATCCGTTAGTGATTTATACAATAAATAAATAAATAAAGGAGATCCGTTTCAAGTTTAGTACTAGTTAAAAAAAAACCGAAAGCCACAAAATATATAAACTAAAAAATATATCAATTAAGGTATTGAGACTTAACTCAAAAGATGAGGATGATGAATCCCAAAATCATAGTTAAAAATCTCCTCTTCCTACTTATCCTACTACAAATCTCCAAAATTGTCTTCTCTTTAGAGGCACGCGTAAGGAAAGATTATAAATCTGAGTACGTCGTACGACCAGGCACTGTCACACACATAGTCGTAACCAACGATCTACATGGTCTCAAGAAAGGAAACGCTGGTTTCGTATGCGCTCATGGTCCCAAGGTTTGGAGGAAAAGCAAACCGGGAGACCGGTACGTTGTCCTTCGGTTCGAGGACAATAGTAAGATCAGGTACAAAAACATACATTGTCATCTTCGGTCGAATCGGGGGTTTGTCAATGTTCCTATCAGTATTCATCCAGACACATCAGCTATGTGTTATCCTAGTTATGTTTGTCATTATTTAATTAGAAAAGAAGGAGTTTATTATAGGCCGGAGAGGAAGCTTTATCCATGGAGACCGTTTCAAAAATCAGCCAAAGGACGTCGTCCCAAGGTCTAAGTGCGATTATACATATTGATGATGTATATGTGTGCATTGTAATTGTAAATTATGGATGTAATTACTTTGCGATGCACATTGTTTTTCTCACGTTGATATATGATAAATATATTATCATAATCTAATATTTTGGTTTTTGTTGATGATCTAGTGTATAAGCAAATGGCATCAAGACGTTTTAAGGGAAATTAGGTCCAGTGGTCTCTTTTAATTTTTATGAATTTGCCATGATAACACTTTTAATAATTTAACTAGATTTATTAAGCTAGCTTACCACAAATGGATTGTTTTCATTTTAGTTGCATTAAAATGCATTAACCATTTTTTTTATGAAAGAGGACAACACATAAATAGAGCATATAACTATTTTTCATTTGCATATTTAGGTAAGCAAGGAAAAAACATATATACAATAGAACCTCTATAAATTAATACTCTATAAATTAATAATCACTATAAATTAATAAATTCTTCCAGTCCCAAATTGGGTCAGTGTAAAATTTGATGAAATTAGATAAGATGATAAAATAATAATTTTTTTGAAACTCTTATATAAAACATATGGTCCCAATCTTATTATATAAAGGAGGGTTCGTAAAATTATAACTCACGAGATCGCGACACGTACTACGTAGTCGATTAGATTATAACACATGTCAATAATTAAATATGTAAATTTTTCAATATCAAAATTGTTAATTATCAAAAGGAAAAAGTTAAAACGGAAAAACATAAAGTAATTTTACAAATTGCACAAAACCTCTATAAGAATATTTCTATATGATATTTAGTCAAAAATAATTAGTAAAGAGAAATTTAACATAAAACAAAAATTAGAAGAAACAAAATTGCAATCTATGTAATTAAAAATAGAAACACCCATGTTTCTATTGTTATATATAGGCAGAGGTTTAACATAAATATATATATATATATATATTTATGAGGAACACAAAATAATTGATCATGAATAAAAAGAGAGAATTATATCAAGAAGAACAAACAAAAATAATAAAAAAAGTGGTTAGTTGTATTTTTTCATTTGTAAAGTTTATGAAATATCATCAAAGAAGGATCGCCTAAACATGTAAAAATGATTTAGTTATTATATCAAATATTTTAATGATTCAAACCATGTATATACTTTATTAATTTCTAAATTCTTCAAATTATATATGTAATTAAAAATAGAATCGACCATGTTTCTGTTATTATATGTAGGCAGAGGTTTAACATATGTATATATGAATGGGAAATACAAAATAATTGATTATTGATAAACGGAGAACTATATCAAGAAGAAAAAAACGAAAATAAAAAAATTTGGTTAGTAGAATATTTTTCATGAGTAAAGTTTACAAAATATTATCAAAAAAATATCGTCAAAACATAAAAATGATTTAGTTTGTGACTTAAAAAAAAAGTAAAAATGATTTAGTTATTATATTAAATAGTTTAATGATTAAAACCATATTTACATATATCAAGCATATATATATATATATATACTTTATTGATTCCAAAATTTTCAATTCATGTGAGATATGAGACTATATTTTTTCAAATTACATATGATTTTAATCACTACATTATCTAATTTGGGGTTTCAATTAACAATGTAGTATACTTTTTCTCCAAACATTTTTTAAACATAACTATTTACTATATATCAAATAATCCTCGCATCGCGAGGGTCTTATTCTAGTAATAGTATAAAGGGGTGTTATTGGGGGATGAATTTGTGTAGATTTTAAAGTTGAGTGATTTGTGCAGATTTGTGAAATTTCACAAATCTCAAAGATTCTTATCAAATAATTGTTATGGATTCTCATGGATTCTCATAGATTATCATTTATTATTAGTGATTTTGTATTTATGTTTTTTTTAAATATATTTTTATAAGGTAATATTATATATACTATAATAGAGAAGAAGAAAAATGATACGAAAGATGTTATGTTTTTAATTTATATTTTCTTTCATGATTCTGGGTACATGAATTTTTTTCTTTTAAATTTATAATTTTGTTCAACTCATGATTTTTGTTTTTGTTCGAAAGTTTGAAAAGTTTGCATGTTGTGTGTTTTTGTTATTTATGTGTGTGTATGTTTTTTTTTTTTTTGTTATGTGAGATTTGAAGAATCTCATAGATATACATGATATTTTGAAAGTTGAGTTCCATGAGTAAAACTATATAGAATCCATGTCCCAATAACAAGAGATTTTAATAGAATTACAAAATCAATGATAGCTAGACTTTTCTAATAACAAGGGATTTCAAATGGATTTTAAAAATCATCAAATCAATAACAATGAATTTTTTCATTTAGAATTTAAGAATCCATAAACCAATAACAGCGGATTTTCAAAATTTTAAATATCTCTACAAATCCATTCCCTAATAACCCCCCCTAAATTAATAATTATAAATTTTATACGCATATATATATATATATATATATAGATATATAAGAAAGTTTAGTAAAGTATGACCATAGTGTTATATATTTTCTTCTTAAAGTTGGAACTAATCTATAATTTTTCTTGTTGCATCAAAATGTATAGTATTGTAAACTTAATCTTCAGCAAGTTGAAGAATTTTATACATGATAATTATTTTCTTATGATTAATTTCTTCTAAAACTATGATTATCTCGTTTTCAACTTCATCGTGAATAACAAAGTAGCAACAATTTTGTTCTTGATTATAAATAGTCAAACATGTTATTAGCTTTCATCTTATAATGATGGTGGAGATTAGTAACATAATATATATATAGAGTAAGATGAATATGTAAAAAATATATTAACAACTAAATAACCCTAATAAAATAATTTTTATGAATTTTTACGTAAAGTTTTTATTTTAAATATATAAAAAATTGTCAAGAAATCATGGATTTGAAAAATCTCTCTTTAAATTAATAACTCTCTAAATTAATAATTTTTCATATTCCCAACATTATTAATTTGTAGAAGTTTCACTATAATAGTAATCAGCTAATTTGACTCTAAATATGGACGTGAATATTTTTTAAAAGAATCATATAACTACGTAAATGAAACCTAATACTAGTTGCACAATGGCATTGAAGACAGTTTTCCCACTAAAAAAGGTTAAATTTTACAAAGTACCGATTCTGTTACATACTTATGGACAATTATGGCATCTTTGTCATATCAAATCTAAATGACCACATAAAAATAACAAGAAATACTTGTATGCGCCTCTATAACAGATTTCAGTTCAACAAACGTTTTTAAAAACTAAGCATGCTTAAGAACAAACCAAACCCTAAAAATCCAAAGGTACCGAAAACAAGCAAACTATCACGACAAGGAAGAGAAAAATGACTAGGTTTAACATCGATAAATTTATAAGAGCCCTAGCATGGTTCTTTATGCTGAACGTCACCGTGGTTTCTTACGCCGGAAGGTCACATTTCGTCACAACAGAGCTGAATATACGTAATGGAATGCAAGGCTTGAAACGTTCAGAGATCGTTTATCATTGTCAATCTATAAATAGTGCCCTTGACTATGGTTGGCGAAGAGCCAAAAAGCCAGGATCCGGATATTCTTTCCATGTCCTCTTGGAAGGCGGCCAAAAATTGGAAGAGGAGATTCACCGTTGTCATTTCCGGTCGGTGCTCGGTACAGCGAATGTTGATATTCGTGTGACAGCAATCAATGCCGAGATTTGCAACTATAAGAAGGAATGTGGCGTTCACAAGGTTACACCGGAAGGCGTAATGTATGAAGGTAAAGAATGGGACTTTTCCGAGAGGTATCCGAGGCTGATACCTCGGAAATACCTTGAAGGCAAGTGGAAGCCATGGCCACGGCGCAGTAGCAACCGTGGCCGTGGCCGACCAGGAAGCCAAAGTCGATCAGGGGGTTCACGGTGATTTAGTGCCCATGCATAAGGCTGATCCATCAAACGAAAATGATTCACTGGGGTTTCATGTGTAAAAGGCAGATTGTATATTTGTTTGTATTCAAAGGGAGGACTTTGTCAAGAGGTTTCTGATGACATTACAATGGAGTTTTTCTGTGTTTAAGAAATTTTGTTTATGTTTCCTTTAGTACGTGTGCATTTGTTTTCGAAATATCTTAATTACTTTAAACAAACATTTTAGTTTTTTAGTTTATGATATTAATATATGGAAAATACTATTAATTTACATATTTTTTTTGTAAAATTTCCTATCTTTCTATTTTTCTATTAGTCTCTTAGATATATATTATTTCTTCAATTAAAACGAATACGTAATTCTTCAATATTACTACAAACAAGTTAAAATAAACAAATACAGTAGAAAATCTATAAATTAATAAACTCTCTAAATTAATAAATTTGGCCGGTCCCGAGTCAGGATGGTGTAAAATATTATACAATTCGATAAGATAATAAGATAATAAATTTTTTAGAAATCTTATGTAAATATATGGTCCCAATAATATTATAAATTAATATATGCTATATAAACATAATTAAAATATATATATATATATATATATATATCATTTTAGTATTGTTTGTTTTTTTTAATAAAATTGAAATTTGTTTATAACTCTATCATTATTTGATATAGTATAAACAAACAAAGAGAATAAACTAATTTCATAAAAATATCGCATAATATAAATTTTAAATTTTAAAATAAAATTTATTTTTAAAAGATTATGGAAAGTTTCCATTTTCGGTGAATTAATAACTCCATAAATTAATAAAATATCGTGGTCCCAACGCTATTAATTTATAGAGTTTTTACTGTAAGCACTTTTAACTGACGGAATTGATGAGACAATTTCCTTTGTGGATTCTTTGGATTATTTGGAAGAGTAGAAATATGTTACTCTACCAAAAACAGAACAGTGATTGGAAACAATATACTAAAAGCTGAAAACGAAGCAAAGGAATGGATTGCTTGCTGCCGAACATCACCAAAACAGAGACGATAAACATCTAGCAGGACTTCCACCGTCTCTCGTTGGACTAAAGCAAAACAATTTTGTGAAATACAACTAATATCTAAGATTCGGTCTCACAGTTTATTAAAAAACCCTCTCAATATTTTGTAACACTTGTTGTAAAACAGTGTTATTCGTTTGAATAAATATTACATTCAATTCAATTTTTTTTATAAAAATGCAACTATGATTGTCGGTACAATAACAATGATACACCTTCTGGTATGGCCTTGATTCTATAAGACTCTCAAGGATTTTACATTGAAGCAGGACATATTGTTGGTCGAGTGTGCGAGGCGGCTCTTGAAGCAGATTACAAGGATTATTAATGGGATTTCAAAAAGTGATATTTGGAGGGGATAATTAAATGGTTAGTCGATTGGTCGATGGAAAGGAACACAACTTTGGCCTCTACAATTAGATGTAAAAGTGGTTTGGGTTCCTCGACAAAACAATCAAGCTGCTGATCGTCCGACAAAAGAATTAGTTTCTTCTACTTTTCTATTTTATTCACATGTTCCATTTTTCTTGTAATATGTATTTCAGACAACGGTGTATTTGATTTGACGAGAAAGGAATGGTCGAAAACATGATGAATTGCCCACTCCCACCTCGCGGTTAATTCAATGCATAGACAAACAAGTTCAAAATCGGTTAGTGGATACAAAAAATATGCAGCTGGTTTTGTGACTTGGTTTGGAACTCGATGACACAATTCACTTTCTATTAAACTAATGTTTTAGCAATTTCGATAAGTCATATTTATTGTAAATTTTTTTTTCTGTTTTAATAAATTTTACATTCAATTAAAAAAAATTTATTTAAAAAAATAAGTAGGGATGATACTTTTCTAAAACAAAATTGCATTTCGAGTTTGTATTTACAACTTTTGTCACATTTAAATTTTAATTTAATTATGACACTTTTAGTGTTGCTTTCGTTTGAAAGAAAATACATTATAATTAATGTAAACCCAGCTTGAGAGTTGAGACCTAGGTCGGTTATCCCCTGTGAGACTGTATGACTTCAGAATATAGGATTGAGATATGAAAAAGGATGAAACCCAATAGAATATACAATTCTATTTTTCATAAACACTCATTCATTCACTTCTTTCCACTCTTACACTCAGTACAATTACAACTTGACTTCACTCAAGATCATACATTCATAACGAGTAACCACAACTCTAATCTACCGTGAACAGACCAAAGATAATCGCCAATCTTTGTCAGAAAGGAAAAACCCCAGAAAAACCCAACTACCAAAATCAGTTACCTCAAAATCTTTTCATCTTTTGTAACTTCAACTTCTTCACGAAGTAAACCTCAAATAAATGACTCTTTTCTTTTTAATTCCGTTGAAAGAGCTGACCCATTTCTCTGCATAATGGAACCTTTTTATTCACCTCAACAGCTCTTCTGGATAAAAAAGGTAGACTCTCCCTGAACCAGCGATCCGTCCATTGCATTCTGTCCAGACACTTGCTTTCTACTGCTCCACCTGCTACACGTTACATCTGGAAGCTCCCAAGGCACTTTTTGCTCCTTCCAACTTGTCACTTGTTTCCTCGAGCCAAACAACCTTTTTAGCACACTCATGACCTTAAAGTCAACTTGATCTGTAGGCTTTAGCAAGAGTTGACTCATGAGTTTGACTTTGTGATACCACAGTGTCATTCCTTCCATCTGTGTTGTTTGATGTAGTCATAGGCATACTCTAATGCCTTCACAATCTCCCCCTTTTTAGATTTGTTGATTGATATTGACATATGTATATAGAATTTCGATTAAGAAGGATATTTTTTTGGTTAATGATTTGAAATCAGGATAACCCTCATCCTATTGCTAAGGCTGGGACCCCATCATCCGCCTCTACATGCATTTTTCCTTTAGGCTTACTCGACTTAGAACTATCGCCAAGAGTTTTCACAGGGGGTGCCTCAGAGTCGTCATTGATGTCCTCCAGGATCTGTTCTGACACATATGCTGTGGCTTTTCCAGTGTTTCGTTTTTGAAGGACGCGGTGGCCAGGCTCAGTTTTTACAATGGTTGTAGCCTTCTTTGATTTGCTCATCATGATGAGGGCAGATTGCCGCTTAGATCCACTGGTCTTCCATGAAGGTGAGTCTTCTACTGTTTGAGAATCAATTTCCTCATCAGATTTCCTATCACAATTTCCCGTATTATCACAAGGAAAGACGAAAAAGAAGATAAGCAATCGAATTAGGTTAGAAAGAGTAAAGTAAGAGAGAGCGAAGAGAAAAAAAGAGAACACAAAAGGCAGGCGAATTTGAATAGGAGACTATGTGGTTTCCTTCCATTTTTCCCGATTTTTGTGAAATGTAACTTCTCTCTTAACTGCTATGTCTGATCACATCATAATTTCTCATCAAGCGGTAACTTCCTGATTTACTGAAAGCCCAAGCCCAGTAAGAAATTCGGCCTTCCTAACCTTGTGAAATTCATCATACTTCTCAACCAAATATCATTAGATTTTTGAAAGTTTTTTTTTTTTTTGCCGAAGCAAGATATAATACCAAGACATACCATTTAGATACAACACTCACACTCTCTAATCAAAACAAGATACTATAGGACATGAACTGACGGAAATGATTAAATCTCATTTATCAAGGTTGGATAAAAACAATATTTATACACTTAACATAGCTGACTCTCTTAGGGACCATGGTGAGAACTGAGAGACACTACATAGACAACACAATGGGCAAGCGGAAGACTTTTCAATGAATTGAGTCCTAAAAAAACCTATCAACTCACCAGTGATATATGATGGTTTTTAGCCATGATATAAGTCCGTTTTCTAGAGTCTTTTTAGTGTTTCTCGAGTCTTTATGGTTTTTACTATGTACTTGAACGTTTGGGGTATTACTGGTGTTTACTGGAGCATTTTAGAGCATTGTGGAACGAGATGTAAAAGACGCAAGTTCGGAGTTGAAAACCAGAGGGTCTGTTGAGCGACATAACCTCTCTGTCGCTCGACACGACCAAAATCATGGCTAGAATATTATTGATATAATGCATTTTTGGCGCATTCTAACCTTTGTTTTATAGTTTTTTATCGAGTCTTTCTTTCTCTTTTGAGTCATTCTAGGTATGAAAGAGGCTTTGGAGCATGGATTGGAGTTACGGGAGTTCATTGGAGTAAAAGGGACGAATCTGGAGAAAAGATAGCGTTTTTCATAACCGAACACCTGCTCGGTCAGGAGCGAGCACCTGCTCGTCCGAGGACTCAAAGATTTGAAGCTCCCTGGAAACCGGACCGGTCGATCCAACCACAAGACCGACCGGTCCACACCCGAAGTCCCGAAGCTGAAGCTCCCTGGAATCCGGACCGACCGGTCCGGATGAGAAGACCGACCGGTCTCCACGAGAAGAATCGAAGCCACGGTCCCTGGAAATGGGACCGACCGGTCCCGTACCCGAAGACTTGAAGACCGAAGATCGTTCAAGACCAGACCGACCGGTCCGGAACCAGACCGACCGGTCGGTCACCCAGATCCGATTTTTAACCTAGTTTTCAGAGAGAAAAATATAATTAAGTCAAAGCCGCCTCTGACAAAAACACTTCCTTTTTTCTCTTTTTACCCAGACACGTTTTGTTCTAAGTTTTTGGAGACTTTTTCCATTGTTCTACAGTTTGCTTTTGGAGGATCATTCTATTGAGAAGAATTCTAATCCTTTATCTCTTTTATATTATGAATTCTCTTTATACTTTTGTTGTGTTTGATTTTTCCATGTTTAAGTAGTCCATTAGCTAGATTAGGGGATTTCAATGGTGATTTAGGATTGATTAGTGACTGAGCCAAATAGGATAGATTATCATATGTCTTCATTAATTGGGAATCGTAATGCTTAGGCTAGCGTGGCCGCCTAGTCTATGATTTCAAGTTAACTTATTCACGACAGTGCTCTAGGTTGCTAGATAAACCATTAGTGAGCAATTGATGTGTAACCAACGAAAGTTGATTGTTGCATCAATTGTGAACAAATTGAACCTTTTCGATAATGCTTGTCAACATTTCTGAATTCAAACGACAGTTTAGACATTTAGGTTGTTAGACAAAGATATTGATGCATCACGACAGTAGGGTAATATTATCTTTATGTTTGAGTTCTATACCGAATTGCATTAGTTCCTGAATAGTAGCTCAGTCCTTAGTCCGAAATCACCGGCGAATGACCTTGATCTAGTGCTTGTTTTAATTGAATTTCATATCGTTTAATTTGCTGCTTCGTTCATTTTTTCATTACAATCAAAAACCCATATTTTATCTTAGCTTTAATTTAAAATCTATAATTTCATAGTGTAACCTTGGTCTCTGTGGATTCGATACCCTTTATACTACTGCGATTGTCTGTGCACTTGCAGCTTTATTTGGGTTAAAACTTTATTGACATCAATTATTTTGGAAGATTTCCAGTTCTTGCCCAAGAAGTTCCAGATGTTTGCAGTTTTGCCCCAAATCGTTTTTGTACTCTATATATAGTTTTCTTAAGCCATTGTTTAGGCTATGCTTTATTTTAACTTAGAGATTTTAGCAAGAGATAATTCAGAGATTGTTCCTCGTTTCCAAACCGGTTTCGATCTTTGTATCAATTCTCTTTCTTTTCAATAAAGTATTATTCAGAAATCATGTTTGCATCATTCGCCCTGTCTAAAAGTAGTTTACTAGTTAGGTTTCTGGGTTTTCAAAGGATGATGAAAAGCTGTTAGGATTTATTTACTATTGGGATTACATCATATCTAATTCTTCACCTTGATTGCATTAACTCTGATATAAGATGGATCACCTTAGATTATATATATTAGGTTGTTTAATAGATGCGACAATATTATTGAATAACTGGAACTGAATCATAGGTGAGTAAAGAATTCGATTTGCAATGACAGTTGGCTTTGAATCTGTGTGAAAAAACCGAACCTGAACTTAATGCTTATTTAAATTAATCTGATTTTGCAACGACAGTTGGTTTTCTAGGATTTAGACATAGATAGTTGATGCAATAAGTTTTAACCCAAATAAAATCCGCAAGTGCATAGACAAAAGCAGTAGTATTTTAGGTATCGAATCCTCAGAGACCAAGGTTACTCTATGAAACTATGGATTTATATTTAAAGCTAAGACAAAATGGGGGTTGAGTTGCAATGAAACAATGAACGAAACAGCAATTAAAACGATGTAAATTCAATAAGAGTATTCAGGATTAAGGTCATTCGCCGGTGACTTCAGATTAAGGACTGAGCAACTATTCAGGATTCAAATTTAGCACGGTCTAGAACTCAAACATAAATGTAATATTGCCCCACTGTCGTGATGCATCAATATCTTTATCTAATACCCTAAATGCCTAAACGGTCGTTTGAATTCAGAGATGTTGATAAGCATTAACAAGATGGTTCGATTTGTTCACAATCGATGGTAACAATCAATTGTCGTTGGTTACAAACCGATTGCTCATCAATGGTTTATCTAGCAACCTAGAGCACTGTCGTGAATAAGTTAAACTTGAGAACATAGACTAGGTGATCAAATTAGCCTAAGCAATACGAATCCCAATTGATGAAGACAAATGATATCATTCCTATTTGGCTCAGTCACTATCATCCTAATTCACCATTCAAATTCCCTAATCTAGCTATGAGACTACTCGACCATGGAGAACAAAAACGCAGCAATCAATTGAGAAGGATTCATCATGGTAAAATAAAGAGATAAGGGTTTAAGAATTCTTCTCAATAGAAAGTTGTGGTTGATCCTCCAAATCTTACAAGCAAAATCCAAGGAATCAAAAACACTTGAAAGATCTCAAGAACTTGGAACAAATTAGTCTCAGCCTCTCAAAAAATGTCCAATGGAAAAATATCAGAATATAACTCATGTTTAGGAAAGTGGCTGCCTCTAATTTATAGTAAAAATTAGGGCAACTTGGTTCTGGGTGACCGACCGGTCGGTCCGTCTTCGAGTGTCTCAAAAATCTGCAAGTCTTCGTGTCTGGGACCGGTTGGTCTTCTCATCCGAACCGGTCGATCCGGATTTCAGGGGGCTTCGGCTTCGGGACTTCGGGTGTGGACCGATCGGTCCACTAGATCGGATCGGCCGGTCGGTCTTGTTCTGAACTCGGCATCTTCTCATCAGGACCGGTCGGTCTTCTGTGGTTGGATTAACCGGTCCGGTTTCCAGAGAGCTTCAAATCTTTGAGTCCTCGGGCGAGCATGTGCTCGCTCCAAACCGAGCAGGTGCTCGGTTATAAAAAACGCCATCTTTTCCCCAGATTCGTCCATTTTGCTCAAATGACCCCCAATGACTCTAATCCATGCTTGAGAGCCTCCTAGAACCTGAAAAGATACAAAAGGAACTAGCAAGAATCGAAAAGACTAAAGAAACAATACGTAAAAGAGACCAAAATACTAATATATCAATAATATTTGCAACGACAGTTGATTTAGTTTACATTAGTTTTGAGTTCTAGAATAGCAATTCATCAATTATCCCGATAGAAAGTTTATCCTTCAAATTGGAATCATTCCTACGAATTTCTTAAGGCCTAGAGTTTTTCTTTTATTGAATTTAATTCATCACATTTACCCTGATTTACTATTTCTGCATTGTTCTTACTTTTAATTACAACCGCTTAGCATAATTTGAACATTAAAGTCTATTGAGTTAACTGATTCCCTGTGGATTCGACACCCCATATACTGCATACGATCTCTTAATTTGAGAGAGTAGCTCTAGTATTAATTTGAGCACATCAAATTTTGGCGCCGTTGCCGGTCGGGGATCTATTCTTTGATTTCAAAGGCTTTCACACCCAGAGATCAAATTAGGTTAGACTATGCATCATCATACACACTCAAAAGTTTTTAAAAGGAAAAAAAATAATATATATATATATATATATATATATATATATTATTTTTTAAGGACAATACACCTTGAAACTGAAAGGATGTAACAAGCCTGCTCGGTTATGAAAAACGCCATATTTTCTCCAGATTCGTCAATTTTGCTCCAATGACCCCCAATGACTCTAATCCATGCTTGAGAGCCTCCTAGAACCTGAAAAGATACAAAAGGAACTAGAAAGAACCGAAAAGACTAAAGAAACAATACGTAAAAGAGACCAAAATACTAATATATCAATAATACTTGCAACGACAATTGATTTAGTTTACATTAGTTTTGAGTTCTAGAATTGCAATTCATCAATTATCCCGACAGTAAGTTTATCCTTCAAATTGGAATCATTCCTACGAATTTCTTAAGGCCTAGAGTTTTTCTTTTATTGAATTTAATTCATCACATTTACCCTGATTTACTATTTCTGCATTGTTCTTACTTTTAATTACAACCACTTAGCATAATTTGAACATTAAAGTCTATTGAGTTAACTGATTCCCTGTGGATTCGACACCCCATATACTGCATACGATCTCTTAATTTGAGAGAGTAGCTCTAGTATTAATTTGAGCACATCAAATTTTGGCGCCGTTGCCGGCCGGGGATCTATTCTTTGATTTCAAAGGCTTTCACACCCAAAGATCAAATTAGGTTAGACTATGCATCATCATACACACTCAAAAGTTTTTAAAAGAAAAATATATATATATATATATATATATATATATTATTTTTTAAGGACAATACACCTTGAAACTGAAAGGATGTACCAAGACTTTTCTCTCCATTTTTTAACATCCCTTAGCTAGTGATATCTCAAGGACTTTTCTTCTTTTGGAAATACATTCACATACATATGAATGCAGCCAGAAACTCACTAAGATTCAAAAGCATGTATGATGAGCATCTCTTTCCCTAACAAATTTTCTGATAAGAGTTTTTTTTTTAAAACAAAAAAAGAAAAACTTCCAACCAGCACGACATTCCCACTGATATTGTCACATAGGTCTATAGACATACACACACAATCGTATTTAACCAACATGAAAATCAAATAACTCTAAAGAGATGACCAACACAAGCAAGCAAGACTCAAGAACACTTAATCAGAATGAAATAAGAACAACCTAGAGAATCACAACACATCACATCATGGAGAGATTACGTCACTGATGAAAGTATCCTTATGAAGAGCAAGATAATTTCATTTGAAGGTTAGAAAGATATTACCCCAATTGGTTATACATATTAGGAGGCACTCATCTTCCTTAGGTCCATTTACCCTGATCAAGAGATAGGGTTGGACTTTGAACTTGGACATGTGGTACATCTGATCCTACTGTTTAGGAAGGGCCAAGACAATAGTTTTACTCTGCACATGAATCCACACATAGCAGTTGTATTTTATCTTTTCTCCTCTCATCACAAGAGAATCATCATTGGCTCTAATGTGGCACTAAAGATTTCTAAAGATGACTTTTAACCCTGAGTCACACAGCCTTGTGACACTGATTAGATTTACCTTGAGATTATCAACAAGGTATACATCCGATAGTTCTGGTGATCGTAGTCCACCCGTAGTTCCTTTCCCACATATATTCCCCATTTCACCATCTCCAAACATAACTCTTCCTTGAGTAGCGTAGGAGATATGAAACATAATCCTTTTGTCTTCTGTCATGTGATTGGAGCACCCATTATCAAACAGCCACTGAACAACATTGTTCTCTTTTTTATCAATGGATGGCATGTGAGCAACACAACTTTCTCCACTTTCATCATTCAAATCAGTAATGATAGCTACTCCCTTTACCTCGTGCATAAACACTCCACTATGATGATTACTTCTGAATTTTGATCGTACCCTTTCGTAAAGATCTTCTTTTTCCATCCAGACATATCTAGGGTGCTTTTGTTCCATCCAACACTTGTTCTATTTCCACAAGGAATGAAGTTGTCTCTTTCGAGCAAAGCATCTGTCCCAGAAGTGACCTTTGTTACTAGTTACCACAGTGATAACACTTCTTCCTTGGTTGTCTGTTGACAACTTGATCCTTTTTCGCCCTCTTTTTATTTCTTGGAGTTTTAACAAGCTGATTTTTGACTCTCTTCTTGTCCCTTGATTTGATGGATATGAGATTCCCTTTGTCTGTGATACAACAGGCATGACCACTACCGGTGTTTTGCTTAACAAACACTAGGTCTTTTTCTTTGATTCCTTCTGGTTTCTTGGTATATCCAGTGTACCCCAATCCTCTGTGAACAAACTCTGTTCTTCCCATAGCTAGAATGTCATCAAGTTGTTGGAATCCATTGTTCAACAACCTTAACTTCTTGTCTGTTTCAACAGTCTCTTCGAGAACTATAACCTTTTTCTTTTGTTCGAGAGAGATCCGAGCTTCAAGATATTGAATCATGATGTCAGGATCATCAGTTACAGAATCTGGATGTTCCTCTTTGAACCACTCTAGATTCTTATCATCTTTTTCTTTTATGAGACGTGTTTCTTTATGATGATCGAGATCGTCTTTGACTTCTGAGAGTTGAGCATTATCATTACCAAGTTGAATCCATCTCTCATAAAGCTTATGATAAGCTTTCTTTGGATCATTAGAGATCTGATCTTCTTCTAAATTAGAGTCCAACAGCACCATAGAACTGCTTGTGGTAGCACTTAAGGCGACAAAGTTTATTAGCTCTTCTTTCTTTGAGGTATCCTCGTCTTCAGAATCCGAGTCACTGAAGCTGAGAAGAGACTTCTCTTTTCTCTTTTGTAGGTTGGGACAGTCAGGCTTGGTGTGCCCATTCCCTTTGTACTCCGAACATCTTAACTCCTTGAGTTTGGTGCCTGGACATTCGGGTCGAATATGTCCATTTCCTCCACACTCATAACACTGAATATCCCTTCTAAAGTTATTTATATCCTCCCTTGGCTTGTAACTCTTCTGGTATCCTCTATCATTGTTGTGATACTAACTTGTCGATCCAGAGTTTTGATTCTGTGAGACCCGTTGCAAAGCTTTACCAAAGTTCCTTGCCAGTAGAGATATCTCATCTTTTAGTTCTTTGAAATTGTCAGTATTATTTTCTTCAGCAGTGAAGACAATTCTCCGAGGTGCCTCTTTCTTATCTTCATTAACTTCCATTTCTTTAGATTTTAGCATCCCAACAAGTTCTTCGAATCTTAAGGATTCTATGTTTCCACTGACCCTCATGACAACTTTGTGTGCTGCAAACTTCTGTGGTAGAACTCGCAGAAGTTTCCTGACAAGTTTTTTTGTCTTTGTAGGTCTTCCCAAGCACTTCAGCTTCATTGGTAATTGCACTAATCTTTGAGCTGAACTGAACAATGGTTTCATCAGAATCCATTCTGAGATTTTCAAAGCTTGATGCGATGTGTTTTTGACCAGAGATGTACCTTCATGATATTTTTGCAGTATATCCCATTCTTGTTTGGCGGCCTTACATCCTTGAACTGGTCTTCCTGAATACCACTGAAGATAACATTCAAGGCCCTCGCATTGATTTTGGATAGATTTTTGTCTTCTGGTGTCCACATATTCTTTGGTTTGGGAATTTTGAAACCTTGTTCAGTGAGTTGTATCGGAGGTTCCCAACCATCTTCTACAGCTGTCCAAGCGTCTTCACCTTACGAATGTATGAGTTGTGTCATTCTAACTTTCCAGTAACCATACCTCTTGGTATCAAGAAGTATGGCTTTGTTTACTCCTATTATTTCCGAGTTCGTCTCCATGTCACAAGATCTTTACCTGTTGAAGAGTAGAGCTTCTCTTGAGTTTGGTGAGAGGCTCTTATACCAAATATGAGATTGTATGACTTCATAATATAGGATTGAGATATGAAGAAGGATGAAACCCAATAGAATATACAATTCTATTTTTTATAAACACTCATTCATTCACTTCTTTCCACTATTACACTCAGTACAATTACAACTTAACTTCACTCAAGATCATACATTCATAACGAGTAATCACAACTCTAATCTACCGAGAACAGACCAAAGATAATCGCCAATCTTTGTCAGAAAGGAAAAACCCCAGAAAAACCCAACTACCAAAATCAGTTACCTGAAAATCTTTTCATCTTTTGTAACTTCAACTTCTTCACGAAGTAAACCTCAAATAAATGACTCTTTTCTTTCTAATTCCGATGAAAGAGCTGACCCATTTCTCTGCATACTGGAACCTTTTTATTCACCTCAACAGCTCTTCTGGATAAAACAGGCAGACTCCCCCTGAAACCAGCGGTCCGTCCATTGCACTCTGTCCAGACACTTGCTTTCTACTGCTCCACCTGCTACAC
Source organism: Draba incana (assembly GCA_963576765.1). Lineage (NCBI taxonomy): Eukaryota > Viridiplantae > Streptophyta > Magnoliopsida > Brassicales > Brassicaceae > Draba > Draba incana. Next base: position 41,201,607 of record OY755205.1, read on the forward strand.
GTTACATCTGGATGCTCCCAAGGCACTCTTTGCTCCTTTCAACTTGTCACGCTTTTCCAACGGCGTGCAACTTGTTTCCTCGAGCCAAACAACCTTTTTAGCACACTCATGACCTTAGAGTCAACTTGATCTGTAAGCTTTAGCAAGAGTTGACTCATGAGTTTGACTTTGTGATACCACAATGTCAATCCTTCCGTCTGTGTTGTTTGATGTAGTCATATGCATACTCTAATGCCTTCACATCCCTCACATTTTAGATTTTGTTGATTGAAATTGACATATGTATATATAATTTTGATTAAGAAGGATATTTTTTTGGTTAATGATTTGAAATCAGGATAACCCTCATCCTATTGCTAATATATTTCCCGGCGCTGAACTTAAAATATGGATAGTGGATGTACGTTCTTATAATAAATCAGTATTTTTCTCTAACTCTAATGTTAAGATTTTTAGATTTTCTCGTAATACGTATTTTTTATTCAGCATTTGCGGCTGATGACCTTCATGAATTGGGAAATTAGGTCTATGTACATTTAACTGTACATATTTTCGAAAACCAAAAAAGACCCTATTGCTATTGAGTTTTAGAGGCCGCGTGCATGTATTAAACTGTTAGATATATTCATTCTGATTTTCTTTTGAAGCCTACTCTATAAGTACTTTAATAGCTCTACAAATGTTCTGTGGGCAGGGCCGGGCTTGGAGTAATGGAGGCCCCAAACAAAAACCAAAATGGAAGCCCCATTTCATACTTAAAAAAATAAAAAATTCAAGAGTAAAATGGCATTTTCAGAAATGGAGGCCCAAAGCCTATGCTTTGTTTGCTTTGGCTCAGGCCCGGCCCTATCTGTGGGTATTTAAAAATCAAAGCATACGCAGAGAGTAGTTTTTGGTATATTTTTTAAGAGAGAGAAAAAAGTTTTTGGTAGATTTTAAAATTTTTATACTTTAAATATTTGCATTTGGGTTAACCCTTATGTTTAAGATACAGTTTTTAAGTGGGAATGGGTTTAAAGCTTAGAGTTTTATGTTGAGATTGCTGATTTTAAAACTAGTATACTTTAAATATTTACATTTGGGTTAATAATTACCTTTTAGGGTATAGTTTTAAAGTGGAAGTGGGTTTAGGGTTTAGGGTTTTATGTTGAGATTGCTGATTTTAAAACTTGTATATTTTAGATATTTGTATTTGGGTTAACCATTATTTGTTAAGGGTATAGTTTTTAAGTGGGGTGGGTTAAGGATTTAGGGTTTCATGTTGAGATTGCTGATTTTAAAACTCATATACTTTAAATATTTGCATTTGGGTTAACAATTATTTGTTTAGGGTTAGTTTTTAAGTGGGAATGGGTTTAGGGTTTTATATTGAGATTTTTTAATTTTAAAACTAGTATACTTTAAATATTTACATTTGGGTTAATAATTACATTTTAAGGTATAGTTTTTAAGGGGGGATCCTATCTATAGCTTCCGGCTACTCTTTGTACTAGCTAGTTTTTATGGCGCATGGATGAACGATAAGGTTATTCTAGGAAAAAATATGGTACAAAATGTACAGTAAATTGCCCATATGAATTTTTATGGTCAGTTACTTAATTGTTCAAATCATATGGATTATTCAGCCCATTGACTCTTTTTTATTGTCCGATGATATATAACGGAAAAAAACTTACCAGACACAAGCTTTAGCGCAACTTACATACACGTGTAGGAAAATGTACTCATCAAGGGAAAATATAGTTAGAAGTTATAACAATAATGTTGTTTTCTTTTTAAAGTTTTGCTGTAACAATCAATTGGTACACTAGTTATTATATTGTTGGAGATGACTTATTAGGGCCCTTTTATTATATATAACGGAAAAAAACTTACCAGACACAAGCTTTAGCGCAACTTACATACACGTGTAGGAAAATGTACTCATCAAGGGAAAATATAGTTAGAAGTTATAACAATAATGTTGTTTTCTTTTTAAAGTTTTGCTGTAACAATCAATTGGTACACTAGTTATTATATTGTTGGAGATGACTTATTAGGGCCCTTTTATTATTATCCGACACAATATACAGTGATTTTTGGAATTGGTTATCTCGTTAGTCGCTACAAAACTAATTTCCTTTCATTTCTTGTCGTTTTATAAAGTGCTATGAAGAACGAAAACCAATAGGAGTCCAGAATTGAAGAAACTTTTTATAACAAAAGAAGAGAAACGAAATAGGAAAAGAAAAAAAAAAGAAACAAAGAGAAATGAGAGGAGAAAATAGTGTAGCCAATAAAGCCCTAGTTTGGTTACTTGTATTGCAAGTCGTCGTATTTCAAGGGAATTCTATTGAAGTCGGAAACGTGGCTTTCTCGCTATTGGTGAAAAACGAAATGTATGGCTTGAAACGTCCATCGGTTGTCTACCGGTGCAAGTCGTCTGAGAAATCCCTCAGGTGGCACAAATCTATTCCAAAATCAGAATTTTCATGGGATTTCGAAGTCCCGCCGTTTGGAACCGGCGTAGTGATCCACCAATGCCAGTTCCTGTCGAGCCAAGGGACAGCTGATGTTGAGATCAAGACATTGTCGATGACGTCTACGTTGTGCGGAGGGCATTTGTGTAAATACATCATTAGGCCGAATGGTATATACTTTGTTGGTTTTGAGACCTATTACCCACACAACATTTTGTTAAGATTTATTGAGTTAGTGAGGCCTGTTGAAACGCTTGTCGAGCCGTGGAAGGCGTGGTCCCCGCGGCAGCTAAAGGCTATTCGAGGGGAGCACAACGCCACCACGGCTGCATCCAGGTCCCCATCAGTCGATGACAAAGATGATGACGACAAGGAAGCCGATGATTAGGGATAAGGTTTCAATGCTAGAGTCAACGTCAATAGAACAGATCATTTCTGCAATGTAGCTTACCAAAATAGCAAAACTTTAAAAAGAAAAAGAAAAAGTGTTGAAGAAAATAGAAGTAGTTGATTTTCTTTGTGTGATATGTACTAATTTGTACAGAACTTTTCTTTTTTAATCTACAGATGGTATTGAATCGATCGTGTTGGTACTGTCTTTTGTATCTAAAGCTTTTACAAAATCCATTGGCAAAAAAAAATTCTTTAACATAATTTAGAAAGATTGTGAGGGTTGGCTGGTCCATTCGCAACCGGCCACCACTAATTTGTCGCTAACATCATTGTTATTGTCGATTGGTTTTAAAAAATGTTATGATATTTCCATTCAAAGTGGAGATCATTTAACAATAGTTTATTAAAAAAATGAACATGTATATTCATGGGTCAATTTGTTAAATAACCATAAAAAAAACTATAATTTATAAACTAGCAAAAAATCCTAAATCTAAAGGTTGATATTAGGCCACATAGGACCATTTTTGCTAGTTTGTGAATTATAATTTTTTTATGGTTATTTGACTAATTTCCCTATATTCATTTACAAAATGAGCATATATACTCATTGTAAATTGGTTTTAAGTTGAAAACCCCGTGCTTTGTCATTCACCTATGAATATAACCCAAGGGATGTGATCCACCCATTTTGTTGTTGTGATGCATATATAATTTAACGTGCAACTTAATTGTGCCATATTTTTTCGTGTTCAGTTTACCATAACCTACTTCAATAAATTTATGCCTTTTCCTCTTATATTGGATGGCCATAAAGACTTTGATTTAGATGATACCCACATAACCACTCAAATACTTGCAACTGTAGGAAACAATTAATCTGAAATATAATTCAAATGTTACATTATATTAGAGTTACAAATGAATGTTATATTAAATTCGAAAAGATATAGGAGACATGTACAAGATTTTGGTTTAAACTAAATGTGGTCGATATATTAATCTTTGAGCTATTTGGAATGAAAAGAAACAAGTCATACTTGATCAACATGAGCGGAAAAAAAAAAACGAATGGATAAAACTTCACTCACATTGCAAGTACAATTACCTCAAGGGAAAACTTAGAGACATCAAAAACCATGTTAACACAACAAAAGCCCTTTTTCAAAAAAAAAAAAAAAAATGTTAACACAACAGTAATACACTTCTTATTGTTTTAAGACATTTCAAATGTCTTGTCCTTAGACACCTGCTCACCGCTTCACAACAACCACCACCAAGGTTTGTCGGAGGGAGGAGGTGGAGGAGAAGCCCTGTAGTAGAAGGCTTGGTAAGCTTGAGGAGCAGGTTTAGCTGGAGGAGGAAGATCAACTGGAGGAGAATACACCGGAGTAGAAGGAGGAGAATAAACTGGAGTAGGAGGAGGGTATACCGGAGTAGGAGGAGGAGTATAAACCGGAGTAGGAGGAGGGTAGACTGGAGTAGGAGGAGGGTAGACCGGAGTAGGAGGGGGGACAGTAACAGGAGGTTGATAATTCGGCGATGGAGGAGGAGGAGAATATAGTGGTTCGTAGCTAGTGGGAGTTTGGGGGATTTTTCTGTTCCTGGCTTCAGCAACTGTGAGTAGGATTGCCAAGCCAAAAACTAGGGTGAAGGAAAGACCTAGAGAAACCATCTTTCAGGTGTATGTTAAGATCTTTAAGCTTAATATGTTTATAGACTTAATCATGCTTATATATAGTCCATGGAAGTTTCTCTTAGAGGATTCCCACTAACTTTAGGATTTATTCAAAATCCTAGTTTTTAAGAATATATTAGCTGACTTAGCGTTTTGTTTAAATTTTAAAATTCTCTTATGTTGCTTATTGAGGCCTCCCTCTAACGAGTATGTTTGCTTAACCAGTGGGATTAAGTTATTAAGAAAAAGGTTTTTATTTCGCTAATCACTTATTTAAATTAGGGTGATCAGATTGATGTTTTTCAGACATGTTGTCAACACCGTTCTATTAAAGCACCAAAACGGCCCTTTTTTAGATTGTAAAAAACAACAGACTTTCACAAGTTATTATCATATAAACCTCTGGAAATGGTCAATTTATATACATGGACCATAGTTTCCGGTACTAATACTTTATGTACACAACTATAGAATTGTGCAGATTCATACACGAATTAACAAGATTGAGTCAATTCATACGCAAACTATCATAATTTTACTAGAAGATACATTACTTCTAGTGTCCTTAGCCAAATTGTCAATGATTTTTGAGTCAGCTGCTATGCTTATTCAACAACTATTAATGGTTTGACTAAACCGGATGAAATCCTCATGATGAACCTAGAGTTTTTGGTATTAAAAAGAAAAGAAAAAAGGATGGATCTAGGAGAATGACTTGTTCCTCCCCTTGACCCGCGGCAATAAGTGAATCCTTAGCTGTTACATTTCTAAAAATAGTAGTTTCTGTACAAACACTATCAATGTCCAAAAATCACAAAAAGAAAAATGAGTGGGCAACAATAAAGAAGAAGAAAGAACGAAAACCTAAATCACACATATGGGAACTAATTTTTTTCCCAAAACCCTAAATGGGCACTTTGTTCTTGTACTTATCATCACCATAATGATGGTGACTCACTCCCATGGATTTCAACTAGAGATCAGGAACGAACTCTCACTACAAAAAAACATCCGATATTCCGACGGTCTAAACCGTCGGAACTCCGTCGGAATTGACCCTTTTCCGACGGAATTCCGACGGTTTTGCTCCGTCGATTCTATCTCGTCGGAAATTCCAATCCGTCGGCAATCCGTCGACCAACTGCGACGGATATCTAACGGAAAACGGATAACCGGATTCCGTCGATCTTTGGTCGATATAACGTCGGATGTACAATAGGCGACAGAATTCCGACGGTTTCGGACATCCGGCAGTTCCCGACGGATTTCCGACGGTCAAAGGAACCGACAGAATTTTGACGGCTTAGGATTCCCAAGGAATTCGTAATTTTTTTTAAAAAAAATAATAATTAAATAATTTAAAATAAATAAAATATAATAAAGCATTTAAAAATAAATTTAAAATTGTTTTAAAATTATTTTAAAGTTTTACATTAAATTTAAAAACTACAAAAGGCCTATTCCGGCCTACGGGAGCTGAAGAACTCGTTCATATTCTGTTCCAACGCTCGAAATCGGTCCTCGGCCTCCGCCTTATCTTTCTTTCTCGCTTCCTCCACTGTCCTAAGCCGCTCGGTCAGGTTTCGGTTTTCTGCCACCAAACGGCTACCACCTGCATGACATCGAACCGACGAAACGGACGAGCAACTATCTTCAGGGAGGCCGTATACACGGCCTCTGTTCTTGGGAGTCACCTACGATAAAAAAAGAAATTAAATCTTATAACTTAGTTGTATTAAAAGTTAATTTGAGATTTTTTAAAAATTGACACGGTTACTAACCTCGTAGGTGAACTCGTTGATCTTCTCGACTGGAACTTCGGTGGGCGCCAGAGTTCCTTCCTCGATCGGTTGCGATTGGAGGTACTGCTCCTGCTGCCTCTCCACGCTTTCCACGATTTCACGAGCAATCGGATCTTGAATTTCACCGGTCTTCTTGTTGGTGTGCGTAGCTTTGATCAAATCAAGATGCGAAAGAAACACACCGGTCTCGTGAAACTGTTAACATATACAATTTCGTTAGAGAATTAAAAAAATTATGAATTATTTAAAAATTTACCATTTTATCAGCAACTGACGCCTTGCTCGTTGCTCCGAGGTTGTGGGTCTCCAGTCCCTTCCCCTTCCGGTTGCTCTTGCGGTTACTTGAGTTTTTCTCCGAGGCCGCCCAAGTTTCCTCCAGTTCCCAATGTGCAAGAAGTCCTGCCCATAATGTTTCTTTTTGTTTCAAAACACGAGGCACCTTCCTGTATTTGTACCACGACTCCTTCCACTCGTTCATCTTCAACGAGTACTTCCTCCCAGCCTTTTCGTCGAATTTCTTACGGACCATTGTAGTGAGCGGTGGGTCCAACGTAAATTCTTGCTGAAAAAACCACATTCCAACATTAGTAATTAAAATGTGAGTCATATAAGAAATATATTTTAAAATTAGAAAATAAAATCATACCGCAAATTGCCGGAACCAAGTGTCTCGGTCCTCCACTGGCATATCACTGTATGTGGGATACGGTTTAGTTATCAAGCAATTGATAGTTGCATTGATAGAACTCGTAATCCCGTTTCCCGAGTATTGGAACCTATTATAATATTTAGGTAAATATTTTAATAAATTAATTTAATCCAGTACATATTTTTAAATAATACTTACCAGGTCGTGTTAGGTGGAGTGTCTGGATCTAGACGAGTCAACCTATCACGTCCGGGTTGCAACACAAACTCCTCGATGCTCATGACCGTGGGAGCTGAGCCGGCTGTACTCGTGGGCTGAGACATGTGTGGGGTCCCTAATCCGACATTACTGTCGGGGATATGCGTCTGACTCGCACTCCGACCTCCCGTACTGGAAGTCCTAGAGTGATGATATCGCGGATAGTCCCTACGATTTCCAAAATTCTAAGATTTTGAGATTTCGGGATTTATGGAATTTGGAATTTATAGGAATTTGGGATTTTGAGATTTTGGGATTTAGTTATTTGGAAATTTAGGATCTTGGATTTAAGGATATTGGGAATTTGTGTTTTTTGGAATTTTGAGATTTAAGGAATTTAGTTTTCGGAGATTTTGTTATTTAGGGACTTAGGGATTGATGGGAATTTCAGATTTTTGTAATAAATGAATTTATTGAATGTGAGATTATGTGGTTTTGTGATTTATGGACTTAGGGCTTTAGGGAAATTGGAATTTTGAAATTTAAGTAATCAGGGCTTGTTTGTATATTGTATATTCAGAAACCGAAGTTCATGGATTTAGGTTTTGTTGGGAAATTAACATTTATAATTTAAAATTTTTTTATTAATGTTAATAAATTTTTAAATTTGAAGGATTTAAAGGTTTAAATTGTTAAATTCTTAAATTTAAAGGATTTAAAGGTTTAAATTGTTAAAGTTATAAATTTTTAAAATTTTAAATTTAAAGGATTTCAAGTTGTAAATTTTATTAATTTTAAATAGTTTTAAAATTTTAAAGGTTTAAATTGTTTTTATTAATGTTATAAAATTTTTAAATTTAAAGGATTTTAAATTATTTTCGTAAAATATTCTATATAGGATATTTAAAAAATTTAAAATTTTACATATTAATCATACATTAAATTTTAAAAAATCCCTAAAAATCACAAAAACATTTGAAAATCAAATTTTTAAAATTGTAAATATTTATACAATTAGAATTGTCTAAAAATCCCTAAATTGGTAAATTACAAAAATTATCAAAAAACCTAAATTCATAAATTTCGAAAATTAACTACAAACCTAAATTCATAAATTTCTAACATCCTCATGAATCCTAAATTGCTTAATTTCTAAATTTGTTACTTCCTAATTTACTAAAATTCTCATACAAATTCATGTTCAACAATCTTTGTAAATCCACATTTAACAAATCCTAATTTACTAACCTACAATTTGAAGAACAATTTCGCAACAACTCTAAAAATTTATGTAAAATTTACATTGGGTTATGATTTGGGGGAAGGATTGTAAGAATTGAGCAACAAACGTCGGTTTATGGGCTCCAACGGCGGCAAATCGGCGGCGAAACGGAGGAATTTTTGAGAAAAAACTTTACAGTTTCAGATCTGCCGGGAAGACGAAGACTGTGGATTTAATAGAGTGGCCGACGGAATTCCGACGAAACATAAACCTCCGACGGAAATTCCGACGGTTTTCCCGCTTTGGCGATGATCACGAAGTTGTTTGGCGGCAAGTCAAATTAGGGTTTCCGTCGGTAATCCGTCGGGAATATTTACGGAATTCCGACGGTTATTGTTTTAGAAAATAAATTGTCTATTTTTATTATATATTTCCGAATAAAAATATTGTTTATATCATAAACTTTGTAATAAAATTCACCATCCGTCGGAACTCCGTCGGAAATTAAGACGAAATGCCGATGGATATTGATTTTTTTAAATATATTTATTTTTTTACGCCGAAATAAATTGTTAATTAAATAAATTTGGTAATAAAATTAAACATCCGTCGGAATTCCGTCGGAAATTAAGACGGAATTCCGACGGATGGTGCATTTTATTACATGTATTTAATTTTTCACGCTGTAATAAATACAAGAAATAAAATTTCGTTGACAATGTGAGCGAGTTAGAGATTTATTAAATCCAAGATAACATAGATAGAACTTGTGAGCTTTCCGGGCTTGGCTCTTCGATTGGCAGAACGATTGAAGGAAATTTTGATTTCGTGACTTTTAACTATATAGAAAAAAAATCCATAAATCAAAATTGGCTTTAATCGTTCTGCCAATCGAATAGCTCACAAGTTCTATCTATGTTATCTTGGAAATTTTACAAATTTTTTAAACCATTCAAAAAATACTTCTTTTTGCCCAGCGTCTAACCGGTACGCATGCATTGGCAATCTACCATTTGAAACATGAAGAGATGGCCTCGAACAAATCAATGGCAAGTCCAATCTAGACTTCCAGTTGTCTTTGGTCTTTCCTGGGACGTTTAAGATGGTATTCATGATGTTGTCAAAGAAATTCTTTTCAACATGCATGACATCTAGATTATGCCGCAGTAGATGGTCTTTCCAGTAAGGCAAATCCCAAAAAATACTCTTCTTGTGCCAATTGTGATATTCCCCACAACCGTCGACGGGGTGATGGCCATTACCCCCACATTCAGGAGTTCGCTCTGCACCAAAATCTCGTAACTGTTCCAATATGCTGCGACCATCTATCTCAGGAGGTGGACCATGTAACACTTGTACATTCTTCCTGAAATGTCTTCTAGAACGACGATATGGATGATTTGCCGGTAAAAAACACCTATGGCAATCAAACCATGAAGTCTTCCTTCCGTGCTGCAATTGGAATGCTGAAGTATTGTCTTGGCAATAAGGACATACCAATCTTCCATGCGTTGTCCATCCAGATAACATACCGTATGCCGGAAAATCGCTTATGGTCCACATAAGAACCGCACGCATATTGAAATGCTGGTGGATTGAAACATCAAATGCCTCAACACCATGCTCCCACAACATCTGCAACTCACAGATCAATGGTTGGAGGAATACATCGAGTGACCGTCTTGGATGATCTGGCCCGGGAACTAGAATTGAGAGAAATAGGAACTCTCGCCACATGCACATAGAAGGAGGCAAATTGTAAGGTGTTACGATGATCGGCCACAATGAATATTTTCTTCCATGCTTTCCAAATGGGTTGAAACCATCTGTGGATAAGCCGAGATATACATTCCGTCGTTCATTTGCAAAATCTGGATATACGGATTGGAAGTGTTTCCACGCTTCCGCGTCAGAAGGATGCGTGATATCTCCATATTGACTATGCTCTGCATGCCAACTCATAGCCTTAGATGTGCGGTCTGATTCGTACAGGCTCTTCAACCTCTCCGTTAAGGGTAAATACCACATCCGTTTCAATGGAATCTTCACCCTCCCACTTGTGTCCTGGAACCGTGGTTTGCGGCAAAATTTACATTTATTTCGGTTCTCGTCTTCTCTCCAGTATATCATACAGTTGTCGATGCACACATCTATAACCTGGTAGGGCAAACCAAGACCGGCAACATGTTTTTGGACCTCGTAGTATGATCCGGGGGCCAGATTATCTTCTGGTAAAAGATCTTTCACGAACTCGGCGAATGCATCAACACATTCTTCGGACAAATTGTGATCAGTCTTTATGTTCATCATCCTAGTAGCAGACGATAACGGTGAATGACCTTCCCTACAACTACTGTATAGTGGTTGGTTCGATGCGTCTACCATATCAAAATACCTTCGGGATTCTAAATTAGGTTCTTCTACCTTATCTCCCTCATAAACACCCGACTACAAATTCTCTCTGTACGCATCGTTAACCATCTGAGTCGTACCTACACCAACATCTACTTCCGTTGTACGTTCTCCTACGCTATCCCCGAAATAAGGTACATTATTACTAGTAGTACCATATTCATAATTGTTTTCTCCATGTAAAAACCAAACCTTATATCCCGGTCTAAAACCATATCTATATAAGTGAGTCCAAACATTATGAACCGCAACACTAATTCTATTACAGAAATTAGAACAAGAACATTTGATATCCTGACCTTTTTTGGCTGCATCGACATTACTGGGTAAATTCATGAACTCGCATATACCTTGAGCGTACTCGTTCCTTAATAAGTCCGAGCCCACATCCATCATTGGCTCGTCCAGCCATGCCTGAAAATATGAACTCATCTTTATAATTTTTTTTTGTTTCTCGATATTTTGTTATGATGGAATGAAGAATTCTGCAAACTTATGTAGAACGGATTTCCATCGGGAATCCGTCGGAATTCCATCAATACCTCCGACATAACACCCCACCAATCCCATCGTCCACCGCAGACGATATGACAACCACTCAAACTTTGCCAACATCGGAAACCGTCGGAATACCGTCACTAATTCCGAAGGATTTAGGCCGTCGGAAATACGTCCGTACACGCTGACCAATAAAACTTTGCCGACATCCGAAAGTCCGAATTTCGTCGGTAATCCGTCGGAATATAACGACAGATCGTAGCCGTCTGTCTTCCGTCGGTTATTTCCGACGGAATGCCGACCGTATGGATTGCCGTCGGAATTCCGTTAATTTTTACCGACGTAATTCTGATAGATTCATTTTGGTCGGCAGATTGTAGGAATTCCGTCAGAATGTGCCGACGGAAAAAAAATTCCGTCGGAATATCAGATGTTTTCTTGTAGTGTCTCAGGGCTGTACAGGAGGCTTGTGTACAAATGTTGGTCCAGCGACAACGATTTTGGGTGGAGAGAGAACTGGCCAGGTCAGCACAAGGACTGGTCTTTCGCCATGTCGCTCTTCCATACATTCTTCCATTGCAACTTCCACACAGGGTTCGGTAAATTAGACAAGCAGCTCGTAGCGGCATGGGAGATGATACAGAAGTGTGGGGACAGGGAGAAATGCACTTGGGTCATTAAGAAGGATGGACTCTACTTGAAACATTGGAAGACAATGTTTTTCAGTAATAAGTATGGTAATGAGAGGTGGAATGAGTATGTTCAACATGATATCCTCCAGAATCCTTGGAGCTAATTAGCGATTTCGCGATGTTGATCATTATGAAGATTACGACAACTTCGTGATTTTCGTCTCTGTCTGTTGTTATTCATGGTAATAAAACCATACAATGTGTGTAACTATATATATGGTGAAAATGAAAAAGAACGTACCTTATGATATGTTGATATATTGTCAATAGATTTATGGTTGGGTTACATATGACATATCCCTATCAATTATCAATGGTTACATATAGTTGGAAAACGGAATAGTAGGTTACTGGAACACCGTAGACCTGTTAAGCGTATGTAGTTTCTAATGATCAAAGAGCCAATTATGCCGAAGACCATCAACATCGGCAAAATATCGCTTCAGTCTAAGAGCATCTTTGAGCATATTGGAGACACTGCTTTGAGTGTCTAAAAACTTTTTAGAGTTAAATATATTAAATTTTAGGATTCTTGAGTGTCTAAAACCAGATAAAGGATCCAATATCTTTTATATGGTTTTAGACATTTAAGAATCCTAAAATTTAATATATTTAAAATATAAAAAGTTTTTAGACACTCGAGATAGTGTCTCCAATAATCATGCTATTGCACACACTTTCATAAGTGTCTAATAGTATTTTTTAGTTAAATTTATTAACTATTTATGTCAAAAGACATATTGGGTGTCCAAACTCAATAAAAGAAATCCTATATAGGATTTTTTTTTTTACTCAGATCCGAATTATAAGACACTAGACTAAATTAAATATTGGGCTTTTAATCATAAGACACTTTTATAATGTGTCTACAATAAGGATGCTCTTATTTATATTATTTTAATTGTTTGCATTAAATTTAGTTATTAATTTAAATATTAAATAACTGAAAAATACAAAACCAATCAAGCTAAAACATATGGAAAGTAAGGTTCTTAAAAATCTGAAAACCTTATCTCATTTGAGATACTCATGCAGTCTCTTAAATACATTAGTTTAATCAATTTTATATATAAAAATTTTAAATTATTAGGAAAATTGTAAACCATTCACATGGGGACACATGACTAATAATTTAAAAGACTGTATCTTGCTTTTCTTGTTTTACATACATTTCTTCTCTTTGTTCTTACATTTTGATTATCTTTTATTTTTTATTTGGTATGAGACTATGTAAAAACCCCTCAATGGTGTGCTTCTAGATGGCTTTCTCTACTTTTCTTTTACTTTTTAATTATTTTTTATTTTTTAATTATTAAAAAACTATGAGAGAATCCCCAATGGGGTGGTCTTAATGGTTTCGTGATTAAAGCGAAATTATTCTTTTAATATAAAAAATATAAAAAATTTAACAAAATGGTTAAAATGTTTTTTTTTTTGAACTTTAGATGGTTAAAATGTTTATAAGAAAAAGTGATATCATTCAATAGGACAATTCTCATAGATACCACTTTTTTAAGTTTTTTTTCCAACCATACCATCAATTTTTAAAAGTTCCCTAGATACCACATTTTTCAAATGTTCCAAAAATACCACAAAATTAAAATTAGTTTTAAATGGTCAAAACTAAACCAAAAACCCTAAACCTACACCCTACCCCCTAAAACTATACCATAATTGTACAATAGTTAACCCAAACAAAAAAATTTAAATTCTAAAACCTTTAAAAATCAATTTTTGTGTTTGTGGTATTTTTGGAAAGTTTGATTTTCTTTGAAAAATGTGGTATCTAAGGAACTTTTAAAAATTAATGGTATATAAAGAACAAAAACTTTGTTTGGTAGCATCCTAGGGAATTTCTCATTCAATAATTCATCATTGAAAGTTGAAACATAACGTTTTAATATTTTCAACCTATGTGATAAAACAATCTCAAGAAGGATACTGCCCATTAGGGGTGGGCATAATTCCCGTCCCGTTCCGTCCCGTACCCGTTCCCGAATTCCCGTATTCCTATATGGGACAAGCTTTCAAGTTCCGATTGGGACCGGGACGGGAACGGGATATCCCAAAATCCTGTTTGAAAATCCCGTTTGAGATAAATATAAGTATTAGTTTATATATATATATATATATATATATATATATATATATTAAAAAATGATGAATTGTATTATGTCATATATTAAGTAATAATTAACGTCAATATGCCAAAATTATTTGACAATGAATAGAATATAAATAAAGAGTAAACCTAATTACAACAAAACAATTTTTAGGGTTGCTCTTCTTTACTCAGAGCTACACGAAGAGGCAAGAATCTTTTCACTTCATTTTGATTATGATTCTTCTCTATCTCTTTGTTTATTCTTGTTGTTTGATTGTTGTCGGTGCTTTTCCTATAAAGCTTTTGTTCTTTTGATTTGAATATACTTTGTTTCTGTAGTTTGAGACTTTGAGTTCCTCTGTTTGTATTATATAACTTGTTTTTTCATTGATCATTTTTTTATTCAGTTTTTTTTTATTCATGATATTTGTGATATTTATGTGGTTTAAGTTTGATTCAATTTGAAGGTTATGGTTTTATTTTAAATTTTTAACTTTTATGGAATACAATTGAATTTTCTTTAATTCGAACATGCTTTTGATAAATTGGAAAAGCACGTTGTATACATATTTGCAAATTGAAGCATCGTTTAATCTAATTTTTGAGTCCGATTATTCTATGGGACTTCCCGTCCCATCCCGTTCCCGTCCCGAATTTCAAATGGGACATAAATGGGACGTATTTTTCTAGTCCCATAAATCCCGTTCCCGTCCCGTTTCCGTTAGATCCCGTCCCATATTCCCGTTTGCCCACCCCTACTGCCCATTATGGTCAAAGTTTCTGAAACAGGACATTTTATTTGTTAATTTTTGGGATTAGTTCTCTGGTCTATCTCCAAAGATAGATGAAAATAGCTTCTAGTACTTCTAAATTTGGAAGCCGCAACAGTAACGGTCTAATTGTCATCGAATGCATATTTATATATTGGTACATCTTCACCTGCCTAAATTTGTTCCATAAGCCTCAAGACTTGACGAAATCAATAATTGAGATTGAAAACAGAGTGATCGTTTGATCCAAATGGAGAGATACCTAGGCTGGTCCTTCTTCGTGGCCGCGGTTGTGGTCATGGCAGTGTTATTACCCGAACCAACCATGGCGGGTCGTCTAGAGCTAAAGAACGAAATCTCAGGGGTGGCTAATGTCCAGAAAGCAAAGCTGGCTGTGCGGTGCTGGTCAAACGAGGACGACTTGGGATGGGACATGCTAAAGGCGAATAAATCGCGGGTATGGAAATTCACGACAATGAACATGTGGCCGTTCCAGAAAACCGAGTTCCGGTGCCAGTTTAGGAGCGGATTTGGAACCACCAACGAAAACGTAGTTACGGTGTTCTCAGTCAAAGGCGGGTTTCGGAAGGAGTGCGGAGAGGGAGGCGATGAGTGCATTTGGGTAGCGAAAAGAGATGGATTCTATCAAAGAAGGATTGTAAGGAATAAGGGTTGTGGCAAGGGCTTTAATGATGTCCTGAAAAGCAAATGGGTTTGGAAATGGTGAATCTTCAAAGCGAGAACAACAATAATACAATCCATTAGACTACTTGTCGTGGTCTAACCATCAATACTTCTTATTCTTTAATTTGTTTGACCCTTTGTCTTAGAATCTCGAACAATTATATCTTGAGAGATACATTTTTATGGGGTTATAAATACACACAAAGTATGACCAAAAAAAAACACACAAACTATACAAAGAGGTTTATGATACTACACTAAAAAGTTATTATTCTTTGATCACTTTTCACTTTCTTCCCTTTTCTCCATATGTTGATGTAGGAAATGAATAATCGCACAAATTAACATATTTTTGTAATTTTCACGATAGATCACAAAATGTTTTTTGACAAATTGACAAAAAATATATACCCGACTATTAATAGTTTAGTCTATAAAGTTGGTCCATTGTGATACAATATATTCAAATTTACATAAATTGACAAATTTACATAAATATATAGCCATTGCTTTCAATCATCTGAAACTGTCATCGTTTTCCATGGAGACTCACTCCGAAGCTCTCCGGCGAGATCGAATCCTCTCCAGCAAACTCTACTTCGACGTCCCTGGTTCCAAGGTATACAGATTTGTGTGTGTTTGTGTGTGCATACACAATGGAATTTTACGATTTAATCTAAAGAATTTTTGTTTGATCAACAGGTTTCGATTATCTATTCATCGGCCTACGACATCTCCTTCATGGGTATTGAGAAGTTGTCAGTATTTATTTCCCCTAATCTTTCTTGGAAATTTTCTCCGTTGACCAAAATATTGTGAATTCGTTGAACGATTCTAACTTAATTTTTTTTTTATATTGATATCTGATATGTGCAATTGTGCAGGTACCCATTTGATTCTTCAAAGTGGGGTCGAGTTTGTTCTCATATTTAAGAACATATCTGTAAAACTCCCCATTTTTTTCTTTTTGGTTTGGGCCCCCCAAAATTTGGGTCTGCCTTGTAACATTTTATCTATGTATCGCCATCTTAATTAACGGTTTTATAATCTTTTGTGTGCGCTTACTGTATTAGGTACATTCGGAGAACTACTTAAACAGCTTGAAAAAAAGTGCAACTGTGGCTAGAATAACCAAGGTGATGTGATTAACTAACATGAGAAAGATGATTTTTCTTTTCTTTTTTTGTCATTGATAATCTATCTATTTGATTCTTGTTGAGCTAAACATTCTTTAAATTTTGAAATGCTTGCTGTGTATATTACAATGTATAGGTTCCACCAGTTGCTTTTTTTCCAAACTTTCTTGTGCAGCAGAAGGTTCTTTACCCGTTTCGAAAGCAGGTAGAAGAATCATCTGTTGTCCTTACCTCTTTGATTCTTTCTCAGAACTTTATTTTGTGTAATGGTTACAACTTCATTGTGTGACAGGTTGGTGGGACGATTCTGGCAGCTAAACTTGCAAAAGAACGTGGATGGGCAATAAACATCGGAGGAGGTTTTCATCATTGTACAGCTAAAAGAGGAAGCGGATTTTGTGGTTACGCTGATATTTCTCTCTGTATTCACTTTGCATTTCTTCGTCTAAGATTATCAAGGTAAAATATTCTCTATGTAAATCATTCCCAAAACCATGTTAACCCTTTAGTTGTTGACCTTGTTAAACTTTAACAGGGCTATGATAATAGATCTCGATGCTCATCAAGGGAATGGCCCTGAAACAGATCTCGGCGATGACAGTATGAAAATTTAAATTATTATTTCATGATGTTTTCTCTTAATAGGATGATATCAGTAGTATTTTTCTGCAGGTCGCGTTTACATCCTGGATATGTACAATCCTGAGATATTCCCTTTCGTAAGTTGTCATCTTTGGATCTTTGTTCTTTTGGAAGTCATTTCCATTCATTTTAAACTTTGAGTGCAATTTCATCTATGTTTTTGTGGTTGTTGCATATCATTGTTGGATATATCTAGTATGTTTTTTCTCTTCTTACAGGACGATGGAGCTAAGAGATTTATCTATCAGAAAGTTGAGGTGGTGGTAAGCCTATCCTCTTTCGCCTATCAGCTAGAGTTAATTTGATTCTTTTGTGCCGTATTATAATTCTAATTATTTGTTTATCTTTACAGAGCGGGACGACCACTAATGAGTATTTAAAGAAACTAGATAAAGCTCTTGAGGTATGCAATCAATCATTCCCTTAATCTCTTGATTCTTAGCTGTTACGCATGTGAGATAGTTGGACTCATGACTATAGATTAGGATTTAGGAGCATGAACTATAAAACCTATTGGAGATAACTTGGAGAGCAAGATGGGTATCTCCGATAAAATTGTAGATATGAAGCTGAAAGCTACAATCTTGGTTCATCGGGAAAGCATATTGATTAACTATGATGGTGCTATAACTCTCAGGTTGCTTCACGAAGCTTCCAACCAGAGTTGGTGGTTTACAATGCGGGGACCGATATCTTAGACGGAGACCCTATGGGGCAACTAAAGGTAAGTTTTACACCCCATAGTGTTTCTTTCTAACCAAAATATAGTGTCTTCCTTTTTACTAACTTTGGTGACTCTATTGGCAGATAAGCCCTGATGACATAACGAGTAGAGACGAGAAAGTGTTCAGATTTGCAAGGGAGAGAGAGATTCCTTTTGTGATGCTTACTTCAGGTGTGAAATCGGATTTAATCACAACTCAAAGATGTATTGTCTATTATGAGTTATTATAAAAGATAAAAAAGAAGTTAATGTGATACTTTGTGCAGGAGGGCATATGAAGTCGAGCGCCAGAGTCATTGCGGATTCCATTGAGAATCTCTCACGTAAAGGCTTAATCCAGACGCGACCAGATTCAATTTCCACTTGAACTTTCTCTAGATCCAAAAGACTAAAATAAAGCCTTCTATGCGTTGCGTTGTGTGTAAGTTACATATGTATAGAAAAATAAAGAGAGAGAGACTCTTAGAACGTGTCACACTTGTGTGTGAAAAACTGTGTAATATGTCCTTTTACGTGTAAATCGAATATTAATAAGTAGGGTGTTTCTTGCAAAAGCTTGGTGGCTGTGATAATCATCTTTGGAGTTGTTAGCGGTTGAAACTATCGTTCTTTATTTTAGGATGTTGAGATTTTGTTTATTTCATTTTGACTTAAGTCTTTTTTTTTCCTAACTACGAGGAGTTAGGGTCTAGGCCTTAATCTCTCCATGGTCCAGAACCTTATAACATGGCATAAAATATCCTTCATACCGAGACTTGAACTAGGAGCGCAACATGACCAACTCTTGCGCTTAGTCTTTTAATTAAGATTCATGATCTTCTACTTTGTGTACAAGAAGACTCATCATTGTAAAGAAGGATAGCTTAGATTTAGTATTATTAATAGCTTTAAAGCTTCTTTTCTTTATCGATTAAATAGCTTCGTTCCACTACAAGAAAAATGGGAAAATACCAACCGATGAATTTCCAACGGATACATCAGTTGGAAACGTTTCCAACGGATTTTCGTTGGAATGTCGTTAGAAACTTTAAAATAAAATTTAAAATAATTAAAAAATATGTTTCGTTGGAAACTAGTTGGAAATTTCCAACGGAAATTCCGTTGGAAATTTTGACCTAGTTTCCAACGGAAATTCGTTGGAAAACTTTGTTGATTTCCAATGGATTTTCGTTGGAAAGCCATTGGAATCGTTTCTGTATATAACTAAACTCATTTGTTTCCACTCTTTTACACTTTGCACTACACCTTTTAAAACTTTGCTCTCGACAATATTTTCTTAAAATAGATTTTCGGATGTCGTCGATGAATAATATTGAGATTGTCCGGGCGTGGATGTACAATAAATGGGATGTCGTCGATGAATAATATTGAGATTGCCCGGGCGTGGATGTAAAATAGACGTTTAAATTTTCATATTTCCGAATAATTTCGGTTTTGGGAACCAAATTTTTTTTAAAAAAAAAATCCAGGAATTTTATTTATTTGGTATTAATATTAATAATACTAAAAATGGAAATTTCCACCTGAAACCCGTTGCTAACTCGTTGGAAAATACCAACTAAATCCGTTGGTAACTCGTTGGAAAATACCAACTAAACCCGTTGCTAACTCGTTGGAAAATACCAACTAAAATCCGTTGGAAATTTGCAACGAAATTACGTTGGAAAGTCGTTGGAAATTTCCAACGGATAATCCGTTGATAATACGTTGGAAATTTCCAACGAGTTTACAAGGGAATAATCCGTTGGAAATCCGTTGGAAATTTCCAACGGATTATATCCGTTGCTCAATCCGTTGGAAATTTCCAACGAATTTCCAACGGATCATATTTCCAACGCCTAGATCCTAACGATTAATTTTCCAACGGAATTCCGTTGGAAATACCCCTTTTCCAACGATTTTCCAACTGATTTGGCTGTTGGTATTTTCCTTTTTTTCTTGTAGTGTTCATTTGGAAGATTCGACAGTTTATGGTTCATCCAGGGCCCAACATTAGGTTATGTACTCTATTTTATATCTACTTGTAACCGCTTTTAAAATTTGTATGACTATGAGCTTGATTGGTACATCCGCTATCACCCGCTAACGCAACGTTTAGTTGGTTTTTATTGGTCAATGTGGCTTAGATCTCTTGATCTCGTTGGGTAGCTAGTCTTGAGTTCCATCTTGCGTTTTCTTCGTCGCATGTGGTTTTTGGCGTTTGCTGTAGACGTTTGCTCCATTGGGTCCCCTAAGTTGTGGGTTTTGGTTGCTGAGTTTGGTTTCGACTCGGTTGATGGCTCAGATTTAGTTCGGAAAGTTGGTATTTGTGTCATTGGTAGCATCTGATCGAAAATCTTTGAGATTTGTTTTGTTGATGCGGTAAAGCTGCCCATGGTGCGAGTTCACTTATCTTTATTTAGCTTTAGTTCTGAATCTTGTCAATTTGTGTCGTTGTTGATTGGATTTGGTTTTCCTTCCCTAGCGGTGGTCCTTTAAATTAGTTCAAGCTCGAAGCTTCCGGTTACCTTTTCAGCTCTAACCTCCTCTGCTTTTGTCACCATTGGCTTGTCTTTATCTTCTTTATCTTATATGTGCTTTATCTAAATTGGAATCACATGTGTGATTTCATGGCGTTTGGCTAACGATGGTTCCTTTATGGATCCCAAACTTTGTTTTGTTTTGTTTTGATCTTTGAAGAGTTTGCTTTCAAGGAAATATTCCTTCACCTGGTCTATTGAGGCTCTATTGTGGCTAGCAGAACTCTTCATCGATCTTTAGTAAAGTGTTTCAAGCGGGTGAAGTTCTGAAACACTACTATCTCTCAACACTCCCCTCTACCATACTCTCCAATTATCTAAAACACTCATTTGTGGAGAGAAAGAGAGATTTCCGAAATTGCCCTTCTCATCCATATTTTTGTTTAAAAAAATCAGTAGAAAACAGAAATTCTCAACCAATCACAACTCTTCCCCTTTTCTCTTTCTCTCTCGTCGAGCTCGAGATCGTGAAAAAAATCCGGTGAAAAAATGTGGGTTTTATCTTGATTGGGAGCTGAAGATTGAACATTCCCTCTATTGGAAACACTCCAGCAGCTGCGATTTTATCTTGATTGAACATTAAAGCTCATCCCGTCAATTTGTGTGATTCGCATCTCCAAACATTGAGGAAGCGGTGACGCGTGAGGTGAGTTATTGTTGGTGCGTAATTTTGGGTTGTAGCTCGACATCGGTTGTGTTGCTCCAATTAGATGTACTCTTTGTTTAATTTTTGTTAGATTTGAAGGTTTTGGGATTGAGTGATTTCGATAATATGTGGTACAACTGGGTACAACTGGTATTACCCAGCAGTGTAAATATGTGGTAATGTAGTTTATTGATAAATTTGCAGGAAAAAATGAACAAAACAGTGATACATACCGAATGTGGAGGAAAATACGGTAGTGGATAAATTTGCAAGAATTGTGGCACCGAGGCTCTCGCTCAATCTTCACCTCAACTCTACTGGTTTGTTTCTAGATTCTTGATTGTGTTTCTGTTTCTTCCTCTTTGTGTTTTTATCTTCTCAAAAGATTTTGGTTTCTTGTATATTTGCAGGCTCTGTGTTGCATTCCTTGCTTTTGATGTTATTATATTCGTTGTCATTTGCGTTGCGGTTGCTAGTCTAATCGGTATTGCTGTTTGTTGATGCTTATCTTGCATCATCGCGATCTTGTACGCTCTAGCAGATCTCGGAGATCTTATATGTATGTGCTTACGATCTATAAAGACGGCTCGTTGAGGTTACATGGCTTGGGACTAAGAAGTAGTAGCCATGTGTATGACGATCGTAAGCACGTGAATCACATTCTTGTTCGAATAAATATGAAACTTAATGTAAATTTTTGTTGGCGATTAAATTTAAATAAGGATCAACTATATGATTGATCATCATTTACATAAAAGAAAAAGAAGCAAATTTAAAGGAAAGAATCATCAAAAGTTCTGATGAAAGTTGAGACAATTTTGTAGAATCACCATTTATTAAATTTAAAGGAAAGACTTTGTTTGTGTTTTATTGTTGTATGTTAAGAAAATTTGAATTCTTTATTTTTGTTATTGTCTTAAGAAAATTTGATTTGCTTCAAAAAATTAGTTTGAAAAAAAATTGAGATTTGAGAAAAATGGAAAAATGGAAAAATGGAATGACTATCAAGTATCAGTTAATGAATGAATATGAGAATCAAATTTTAAAAAATGTAGTTTAACGAATATTCTAACTACAATCTTACACATCTCACATAATACACCTTACACTTCTAGAGTCATTTTCATGTACAAATACCACTTTAGGTGTGACATAGACATACAATGGATTTAGAGACAAATTAGTTTATGCAAATCTTGGGAATGTATCCTTTTAGACCAAATATTATGTGTGCAACTAATTAAATATATAATTTAGTTGGTACAACCAATATATTGTAAAATGGTTAGAATGTACAACTATGAAGAAAATTGGTACAACCAAAAATGACGTATAACTGTTTGAAATTTCAGAGGTAAAACTATATGCAATGTCGGTGAGTATCTAATCAATCACGTTTAACACGTTTTTGGCACGTTTTTATCATGTTTTTTTTCTATTTTTTTCAAATAAATCAAATTTCCCTTAATTGTTTTCTATTTTTTTCCCTTCTATTAATTTATTTTACAATCTCTCCAATCTATCTATTTTCTCTTCCATTGGTAGTAAAGGTCTGTTAATCGAATTGAGAATCTTGGGTATTTTGGGATTTTAGAGAAATTGGAATTTAAGGATTTGAGATTTTCAGAAATTGGAATCTATGGATTTGGGGATTTTGGAGATTTACAATTTTTTAACATCTTTAACATTTTTGCAGATTTGAAGAGTGGAAGAAACCCAGAAAATTGGTTTTGGAGAGTGGAAGAAGATTCTACACCTGTTGGTTGTCAAACTATGGACCAAGGTGTTTGGTGAAGAATATGATGTGTTTTGACTTTGGTTTTGAGACTTTGGTGTTACGTTTGATGTTGTTCCAAAATTATTATACTTGTTTTGTGGTTTGGTGTTAGGTTTGATGTTGTTCCAAAACTATTGTATTTGGTTTTGTTAATATTCTGTATCTTTGGTTCATTAATACCCGAATACACCAACAAAAATACATCAAAACAAATACACCAATTCATAAACACAAACCACAATACATACTTTCTTTTTGGTAAACCACATACATACTTAGTATTTACCTACTACAATTAACTGTACATAAACCACAATACATACTTAGTGTTGCCAAACACTTTCTCTTCTCCTTGAACAAGAATCTCTATGCTCTTTAACCTGCTCAATCTCCTTTCCACAACTTGCTCGTAATTAACTCCACAATGGCCTTTGCTTGTCTCTTCTTTTTTTTTGTTTTTTGTTCAAAGCTTGTCTCTTCTAAGCCTCGAATTATAAACTCGCAACTACACACAACTAATAACCTTGTTACCGAATTCATAATCAAGTCTACCTTTACAACCACCTTACTCTTCTTCACACCTTTACAAATGAACCCAGAAAACAAATCATCCAAATTTCTTCTACTTGTAACAAAACTACTGATTTTCTCCTTCTCGATGCAACCATCGTCACATTGAAGAACTAAATTACTACAACCATATCTAATTTCACTAGTCTCTGTTGGATAAGCTCCAAGATTATTCTAGAAGAAGAGATCCTTAAAGAAATTAGGAATCTCAATAGAGAAAAGGAAATTGTCTATTTCCAATAGGTTTAGGAAAAAGAAGTTCTAAACTATATATATGTAAGATCATCAAGTTGTGTATGATCATAAGAATAAGAACAAAAGGAAGAAGTTCTTAATAAGAGAGCAATAGAGCTTGTTTAGGTTTTGAGAAGGAAGATTTTCCTAAACATTAATAAAGAGAAGGATTTCTTTACAAGCTAAGTTTGTTCTTGAATCACTTTATTTGGTATCAGAGCGGTTAAAAGTTCTTGACGACTTTATCAGGATTGATTGATTATCAGAATTGATTGATTATCAGGATTGATTGATTATCAAGAGCGGTAACGATTGTGAAGACACTACGAAGATCATACGATCGGATCATCGTCAAGACCAAGTCATGGCAGACGACGACAAAGGAGTAGCAACACGTCAGAAGGAATTGACGCCACCATCGATTCAATGTCCTTTTCTCAACACAACAAACTACACGGTATGGGCTATGCGTATGAAAGTTTTATTGAAGATATACAAAGTATGGGACACAATCAAACCTGGAACGGAAGATGCGGATAAAAACAATATCGCGATAGGATTATTGTTTCAATCCATCCCGGAGGATCTTATTATGCAAGTCGGCGAGCAAGAGACCTCAAAGGGAGTATGGGATGCGATTAAATCAAGACATCTTGGTGCAGAACGAGTTAAGGAAGCACGGCTTCAAACCCTAATGTCTGAATTCAAACGTTTAAGGATGAAGGAATCAGACACCATCAATATCTTCGCAGGGAAGATATCAGAGCTAGCTTCAAAATCTACGTCCTTAGGTCAAAGCCTAGAAGAACCGAAACTGGTAAAGAAGTTTCTAAACAGTCTACCACGAGGCAAGTATATTCAAATCATAGCTTCTCTCGAGCAAGTACTTGATCTAAATCGAACCGGGTTTGAAGACATTGTTGGAAGACTCAAAGCTTATGAAGAACGAATACAAGAGGAAGATACACAAGAAACTCAAGGGAACCTGTTGTTCTCACATTCGGATTCTCAGAATAGATTCGATAACTCAAGAGGACGAGGAAGAGGCTTTAGAGGACGTGGAAGAGGTTTCGGTGGAAGAGGTCAAGGAAGGTTTAACTCGCAAGATAGATACAAAGAGAGAAAGGACAGATCGCACATAATCTGTTTCAAGTGTGAGAAGCCGGGTCACTTCGCCTCTGTTTGTCCGAGTAGAGATCAGAAGAAAGAGAATCTCAATAAGACCGAAACAGAGGAGGCTGATATTGCATTATATATGCATGAAGATGTGTTTTTCAACAAGAAGAGAATTTGGAATTGGAAGGGAGCAGAAGAAGATGGTCGAGAACCAGGGATGTTTCAGATGACATGGGGAAGTATAATTGATGATGGAGCTGGACCGGTCACGATCGAAACTCAAACGGAAGAGTACGATAGAGCTGGAGCAGGACCGGTCACGATCGAACCAGGACCGAGCGGTCCTCCCTCAAGTCTGGTCGATCCTCACAGAGCAAAGGCTCTGGTTTTTGGATCTTCTGGATCGACCGATCCGACCTCAAGACAGGTCGATCCTCACAGAGCAAAGGCTCTGGCTTCTGGATCTTCTGGATCGACCGATACGACCTCAAGTCTGGTCGATCCCGCAACTTCCAACAGAGCAAAGGCTCTGGCTTCTGGATCGACCGATCCCCCTCCAAGACCGGTCGATCCTCATCGATCCAGAAACAGAGCGGAGGCTCTAGAATGTGGACCGACCGGTCCATTCTCCAGACCGGTCGATCCCCTTGGAGAAAATTCGGTGTTTCATCAACGCAGCAAGCACATTCATACAAGGAACCATTTCATACGAGAATGTGTTGAAGGAGAGCAAATAGAAGTGGAGCATGTACCTGGAGAAGAGCAGTGTGCAGATGTTCTAACAAAAGCCTTAGCAAGAATCAAGTTCAAAAAGAAGAGAGATCTAATCGGAGTTCAAGACCTCAAGAAGAATGACTTGAAGCTTAAGGGGGTGAATGTTGGATAAGCTCCAAGATTATTCTAGAAGAAGAGATCCTTAAAGGAATTAGGAATCTCAATAGAGAAAAGGAAATTGTCTATTTCCAATAGGTTTAGGAAAAGGAAGTTCTAAACTATATATATGTAAGATCATCAAGTTGTGTATGAACATAAGAATAAGAACAAAAGGAAGAAGTTCTTAATAAGAGAGCAATAGAGCTTGTTTAGGTTTTGAGAAGGAAGATTTTCCTAAACATTAATAAAGAGAAGGATTTCTTTATAAGCTAAGTTTGTTCTTGAATCACTTTAGTCTCATCAACAAAACCCAAATCTCAAATTGTATCATTATACTCAATAAATAAACCAAATGAGCGATTCTCATCCCTTACCTCGATGAAATAGGAGTTGGGTTTTTCGTTTGAATGGTAAGGAGAGATCCGACGAGTCTCCGTCACTGAAATTTCATAGTCTCTTTTAATTTTCCGATCTCTCCTCCGCCGATACTTGAAAATTACTGGAGGAACCATGTCGATTTACACATAGAGAAATCTCTGAACCCGAAACAGAGCATCTAATCCAATCGACGCGAGCTCTCTTCTCCACCGACGCGAGCTCACTTATAATCATCTTCATCAAAGATTTGATTTTGGGAGACGAAATCGTGAAAGTGGGAGTGAGAGGGATCATCACAAAGATAATCTTCTTCGTCGTCGAATTGGTCGAGATTTGGTGGGATTTGATAAAAGATGATTCTGAAACAAAGATTTTGTTTTCGATTTTAGTCTAATTTGGGGATTTTTTTTTTCATCTGTAATTTTGTTAGATAGGTCTGGTTGGATGTGTAATTTTGTTAGATTCGCTTGGTTTTAGTGTAAATTACTCAGGTTTCGATATAAAAAATAAATGAAAAAAAACTAAGTAATTAGAG
Source organism: Draba incana (assembly GCA_963576765.1). NCBI lineage: Eukaryota > Viridiplantae > Streptophyta > Magnoliopsida > Brassicales > Brassicaceae > Draba > Draba incana. Next base: position 41,228,318 of record OY755205.1, read on the forward strand.
GAGTGTTTCAGAAGTTGACTCGGTCAACAGTAGTGTTTCAGACATTTATTCGTTTCAAGCAGGCTGCGTCGGTTTAGTTTTTTCTTTTGGAAAAGAGCTATCCTTGGTTGGTCGGAAGCTTGGTTTTTCCTTTTTCATGATTTTAATGGTCAGTACCTTATCTTTCGATTTTAAGTATGTTCTTTATTGTTTGGTTATGATAATAGATCTTGATGCTCATCAAGGGAATGGCCACGAAACAGATCTCGGCGATGACAGTATGATAAACTTTTATCTCTTTTCTTTTCTCGACACTTTGTCTTAATGCTGTCAATCATGAAAACAGAATTTTGTCTGCAGGTCGCGTTTACATTCTTGATATGTACAATCCTGAGATATTCCCTTTCGTAAGCTGCATCTTTGTTCTTTGGGACTCATTTTCGTCTATGCTTTTGTGTTTGTTGCATATAAGAGTTGGATTTATCTGCTCTGTTTTTCCTTTCTTACAGGACTGTGGAGCTAGGAGATTTATCGATCAGAAGGTGGAAGTGGTGGTAAGCCTATCCTCTTTCTCCTATCAACTGAAATTATTTTCATTGCTTTGTGTCACATTATGATTCTATACTTTTTGTTTATCTTTACAGAGCGGGACCACTACTGATGAATATTTGAGAAAACTAGATGAAGCCCTTGAGGTATGCATTCGAATTCGATCATTCCCTTAGTCTCTTGATTCTTGACGACTATAGATTAGTAGAAAGCTAGAAACTTGGTTCCCCGATATGATGGTGCTATAACTCTCAGGTAGCCTCACGAAGTTTCCAACCAGAGTTGGTAATTTACAATGCTGGGACCGATATCTTAAACGGAGACCCTCTGGGGCAACTAAAGGTAAGTTGTACACCCCGGATATCGTCTTTCTTTTTGAGCAAAGCATAGTTTCTTCCTTCGTTACTAACTTGGTGACTCTGTTGCCAGATAAGCCCTGATGGTATAACAAGTAGAGACGAGAAAGTGTTCATATTTGCACGGGAGAGAGAGATTCCTCTTGTGATGCTGACTTCAGGTCCGAGATTGGATATAACACAACCAAAGGTGTATTGCCTACCCTAAGTAATAATGGTCAATAAAAAGACTAATGTGATACTTTTGTGCAGGAGGGTACATGAAGTCGAGCGCTAGAGTTATTGCGGATTCCATTGAGAATCTCTCACGTAAAGGCTTAATCCAGACACGACCAAATTCCGTGTCCACGTAAACTGTCCCTAGAGCCAAAACAGAGCTTTTCTATGCGTCGCGTGTATACATATGTGTTTGAAAAAATAGATATGTATGTTTAATGTGTCTGGAAAAATAGATATGTATGTTTAAGTCTACAACAAAAATAGACTCCTCTTGTGTGTGTAAAAAACTGTGTAATGTGATCTTTTTCGTTTCAATGGAATGTTATTTGTAGAGCTGTCAAACGGGCCGATCCGTGCCCAAACGGGCCACCCGCAGCGGATTTTTCTTTTTTGCGGATCGATGCGGGCCGGCCCGCCTAGGCTCGCGGTCTCTAATTATATGTCCAAGCCCGCCCCGCATTATACGGCGGGTTAGCGGGCTTGTCCGCGGACAAAAGTTATCATGTGTCAAAAACTTTATCTAAATCATAGTTTCATCATTTACGCATCATATATTCTTATAACTTAAGAGCCATCTATAACTCATCAAATCGATTAGCAATTTCATAAATAAAAGCATAAGAAGTCAAGAGAGTAACTTCTTATATTCATTCTAAACTTCTAACAAAAGTTAAAACACTGAAAAAGCAGAGGTCAAAAAGATTCAAAAATCGAAAAGTTTTGAAATAAGGAGAGTAAAGAAGAATTGTAAAAATACTCAGAATTTTAGATCGGTTGTTTTGATTTTGATATTTTTTATAAGTATCGAACTTATCTTTGGTATTTACAATTTAAGAAGAAAAATATCAAAAAACAAACGAAACTGGATTTAAAATTGAAAGTAACAAACAATCATTGTAGAGTTTGATTTCAAGCTCTTAACTTGAATGAGGAAAAATTAAATCAATAACCTAACATGATGAGTATCCAATTTTGGTTGAATGTAGCTTGGTTCTATGTTAATTATGTCTATAAATTTATGATTATTAAAAAAAATTATGGAGTAGCTTTTGAGTTTACTTGGGACAAACACAATAATAAAGAAACAAAAGTTTCATTAGAAATTTAGTACTTTTAAACTTTTTATTTCAAACAAAATGTTTACAAATCATATCTTAGTTTAGTGTTTGGCGGATTATCCGCAAATCCGCGAACCCACAACGGATAAATCTGCTTAGCCCGCAAGCTTTAACGGGCCGATCCGCGAGGCCCACTTTTAAACGGGCCTAAAAAATTATGTCCAAGTCCGCCCCGTGATGGACCTATATGGCCTAGCCCGCGGATTGCGGGCCCGATTGACAGCTCTAGTTATTTGATAGTGTTTCAACTGTTGGTCAAAGATCCCAAATAATTGTAGAAACAAAAAAAACCTTTTGACAATTGTGTTTGGAAAAACAAAACAATACTTAGATTATATTCCCATCCTCATCTCTAAAACAAAACGTAGCACTATGTTCATACCTAAAGGCATCTATTATTTCTCTTCCTCAAGAACTTGTACTCTTTTCATCTTTATTCCTTACCTAAGTTTACTTCTCAGTCAAATGTAATATAGATAGTCCAATATATTGAACTACTCACCTACATCAGCTCTAAATGAGGTGGTGTACTAGTACTTCAATAGATTGGACTATATATATTAAACTTGACCAAGACATTTCTCCAAAGAAAATACTAAACACAAAACCAACTTTTTCATTGGAGATCGGTTTTTTATTCTCAGATAAGATGGTTCCGGAAAGCAGAGATCATCTTTGGCGAGAGAAGCAGTACGAAGGCCAGAATCGAACCAAAGAACATCTTCACAATGTAACTGAGAGCGTCCGAGGAGTCACTATCTTCTGAGATCGCCACATTTGGGTCCCAGATTGCTTTCGCTGAAGGAAGTGATTCTATCACTGCATCAGCCAAGTCGATGATGAAGGACTCGGTGAGACCTAGCGCAGGAACCCGTCCCCAATTCTCTATCCCTGACTCTAGAGCTAATTCCCTATACTCCATGTCTATCTCTTCAAGAGTCTCAATGTGCTCACTCACAAAACTGGAAATCCAAAATAAGAACGAAAACTTCAGAATCAAAAGACATTCATGAGGCAGCTGTTTTATGGCAACCTAAGAAGTTTTTTTAGATACGGTGATTATTATATGTTTGCTAACCTGACTGGAACGGCTAGTAGACTCTTAACACCTTTCTTACCAAGATCGACAAGTACCTCGTCGGTGTAAGGCTTAAGCCATTGAACAGGCCCAACACGACTCTGGAAAAGAAACGAATTATTGCAAGAATCAGTTAGAAGGCCTGACGTAAAGAGGTAATGCCACACAATTTTTTATAACAATGAGATGAGCAAACCTGGTATGCCAATATATGGTCGTTAGGAACTCCTCTGGCTTTAAGCTCTTCCATTATCAGGTCAATACACTCTTCCATCTGTTTCTGGTACGGATCTCCGGAATTCTCTACATAGCTGACCGGAACACCATGGGCACTGAAGAATATCATGACCTAAAACATACGAACAAGGAACCACTTTAACCAGTGTTTGGACTAGAAATGTATAGTGCGGGAGAAAAACCAGAGGGAAGAAATAACTATACCTCCTTAGGATCAGAGAAATTTTGAAGCTCCTTCTCAATGAGGTCAGCCATGGAAGTGACATAGCCTCGCCTTTGGTACCAAGATTGTATTATAGCAACTGGCACTCCTGCTAGGTATGGATCTTTCCTGAATGATAGATAATTCATGATTAAGAGCTGCTCGTGCAACAAAGATATACTTCGAAAACAACAAAACCTACACAAACCTGAATAAGTCTTGGAGCACGCGGATGCTTGACCCCGTCGTGGAGATCGAATACTGAGGGTACAATGGTAGTACAACAAGTCTTGTAATCTTGTCCTTCTTTATCTGTTTAATGTAATAAACGTGTTAAGATCAACATGACCAAGACACTGATACACGCAGCTCCATTACAACCAAGAAGGAGCCTCTAATTACGATTAAGCTGAGAGCTAAAGACCGTAAAATTGTAAAATTACCTGCTGGACAGCTTCCTCAGTGAACGGAAACCAATACCGCATTCCGACGTAAACATTAGCAGCAATGTTCTTTGCTTGCAAGGCCATCTGAATAGCATCCGCTTGCTCATCGGTTATTTTACGCAAAGGAGAGCCACCACCAATCGCAGCATACCCTTCTTTTGATTTCGGTGCGCGAACTACAGATATAAATTTCGCTATAGTCCCTTGAAGAAACTGAAATGGCCTAGGAAGCCTTATAATATCCTGCACCACAAAACACCACAGACTAACCAATCAGCAATCCAAATGACTCTAGACTACAACAGAACGGAAAACGCGAGCAAGTCGAGATTCTCACCGGATCTGCAAACAGGTTATACAAGAAAGGTTGCACATCATTAAGAGTTTCTGGACCACCTAAATTCAAAAGCAAGACACCAATTTTATCCTCTGCTACATGAGAACGTGTTTTAGCAGTAGTTTCATCATAAGAAGAGTCTCCAGATACAGAACGGGCTTGCTCGAACACATTCGTCTTGAAAGAACGGTGCGTGATCGCAATAGACCCTTCAGGTTTCGGTTTATTGAGTCCGCAAGATATCTCTTTTGCTCGGCATCGAACCAAAGACAAGGAATTTCTCGTAGAACTAGACCTATACAAACACAAACCAATCGATTCAAAATTCAACAATTCGAGATCGTAAATCACTAAAAAGGAGATTAAATCGATGGAGAAGTACTACAAACCTGGGAAATTTGTAACCTTTAGGATTCAGAACAGGACGAAATTCAGATGATAAAGCGATCGCTTCCATAGCTGAAAATTTCTAAATCGATCGAGCGAGAGAGGAAACGAGAGGTAAAGATCGAAACTTTGGAGGGAGAATTGGATTTTGGGATTAGGGTTTTGCTTATAGGCGTTTAAAGCGAAGGAATTTGAGATCCCCAAGTTTGGCGAAAATGCGAAGAAGGTAGGTAAATGCTGAAAATCACGACTTTTCCATTGGAGCAGTCGCAGATATAATAAGAAGCGTGTTTTTAAGTCAAAGTTTATACGTTCCTTAAAGGGCTGAAACGGCTGCGTTTTGGTAACAAAGTGCCGAACCGGTATACTAACCGACGGATTTGATATTTGCATTTACCTACTTTGTTTGATCAGCACTAGACGACGTATTAGTTTTCTGTTTGTGGGGATTTGGGCTACGTGGCTGAACAATGGCCACTTGACTAGTCAAAAAAGAATTTGATGACCACGTTAGGCCTGGGCCTTTTACCCGTAACCGATATCCGAACCCGAACCCGATCCGAAAATAAGAGTTCGGTACGGGTACGGGTGGATTGATAAATCCGATCGGTTTTCATTAGCTAATCAAACGGTTATCCGATCGGGTTCGGTTATTACCCGATAACCGAACACAACCGAAGACAAACCGAACGTTTAATGTTGTTAGGCACGCCTTAGTCTATTGTCGACCTAAACCCTAGAGAACATTATCATTTTCCTCTTTCTCTTTTCGCCTCAAGTCTTGCATGCTCGAGTCTGTTGATATTCTAAGATGCAATCGAGACAACTTTACTCGATTTCGAAGCAGAGAAGATAGGATTTATAGTCCATCATCTGCTCAACTATGAATCTCCAAACCATTCACGTTTTCCCTTCATTCTGTGAATCTCCTCCGTCTGAGAATTCCCAAACACAATCCGAGGTAATTGGTTCTTTCTAATATTTAATCCTTACTTTTGGTTCAATAGTTGTTGGGTAAACTGATCAATTTCGTTTCAATTAGGAAATTAGGTTTTTGGATTTCAATTTGACAACCGAATTTGGGGTTTCTTTGCTTATATTTCAAATTCCAAATTAGGGTTTCTGAATTTTAATTTATAAATCATATTTGGATTTTTCTGTTTCAATTTTAAATTTCGATTTAGGGTTTCTAGATTTCAAGTTCTAAATTCGAATTTAAGGTTTTTGTAATTCGGATTTGGGGGTTTTCATTTTCGATTTTAAATTTTAATTTAGTGTTTCTGGATTCCAATTTCCAATTCGAATTTAAGATTACTCATTTAGATTTCAGAATCCTATATAAGTTTACTCTATTTGCTTTGTGTTTCAGTTACCAAAAATCTTGCTAATTTTTTTATGGTTTTGTGTTCTATGTCTTTGCAGATGGACTCTTCTACACCGATCACCATTGATGATGGAGACAGAGAGGCACCTGAGATTGGCAACAAAGGAGAAGAAGAACGGTTGACACAAGAATCAATTAAGAAAAGGGAAGGGAAAAGAAAAGAAACACAAGCTTCTGGATCTTCTAAGGACAACCAGAAAAAGGCTAAGAGAACACTCCCTACCAGGTCAGGAGTGTGGAGTAACTTCACCAGACTTGAGAGCAATCGTGATCGATGTCGTTGCAACTACTGTCAGAAGGAGTTTGCGTGTCCTACTTCATCTGGGACTACAAACCTGAAAAACCACACGCAAAGCTGTAAGCAATTTAAGGCTTGGGAAGACTTCCAAGATCCCACCCTCAACCAAAAAATCATCAACAATGAAGGCCAGCTCCAAACTGCAAGAGTGTCTGAAACTGTCTTCAGACAAGCAGCAAATGAGATGATGGTTATTGGTGAGTTGCCATTGTCATTTGTTGAGAGCTTAGCTTTCAAGCACTTCTGCGCTAAGGTGAATATGTTTATCAATTGTTCATTAGTTATTTATCAGTTTTGTATTAGTTGATCAAGAAATCTAACATTTCTTCTTTGTTGTCAATGTAGGTCAATCTTCACACCCCCCACTCAAGAAGGACAACAACCAAGGACATTGTCAAGCTTTACGTAGAGAGGAAGGCTGCTCTGAGACAATGGTTTCAGAGTACCAAGCAGAGAGTGTCACTCACAACTGACATTTGGGTATCCCAAGTCACAGGTAAAGAATCTTTGTGGTTTATGATATTTACTTGTTTCTCATCTAAAATTTGTTTCTTAATTATCAGACAGTTAACATGTTTGTTTCTTTTAATATGCAGGTGCAAGTTATATGGTAATAACTGCACATTACATTGATAGCACCTGGAATATGAAGAAGCTCATCATAGGGTTCAAATATGTGGCAGACCACAAAGGTAAGACAATTGCAAACACCCTTCTAGAATGCTTGGCTGAATGGGGAATTGAGAAGGTCTTTTGTATTACTGTGGATAATGCATCGGCTAATAGTTATGCACTTAGTAAGTTCCAGAGTAGCTTCTCATTGATATCTGCTGAGTCTTTAGTGTTGAATGGTGATTATATGCATATGAGATGTGCTGGGCATATCATTAACTTGATAGTTAAGGATGGATTGGCCGATGTTGATAGGAGTGTCACAGCTGTAAGGAATGGAGTCTCATATATTAGGTCTGGTACTAGTAGGAGAGATGCTTTTGAACAGAGAGTAGTAGGAAATGTGACTAGAGGAAGTCTGCCTCTAGATGTTAAAACTAGGTGGAATTCAACCTATTTGATGCTGAAGCAAGCTATAAAGTTTAAGGGAGGATTTGATAGGATGGAATCTGAGGACAATTTATACAATGATCACTTCTTGGAGATGGATAGTGAAAGGAAAAGGATTGGACCTCCTTCCTTGGCTGACTGGCATGGTGTGCAAGGAATGGTGAAGTTCCTGGGCATTTTCTATCAGTCTACACTGTCAGTCTCAGCCTCCACTAACCTGAATGCGCATAAATGCTATGGTGAGATTGTTAATATTGCAGCTAAGCTCCATTTGTTGTGTAGTAGCCCTGATGGTGATGTTAAGGTGAAGGCTGAGGAAATGCTCACTAAGTTTGAAAAGTATTGGGATGGATTGAAAAACATCAACAAGATGCTGATCATTGTTGGTATTTTTGATCCAAGGAAGAAAATGCAATTTGCCAATATGTGCATTGAAGAGATGTATGGAAAGGATAGTTCTGCTGCTGTGTATTTGAGTGAATCAGTGATGCTGGTGCTTCGTGATATGTACAAGGAATATGCTGAGAGGTACAACAATGAACTTAACTAAAGTTAAACCACCCTCTCAACGAATTTGACTTTGGATAATTTCTCTTAAATTGAAGAAATCTATAGCTACAAGTTCTCATTCGAAATTTTTTCTTTGTTGTGGATGTAGAATTTTTTTGTTTCTTACTTCTGAATTCAATTGAATAAGGAAGAGGCAATGGGAAAGAAACCTAGAATCATAAGTTGGACTAAATGTTGTAAACCCTAGGACTAGGAGAGCCTTGAGCTAGTTGAGTGGCAACTGAGAATTAGGATGATAGGGTGGGCCGAAGGGAGGCAGGTGAGTAAATTAACATAGCTAGTGCAGGTGTATGCGTAGAACGGTTTGGAATAGATATCGCCAATTTATCCGAAAATTTTCGGATGGAAATGGATTATAAAATCAAACATCCGGATTGGACAGAGCGATTTACTGATACCTGAATTTTGGTGGAGTTGATGATCAAGCTAAAGTTGAAAGCAAAAATGATGAAATTAGAATAGTGTGGAACATTTTGAATAGTATATATATATATATATATATATAGATTTGTTGGAACAATTTTTAATAGGCCTTTAGGCCTCATTAAAATGTGTTGAGATGTGAAGAGAAATGTATATTAGGCCTTTTGGTTTAAGAGGAAGCTCATGTTAGAGTTCAAACCATGGAGCATGGGTGGAGAAAAAATTCACGCTAGCTGGACCAAACCAAATTGAACCGGGTGTGGTCTTGTGGTCTTGTGATCTAAAAAGATACAGGTCGAGCACAAGCAGACAGAAAGAGTGATTTCTGTGCGAATTATATCGACCTACAGGTCGAGCTCGAGCAAACAAAAAAAAGGGATTTCTGTGAGAGTTGGATCGACCCATAGGTCGAGCTCGAGCAAACAGAAAAAGGTATTTATGTGCGAATTAGATCAACCTACAGGTTGAGCTCGAGCAAACAGGAAAAGGGATTTCTATGAGAGTTGGATCGACCCACAGGTCGAGCTCGAGCAAACAGAAAAATGTATTTCTGTGTGAGTTAGATCGACCCGCGGGTCGAGCTCGAGTAAAGATGTTATATTTTGAATTTTGATTTAATTATAACTGAGTCAAAGATTCCTTTATGGAAATCACACTCATTAACCTCGCCAATTAAGTCCAAAACGGTTTTAACTTTTGGAAATCTCAGTCATTAACTCTCCATAATTCTTGCCCATTAATTCCATAAACGTTTTAGATTTTTGGAATTGGGAAATTAAATTCTCTGATTATATAATCAGCCTCTCTTCTCTCTTAGCTACAGAGATATAGATAGAACACTCTGAAATAAAAATCAGAAACAAAAGTTCATAACAGCATTCTCTCTCAAAAATAAGTTTGTGTCTCGAGAGTATCGTAGAAATATTTGTTCGTTAGAGTCGTGATTCGAGTGATCGCGAATACGGTTGTGTGTGGTTGTATATTGGGATCCTTGAATCAATCATCTCATCGCACTACGGGTGATTCAAAGGGTTAAGGATAGACATTCGTCTCGCCTCCTCAATTTTCTTCTTCCCTTAACGTATACATTATCGTATTTTAAGCCCGATTCGTAGTGTTCCAAAATTTTGGTCCTTCAAGATCTTTGTTATTTTGGTGGGAAACCGTATGGCTCCATTCGAAACCTGAAAAAAGATAAATATAAAGATTAAAATGAATTCAATAACCGACAAATTTGGAGGTTTACCTATGAAATGGTTTGAATGAGGGACTTCCACCACAAATCAACCAAATTCGGTCCGAATCTTTCATATATAGAACCTTTATGTTTTTGTAACGAGAGTTTTGGGAAACTCCCAATTGTTGCTAGCTCAACGGGTATTCTCTTGAAACATATTGACCCTATCTTTTTTTTTTGTCGAAACATATTGACCCTATCATTCAAATAAATGCAGAGATCTTCGATAAGATCTAAAGTAAGATATTTAAGTACATTAAATTAATAAAAATATTCGGAAGCACACAGCAAACATATTTTTGTATATTTATAACGGAATGATCTATAAGACCATCACCATTGGATACATTTTACCAATGTCTCACAATATAAAAATATTAAAAACACATTCTCTCTTTTTTTTACTCAACTTTATACCTTCTCTTTTATCCTTTTACTCAACTTTTATTAATTTTATATTTAAACACACCCCAATTATCTCTCTCTTATGTCTTCCTCAAGGCACAATTTCTCCAACTAAACCCACAATCTCCTTTCTTTACTCAACTTTTATTAATTTTATATTTTAATACACCACACTATTTCAACAAAAAACACTCTCTTTCTTCCTTTTACTCAAATTTTAATAATTTTATATTATAAGACACACTCACATTGTCTCCAATGTACATGCTCTGAGTTGAATGCCGGGTCAAACTAATGCCAGGATCAGAACTTGCCCTTTCAAGCTAAACTAAGGCATTGTATATGCAATACAAGTCAACGTATATACATGTATTATATAATTATTATCATATGATAATTGATTTCATTTGACATTTGGAACTCAACTTGATGCCACCTAAACATGTATGGAAACTCAATTATATTTAATTAATTATTTAAATATATAAAATACTTATGCAATGGCTAAACTCCAGCTTCAAGAAAAGGTTTTTCATATTCAATATATGATCAACGATCCGATCAACAATTTTTTTTTTTTTTCTTGATAAATTTTTCCTTCTTACAAGTGATTGTTTCTGTTTTGTGAATTTGGTAAGAATCTGATCAGAGATATTAAGAGAGATTTATGGGTCATTGCTTTTCATTGCCTTCTTCCTCATCGGAGATTCACGAGGAGAATGAGTACGGTGATGGAAATGCGGTGGTTTGTTACGGAGAAGGGTTCGGTTTAGATCACGACCTTCCGGTTCACCGCCTCGGTTCGGTCTGTTCTATACAAGGAAGCAAAGTGGTTAACCAAGATAATGCTGTTCTTTATCTGGTATTGGTTATGTTGATATTTTGCTATCATTCTTGTTTCTATATCTCTTTATCTTTTTTGTTAAACCAAAATCTGAGAGGATCAATAACGTTTTTGAGGTAGATGACAAACCGATTTTGGTTTCCCTAGTTTAGATAGGACTGAGAAAGATAATTTCTTATGGTTCATACATCTTAATTGAGTAAAGTCTTATTTTAGTTTGGTATGAATTCATACCTATTAGCAAGATCTATGATTCGCTGGCGTTTGTATTGCGTATTTACATGTATTTTTAAAAATATTTTCAATTCCTTTAAGAATAACACTTTTATTTTGCTATATTCTTCTTTTGTAAACCGTATATTTTCTATTTAAATTAACTGTTAGACATCTCAACGCAAGTAATTTATATGAGACATGGACCAATCCACTTATTGCAAAATTATTTTAATTTGAAAATTCATGAAACTTACCATCAATATACAATTTTTTAATTAAAAAACGTCTCGATATTATGATAGCCTTCGTGTTATGGTTTCTTATGTTTCTTTATGATTCTAAACTTTGAACTATGTTTTTATTTCTAATAATACAATTTGTTCAAGATGTTAATAATTTTGCATTTTATTTAGCAGAAATAAATCCATGCTAAACATTTATCGTAATCCTAGATCTAAACCATTTTATGTTAAATTCCAAAAAAAACTTCTCTGTTCAAAAGTTGAGGGGAAGTGTAATATAAATTGGTTTAATGTCGTAGGGATATGGAACAGGGGATGCAGAGTTATGTGGAGTGTTTGATGGGCATGGCAAAAATGGTCACTTGGTGAGCAAAACGGTGAGGAATAGGTTACCATCGCTTATGTCAACACTTAACAAAGAGTTAAACCAAGAATCCCATGTTGTTGAAGAAGACGAAGCTCATAAGTGGGAACAAGCTTGTCTTGCTTCCTTTAGACTCATTGACAGAGAGCTTCTTCTTCAAGTCTTTGACTGCTCTTTCAGTGGCTCCACTGCTGTTGTTGCCGTTACTCAGGTACATTTCTTTCTCTCATTTTCCGCTAAAATTTGCAGCAGGCTAGACCGACCAATTTTCTAGTAGGCGGATCGGACTAGTATTTCTTGGTCTATCATTTTATGGATCAATATGGACCAAACCCTATGAATAGTGAACACAAATGAATTTGGTGATGTTTTACTACTTGATTTCTTTAGGGAGATGATCTCATGATAGCGAACCTCGGTGATTCAAGGGCGGTGCTGGGGACAATGACCGAAGATGGTGAGATCAGTGCGGTTCAGTTGACGTCAGACCTAACACCTGCTGTCCCTAGTAGGATTTTTTCACTCTCTTCTTGAATACAAAAAGATTGTAATATCATTAGAGATTTAATGATATTCATCGAGCATTCTAGCGTCACAGGTGAAGCTGAGAGGATCAGGATGTGCAAAGGTCGCGTTCTTGCTATGAAAACAGAACCGAGCAGCCAAAGGGTGTGGCTACCAAACCATGACATACCAGGATTAGCCATGTCAAGGGCTTTTGGAGATTTCAGGCTCAAAGACCATGGGGTTATTGCGGTTCCTGAGGTTTTTCACCACCGAATAACTCCTAAAGACCAATTCATTGTACTCGCTACGGATGGGGTAAAAGCACATATGATTCAATTTTTGAACTTTTTTTTTTTCACTTTAAAAAGTTTAATGAAACCCTAATTGGTACTAATTATGTGATCGAAGGTTTGGGATATGCTTACCAATGATGAAGTTGTATCGCTGGTATGGAGTTCAGGGAAAACGAAAGCTACGGCGGCTAAATTGGTGGCGGAGGTGGCTGAAGCTACATGGAAGAAGAAGCTTAAATCTACAAAGATTGATGATACTACAGTGATATGTCTTTTCTTACAGAACAAGGAACAACCAAGTTGTGGTATGGATACTTGAATCAGAAGGTACTACACTATGATGATTGATGAACCATACTCAAAGCATAGTTGTCGCACATACCGCCAAACCAAGTGCAAATCTTCGAAAAATCATGTATAAATTTGTAATGTGAGTGTTGACTACAACAGAAATCATTTAAAAAGAGATGGCTTGATTTTAGAATTCTATAAAACCAAAAACAGGAAATTGCATCATTTTTTGTTGGGATAGCAAACTAAGTCCCACATCTGAAGAATAGACAAAAATGGTATAATATATAAGTAATGTCCAACTAAATTAGTATGAGACCTTTTGGGATGAAACCCAAAGATAAATCCGTGCGGGCTTTGCCACTTTAGGCCCAAAGCGGACAATATCATAATAATAGGAGAGGTTGACATTGGCTTGAAAAGCCCCACAATTGGTATCATAGCCTCGGCTCAAAGCTTGCGATGTCGAACCCAAGAATTGAGGTAGAAAGGTTCGAGGGTTCTGGAGATTTCCAGATTTGGAAGATTAGGATGATGGCGAACTTCGGGATTCTCGGATTGAAGAATATTCTCACTGATGAAAATTTGCTTATGGAGATTCCTTTGACAAAGACGGAAGAAAAAAAACTTGTAGTACCTGAGCAAGGAGCAACGGATGAGTCTACATCTAGTACGGAGACTCCATCGTCTTCGGTGGTACAAGCAGCACCAGGAATGAAACTCTTACCTGACCCGGAAAAGATAGAACAATCTGAAAAGGCCAAGAATTTGATTATCCTGCATATTAATGATAATGTTCTGCGTAAGGTTCAACACTGTGACACTGCAGGTGCAATGTGGTCTTTACTTGATCGGTTATACATGGCTCTACTACTTTGCCTAATAGGATTTATATGCAGTTGAAATTCTATACATTCAAGACTGATGAGAACAAATCAGTGGATACGAATGTTGATGAATTTCTCAAAATAGTAGCAGAGTTGCATAGCCTTCATGTTAGTGTGTCAGAAGAAGTACAGGCTATATTGTTCTTGAGTTCATTGCCTAACAGTTTTGATCAGAAAAGGACGTATTCCGACGGTTTCCGACGGGAACAGACCGTCGTTTCTATCACGTCGGAAAAACAAAAACCATCGGGAATCCGTCGCTTGTTTGCGACGGATTCCCGACGGATTTATGTCGGCGACCCAAAGGAGACGGAATTCCGACGGGTTTTGTTTTTCCGGCGATGAAAGACGGAATTCCGACGGTTACCGTTTTCCGGCCATAACAGACGGAATTCCGACGGGTTCCGTTTTCCGGCCATAACAGACGGAATTCCGACGGGTTCCGTTTTCTAGCTATAACAGACGGAATTCCGACGGTTTAATTTATTTTTTTTTTAAAATAAAAATTATTTAATTTAATAATATAATATATTAATATTTTTAATAATGAAAAATAAAAACTATTTAAAATAAAATATATTAAATTTTAAAATTACAAACTAATAAAATTAAAATGTGTTTTACAGTTTTACAATCAAATTTAAAACTCTAAAAGGCCTATTCCGGCCTCCCGGTTCTGAAGAAGTTGGTCATCTTCTCTTCCATCGCTTTGAATTTTGCATCGGCCTCGCTCTCGCTTCCTCTACTGCCCTAAGCCGGTCGTGCAGCTCTCGGTTTTCTGCCTCCAACCTCCTATGACGAGCATATCGAACCGACGAAACAGACGAGCTACTCTCCTCAGGGAGGCCGTAAACACGGCCTCTGGTCTTGGGTGTCGCCTACAAAAATTGTTTTTTTCAAATGTCATAACTTGTATTAAAAGTAATGTTTAAATTCCATTAAATGTGAGACGGTTACTAATCTCGAAGGTGAACTGGTTGGTCATCTCAACTGGAACTTCGGTTGGCACAGGAGTTCCTTCCACGATCGGTTGCGATTGGAGGAACTCCTCCTCCCGCCTCTGCACAGCTTCCACGATTTCACGAGCAATCGGGTCTTCAATTTCACCGGTCTTCTTGTTGGTGTGCGAAAACTTGACCATATCGAGGTTGGAAGGATAGACACCGGTCTCCTCCATCTGTTACCATATACAATTACGTTACAGAATTCAAAATTTTTATGAAATATTTAATTACTTACTATTTTCAGAGCAGCTGAAGCCTTGCTAATTGCACCGAGGTTGTGGGTCGCTTTTCCCTTCCCTTTCCGGTCGCTGTTGCGGTTAGTCGAGTGTTTCTCGGAGTCCGTCTTGGTTGCCTTTAACTCCCAGTGTCGAAGAAGTCCAGTCCACATCTCAGCGGGTTTATATTTGAAAACCTTTGCCACCTTCCCCTCTTTGTACCACTTGTCTTTCCACTCGTTCATCTTCAACGAGAACTTCCTCTTTGCCTTTTTGTCGAACTCCTTTCGGACCCTGGATGTGAGGACTGGGTCCCATGTAAAATCTTGCTGCAAAAAAAAAAACATTCCCGCATTAGTAATTAAATTAAGCGTCATATAAGAAATACAATTGAAACAAATAAAATAAACTCTTACCGCAAATTGTCAGAACCAAGTGTCCTGGTCCTCTGGAGGCATGTCGTTGTACGTGGGGTAAGGTTTATTGAGCATGAAGTTCATCATTTCGTTGATGGAACTCGTAATATCGTTTTGTGAGAATTGGAACCTATTAAATTGTTTATTAAATATTTATGTAAAATTATTAAATCCACAACATATTAAAATAAGACTTACCACGTCGTCTTAGGTGGCAAGTCTGGATCCAGACGCGTCAACCTATCACGCCCAGGTTGCGCCACAACCTGGTCGATGGTCAACGAGCTGGGGGCTGAGTGGGCTGTAGGCATGGGCTGAGACGGGAATGGGGTCTCCTCGGGGAATGGGGTCTCCTCGGGGAACTCGGTCTGACTCGGAGACCGACCTCCCCTACTAGAACTCGCACCACGTCTAGAGTTCTGAAAATCCCCATAATTTGCCCTACGATTTCCATATTTTGAAGATTTAGATTTTTTGGGATTTATGAAAATTGGAATGTATAAGATTTTGTGAGTTGCAGATTTTGGAATTTAGTTAATTGAAAATTTTAGATTATGGTTTTTAAGGATATTGGAGATTAGGGTTTTATGTAATTTATTGGTTTTATGTCATTGAATTAAGTTGGGGTTTTATGTCATTGAATTAAGTTGGGGTTTTTTAAAAATATTGTTTATTAAGAAATCGAAGTTTATGGAATTAGGTTTTGTTGGGAAATTGATATGTATAAATTTACATTTGTAAAAGTTTAAATTGTTTTATTAATGTTATTTAAAATTGTAAGGATTTTAATACATTTTCATAAAATTTTGTATATATAAATTTAGAGGATTTAACATTTTAAATTAATAGAAAAATTGTTCGACGTTATACATTTTAAATTTATCAAATTTTAAATTTAGAGGATTTAAAGTTTTAAATTTACTTATTTTTATATAATGTTAAAATTATTAAGGTTTAAAGTCTTTTATTAATGTGATAAAAATTTTAAATTATACGGATTTAAATAGATTACCTTCAAATATTCTATATAAGATATTTAGAAAATTACAATTTATATATTAATTACATATTAAATCATAATAAATCCCTAAAACTCACATAACACAAATGAAAATCTAATTCTTAAAATTAGTAAACTCCAAAAATTATCAAATTTCAAAAATTTTGCAAATTTATTTGAAACCTAATCTAATAAATTTATAACATCCTCATAAACCCTAAAATTTTTATTTACTTAATTTGTTAATTCATAATTCGTTTAAAAAAAATATTAACAATATTTTTATAAAATTTTCAAAATAATCTACAATTCCTAATGAAAAATTTCTTAACCATTCTCATGAACAATTATTTGTTACTAATCCACTAACAAATTTCGGATCCGATTAACTAATCCACGAACAAATTCATAACTAATCCACGAACAAATTTCGGATCCGAATAAAATCATGAAGAACACTTTTTGAAAATTTCTAATAAAGTATGGAAAACTTACATTGATTTGGTTTTGGTGAAAGATGCAGATGCTTAACGACGGAGGAGAAGATTCGGCGAGCAATCGGAGAAGCAACGGCGGAGACTCGGCGGTTTGAAGAAAACTTTTCGTTTTCTGATCTGAGATCGGGGAAGACGATGACTGTGGATATAAAAGGGGGTCCGACGGAAATCAGACGGCTTTCCGACGGTAATAAAAAATTCCGACGGTACCTCCGACGGTTTTCCCGCTTTGACGAAGATTACGAAGTCTTTTGGCGGCTGGGCAAATTAGGGTTACCGTCGGATTTCCGTCTTACATTTAAGACGGAATTCCGACGGTTATTCTTTTAAAATATTTAGTTGTAAATTTTTTTATATATTTTCTCTTACAAAAACATTTTTTCTATCAAACATATATATGTGATTTTAAAATTATGTGATTAGGGTGATTAACTTTACAACTTATAATGAACTTTAAAACTTCAAAATCAACTTTAAAACTAAAATTATGTGATTATAACTTTAAAACTTATAATGAACTTTAAAATTACAAATAATGTGATTATAAACCTTATAATGAACTTTTAAACTTTAAAATCAAAAATATCCCAAAACCGTCGGATTTCCGTCTTACATTTAAGACGGAATTCCGACGGTTTTGGGGGTTTTAATTAAACTACATTTCTTGCTACAATTACAAAGAATAAAAAATCCGAAACCGTCGGAATATCGTCTTAACTTTAAGATGGAATTCCGACGGTGTTGGGAATTTTTTTTGAATTTAAAGTATATGATTAAGGTGTAAAGTTTATTACAAGGAGAGAGGTAGACCATTCAACCGAGGTCAATCTCACCAAAAGGGTAGATCAAGAAGCCGGTCAAAGTCTGGTGCTAAAGTGATTTGTTGGTATTGTAGAAAGGAAGGGCATATAAAGAGGGATTGTTTTGCTAGAAAGAAGCAGCATTATGATAGTGATGGGGATGGGGAAGCTGGTGTGTTAGTGGAACAATTAGATACAGGAATGATATTGAATGTGTCTGAGGCTGGTTACAAAGATGACTGGGTAATCGATTCTGGATGTTCATATCACATGACTTCTAGAAGAGATTGGTTCTATGAGTTTGAAGAAAAAGGGTCTAGTAAGATTCTACTTGGTGATTTCAGGACTGTTGAATCCCAAGGCACTGGCTCTATCAGGATTAATACTCATGGGGGTTCCATTAAAGTGCTTAAGAATGTCAGATATGTACCTAATCTCAGAAGGAACTTGATTTCTACTCCTACCTTGGATAAGTTAGGTTTTCATCACACTGGTGGTGATGGTAAGAAGACTTTCCATAAAAATGGAACTGTGGCTATAAGAGCAACTATCCAGAATGGTTTATATGTCTTGGATGGTAAGACTATAACAGGTGAAGTATGTCATTTGGAAACCGGTAAAGAACCTGTTCCTGTGTGGCACAGCCGTCTAGGCCATATGAGCTACAAAAACATGCAAGTTCTGGTTAGAGAAGATGTTTTGAAAAGGAAAGATGTTGGAAAGGAGTTCTTTTGTGAACATTGTATTTTGGGAAAGGCTAAAAGGGTGATTTTTGAATCGGGTAAGCATGATTCAACTCAGGTTTTAGAGTATGTGCATTCAGATTTATGGGGATCTCCAAATGTTGAAGCTTCTGGCTCAGGGTGCCATTACTTCCTATCAATCATTGACGACTATTCTAGAAAAGTGTGGATCTATTTCCTCAAGTCTAAAGATGAAACGTTCTCCAAGTTCAGTGAGTGGCAAGTGTTTGTTGAAAACAAAACTGATAAGAAAGTTAAGTGTTTGAGGACAGACAATGGGCTTGAATTTTGCAATAAAGCGTTTGATGATCATTGCAGAGCTCATGGGATAGAAAGACATAGGACTTGCACCTATACCCCACAACAAAATGGGGTAACTGAGCGTATGAATAGGACAATATCATACTAATAGGAGAGGTTGACATTGGCTTGAAAAGCCCCACAAATGGTATTAGAGCCTAGGTTCGGAAAATGTGGACCTGGAGAAGTGGGTGTGGGCAGCAAGTTCGGTGTGGGAGGAGAACCCTCAAGGTGACCTCGCGATAAAAGGGTGCCGGTGCCTTGTGTCGAAAGTCTTCCTGACTATGCGGAGGTTAGGCGGCGGGTTCCGTCGGAGATTACGGCGGTACAAGATGGGTGCCAAGTTCACTGGAGGTGGGAGGACACTGGTTTGTGTGGTCCTTGGTGTGAGGGGAGGTTTGTTGGGATAGCAAACTAAGTCCCACATCTGAAGATTAGACAAAAATGGTCTAATATATAAGTAATGTCCAACTAAATTAGTATGAGGCCTTTTGGGATGGAACCCAAAGATAAATCCATGCGGGCTTTGCCACTTTGGGCCCAAAGCGGACAATATGATACTAATAGGAGAGGTAGACATTGGCTTGAAAAGCCCCACATTTCACTACAAGAAAACATGGGTTTTACGAAGTCGCCAAATTTGGCGACTATAAATGTAGTCGCCAAATTTGGTGACTAATTAGCTACCGATAAACGACTATACTACGACCGCACAATTTTGGTCGTAATTAGTCGCTATAATGCAACTAAATATAGTAGTCGCAGTAATAGTCGTCAATTAGTGACTACTAATGCGACTACTATATTTAGTAGCATTATAGCGAC
This sequence comes from Draba incana, assembly GCA_963576765.1. Lineage (NCBI taxonomy): Eukaryota > Viridiplantae > Streptophyta > Magnoliopsida > Brassicales > Brassicaceae > Draba > Draba incana. Next base: position 41,248,049 of record OY755205.1, read on the forward strand.
TAATTTACGACCAAAATTGTGAAAAAAACAAATTAAATTTTGGCAACACTTAATAATTAATTTGATTGTTTTATATTTTTTATATACACGTTAAAAGTTTAGTTGTCTATAAATGTTTGAATTTCTATAAAAGCTTAAGTTTTAGTTTCATTATAATACCAAATTTATACATTGTATTCCAAATCCAAAATTAATCATAAATTATAATTATACTATATCTCATCAATAAACATTACTTAACAATTGTATACCCTAAACCTAAAAAAAATCTAAATTGTAGGATATTTGGAGGGAACCAAAACAATTCCCAAATAAGTTTTAGTGGGAAACCAAAATATTTAGGTTTCACTCTCATCCAATTCACTAAAAAAACAAAATTTGGCCCAAATCCAAATACATAGCCCACATGATTAACACTTTGAAAAAAAACTCATATTTCTCCTCTTGCAGAAACCCTAGTCTCCTTCACCGTTTCTTCTTCTTCAACGATTCTCCTTGACTGTTTCCGTTTCTTCTTCCTCACCGCTTCCCATTCATTGTAGTGACTTGAATATTTAACATTGTTTAATATGTAAAAAGGGTTAAAATATAAAGAAAAGATGATTTTAAATATAAATAAAATGTTTAGTGTTTAGAATTAAAATTTACTAAAAAAAAATCATGATAATTAATTTAGAGTTTAGGGTATAAGGTTTAGGGTTTAGAGTATAGGGTATAGGGTGTATAAGGGAATACCCTATACTCTAAACCCTAAACCTATACCCTTAACTTGAAATTTTTTATAATGAAACAATTGGATTTTTTCTAATAAAAACAATAGAATTAAGGTCCAATAACAAAAAAAAATGCAAGAAGTCATTGTTTTATAAACTATATAAAAGAAAGAAACTTACAAACTAAAATAAAATAATATAATGAGTTTTGGTTAATGTTTGATTTAGGGATTGGGGTTTAGGGTATCATAATACATAAATAACTTTGATATAAGGTTTTGGGTTTTTTTTTTTTTTTTTTTGTCACAAAATACACTTCTTTATTAGCTTACGAAAATACATTATCTGTATCAGTAAACCAATAGGGGGTAGAAGTGCCGATAAAACTGAAAATCTTGTTTCGCGTGCGCGCATTCCTTGCTAACAAATTCGCTCTCGTATTGTTCTCCCTTTGACGGTAGATGAGATCGAATTCAGGGAAAAACTCCCGAAGGTATGCCAATTCACGTAATTCTGGTTCGAAACCAGGCCACTCTTGTGGCGCTTCCACCATCCTCACAAGATCCCTTGAGTCTGTGACGAAAGAGGAGCAAAAGCGTTCTTTTTGAAGTAATGACTGCATGGCCCACAGAAGCCCATGTATTTCTGAACGGAGGGGGGAGATACTCTGGTTGTTTCCTTGGAGGCCCAGCAAGTCCGTCGTCCCGTCTTGTAGTTGTAACACCCAACCCACTCCGCTTGTTCTGTCCTCTCTCTTCCATGAGCCATCCATAAAGCATGTGAAGGTGGTTGTATTCATGTCTAAAGTGGGTGGAGGCTGCAAGGTTAGTACCTCTTTCGAGGTGTTTGCCTCTGACCATTCTAGTGCCTCTTTAATTGCCACCGCTAGCGTCGTAGAAGCTTCTCGGGTCACTGCATTAAACACATTGTCATTTCGCGCTTTCCAAATATACCATATGATCCAGGGAAAAGCCTTCGCGGCTTCGTCTGTGGCCCTCGATCGGGGAATCCGCCAGAACAGGAAATCAAAGTTAGTTCGAAGGCTCTCTGACGGAAAGAGATGGGCGTCCGTAGAAAGCCCTGAAAGGTCCCAGACTTCCTTTGCTGACGGGCAAGTAAACATCGCATGATTAATAGATTCAGCAGGATCCGAACATCTTGGGCAGCTCGAGTGCTCCCTTATGTGTCTAAACTTGAGCCTCTCATTTGTTGCCACCGCTCCCGTTAAACACTGCCAAATAAAGTGACGTAATTTGTTTGGAGTTGGTAATTTCCAAACATGGGCCTTTAGCGGGTTATCAGACGGCAGTTGGAGGGAAAACTGAGTATCCTCGTCTTTGTCAACCCTGGCAAGATCATAACCCGAACGAACCGAGTAAAGCCCGGATTTGGTGTAATGCCAGCTGAAGTTGTCCTCTGACCCTCTTGGGGCGGAGCCTCAAGCTCAGGATTTTGGAGACATCGAGGGGGTGCACGATTGCCTTTATTGCCTGAGAATTCCACTTTCGACTTTGTTGGTGGATGAGGTCTGATACTCGAAGTTGAGGGTTGATTATATCCCCTCGGCTGACTGCTGGTCGTGGGTTTGAATCTGGTATCCAATTGTCTTCCCAGACATTTGTACCATACCCATTACCTATTATTTTGCGGGTCCCCTGCAACATCAATTTTTTTTAAGACCATACACTTCGCCACCCGTAGGAAGGGCGGTATGGTTTTGGCGCATGAAAGGGATGCATACTCCGGAAATACCGGCCTTTTAGGACCCTGGCTGCCAGGGAGTTTGGGAACTGGTGTAATCTCCACATCTGTTTTGCCAAGAGGGCCTGATTAAAATCTTCGAAAGACTTAAATCCAATACCGCCCTGTATCTTGGGTAAACAGAGTTTTTTCCATGCTACCCAGTGTAGGCCTCTTTCTTAGGGTTTAGATCGCCACCAAAACAGGGAGACCGCACTGGTCAACTTTCTGCAAAGCCCTTTAGGCAGAAGAAAACTCGACATCACATATGTCGGAATGGCTTGGGCTACTGATTTAATCAAAACCTCTTTACCGCCCTTTGATAAGAATTTCGCTGACCACCCATTGATCCGATTATTAAGTCGGTCGTGAATGTAGGCAAAGATTTGGGCCTTCGATCCCTGTAATTGTTCCGGGATACCTAGGTACTTGTCGGAGCCTCCCTCGTTCATAATCCCTAGGTGATGATGGATGGTTGACCTAACCTGGGTCGGGACATCCTTGCCAAAGGTAATTGCCGACTTATCAAAATTAATTCGTTGTCCTGAGAATCTGTAAGATCTTATCGCATTGTTCCACATTTGCTTTACAAAAGAACAGACTATCGTCTGCAAAAAGGAGATGGGATACTGGGGGACTAGCGTAGGCTACTTTGAGGCCTGTGAGAATTCCCGACGATTCTGTCGCCTTTAGGTTGGAGATTAGGACTTCCGTGCAAAGAATAAATAGATACGGTGATAGAGGGTTTAGGATATCATAAAACATAAATAGCTTTTGATTTAGGATCCTTTTGTTTGTAATGGATAAATGAATTTTTGATTTAAGGTTTAGGGTTGGGATTTATGTTTTAGATAACATGATTTTAGAATTAAATTTGCTAATAATATTACCTATCTAAATAAAATCTCAAATCTGTATGATAAAAAAGAAATTCCTCTCAACAAAATATCAAAGTTAAAAGAGGTAGATGCCACGCTGGCAATCCTCATGACTCATGGCTAACCAATAAAAAAACAAGGGAGGTCAAAACCTAAAAAATTGACTAGAGAATATGAGTTAAGAGTGGTGGCTGTCGATTCAGTTCCTCACTTTTCCTTCTCTTGGCAAAAATCTTACACTCTCGCCTCTAGCGATTCTTGTACTTGTTTATCTCTATTTCGTCTTCTTCACATGGATCTCGTTTCATTTCCGGTGGGGGATTCTTCACTGCGATAATCGCCGGAGAGGGAATTTGTACTCATCAATGGCGAAATCACTACATTTCACCAAACTAATCTCCTCTTCAGCGAGAATAGCTACGAATTCTCTCTTCTTTTTCTCGATTAAACCGAGAAGCTTTCATAAACCCTACTTCTCTTCTCCTCTTTTCCTCTCCACAACATCTACTCCATACCCACTTCAATACGACATGATCATCAATCGACCCACACAGTCTTCTCTCTCCCAGACCCGTCGTCGACCCGCCCGAGCCATCGAACTCGGTTCGTCTGACCCATCAGAGTCGGATTTCAATTCGTGGGTCGATAACAAACTTGCTTCAGAGCGTGAAAAGGGTCGACCCGGTTCGGGAGATCCGGAAATGGACAAAGCGAAGAGGAAATTCTACAGTAAGAGAAGAAAGATTCAGAGGACGAGAGTCGAAAATCAGATGATGGGTTCGTTGAATTGAAACCTGAAGTAGTGGAATTTGATAGATTGCATCAAAGAGAAGAGGAATTATATTTCTATGATACGTTTGCGTATCCATGGGAGAAAGATAAGCATTATAAGATGGTGTATCAGTTAGAGAAGAAGTATTTCCCTGACCAATGCTTAGATAAGGCGTTTCTGCAACCTGGAGAAATTTCCAAGGGTGGTGATGATGCTGGGAAAGTTAGAGGGAAGAAGAAAGTAGGAATTGGTGGGAAGAGAAATGAGGTTAAACGAATTGGTATGGAGACTGGTGATGAGAAATTGGTGTTTTTTGATGAAGCTAAGGAGAAGGCAGAGGAGGATGTTAGTGAGAAGAAAGTGGTGAATTTTTTCAAGTGTTTGACGAAATTCCCCAATGAGAAAGGTGTAGCTAGTGGTGGTGATGGAGGAGAGCCTTTCCTTGTGACTAGAAATGGTGAGCTTCCTCCTAGATGGGATCTCACTAATGGTACAGTGGTGTTAATTAACAAACCCAAAGGTGAGAGCAATTTGTGTAATCTCTCTCTCTTTCTTTGGCCTTTTGCATTCTGTAATTTGGTTATGGTATTGTTCTCAAAGGATGGACTTCTTTCACTGTCTGTGGTAAGCTACGAAGATTAGTCAAAGTGAAAAAGGTTTGTGGTTTAATAAACATTATTTGAATTTGTCGGCTCTTTGCTGGTAGCTGATAAGTATTTCTCAGGTTGGTCATACTGGAACTCTTGATCCCATGGCTACTGGTCTATTAATCGTCTGCATTGGTAAAGCGACTAAAGTGGTTGATAGGTTTGTGATTCTTTAATCCAAAGTTTATGCTTATGATGATTACAGAAAGAAAAAACATAAAAGTCCTTTGTATCTGCAGTTACCAAGGTATGATCAAAGGTTATAGCGGAGTTTTTCGTCTTGGTGAAGCCACTTCAACTTTAGACGCCGACTCTCCTGTACTTCAACAACCCCTTTCCTTGCTTTCATGGTTTATTTCTACATTTGATCTGTACCATGACTCATTAGAGTTTGCTCAACCGTGCTATGTCTCTAGGTGATTCAACGAGAGCCTTGGGATCATATCAAAGACAATGACATTAAGAAAGCTTTGACATCATTTGTCGGAGAAATATGACAAGTTCTTCCTATGTTCTCTGCGATAAATTACATTCTTTTCTAACTGTAATTTATGTTTAGGTGGGAGGTGAGAAGATGTACGAGAAGGCAAGAAAGGGAGAGACAGTAGAGCTTTCTCCTAGACGAATCTCGATTTTTCAGTTTGACAATTTAGATGACAGGTTTATCTATCTTCTGTTCAACTGCATAAGCAATTTGAAAACAATGTTTTGGTTGGGTCTCACTAAAGATTTTCTTATACAGACAAAATCTGATTTTCCGGGTTGTATGCTCTAAGGGTACATACATAAGATCTCTTTGTGCAGATCTTGCTAAAGCTCTTGGAAGGTGAAATAAAACGTTTTCTCCTTTGATTACTAACAGATCCAGAAAGTGAAACTTCTACTAAATATCATTCATTTTTGCTGCAGTTGTGCTCACCTCACTGCTCTAAGGCGAGATTCAATCGGTACGTTTGTTCATAAGTCAGCATATCAATATGTTTTTTACTTGAAAATCATTCAAAGCTTGATTCACTCTACAATTATCTTGTCGGGGTTGAGGTGAATATTCTGCTAACGATGCTTGGGAGTTCAATGAGCTAGAAGCAGCAATTACTAAAAACTACTTCTAGAAGAAACGACTTACGGTTTGCTAGACGCTTCCATAGATGAGCATAGAAGATCCATCAATAATGTATTCTTGGTGACAAACAACTCTAAAGGTTACACAGGCTTACATAAATCATTTGATCGTTCTTTAAGCGCTTGTAAACCCTTACTTTTTGTTTGTTTGTGTTATGACTTGTGAGAATGTTGGTTATATTTAATCTTGCTCTTTTGTATTTACAATCTTTGTTTTATATTTAAATTCAGTGGTATGATCTTGGTTTTGGTTGCATTAGGATTTTTTGAATTTTGTCAATATGTGAAACAAAACTAATTGCAATCTGAAACAAAAGAAACACCATATATATATAGGTTGCTCAAAATAATAGTCGCCGAATAGTCGTTAAACAGTCATGAAATAGTCGTAACGTAATTGGAAAGTAGTTGCTAAATTTTACGACTACACTACGACTCCAACAAGAACATCTTTGTTCATGCAAATTAATCGTAAACTAGTCGTAATGTAGTCGTAAAATTAAGCGACTAATTTACGACTACGTTACGACTATTTGAAATAGTCGTAACGTAGTCGTAAATTAGCGACTATATTTACGACTAGGTATTTACGACTGCACTTATTAGTCGTAAAATAGTCGTAAATCGCGATTTAACGACTACATTGCGACTAATATTGCAGTCGCAAAATCCATGTTTTGTAGTGTTTTTAAAGCTTTTTCTAAACAAGAATCACAAAGGACATTTTTACCAAAACCATGACAAGTTTTTTTTTTCCTTGAAGACTTCTTCCACTCTACAATCCATTTCTTATGCAATGCATTGTTGAAAGTTAAACTTGATTTTTGGATCAAGGTTAATTATTGGATCAATAATCCAATATTCTAATATTGGGCCAAACCCAATACTTGATCCATGTTCTAGAGTTTTCTCTAGAAAATATCTAAATCTTCACCTCTTTAAAATGTTCTAGAATATAATAGAGAATAAGTATCTAGATATTTCTATGAAACTATCTAGATAATTGTAATAAAATATAGTTAAAATTCTCTAGATTTAGGATTAAAATATTCTAGATATTTTGTATCTTGGAGGTTGTTGAACACCGGCATTAATTCACAGCTCATAGAAAGCACCCGAAACAAGAAATTTAAACTCTAAATAACCTGAATTTGAATTTCAATGGTTGATTTCTTGAGGCCAACAAGATAATACAAGAGAGATTAATATAGCAACTAACCTCGAGAGTATTAGAAGATAAGGTAAGTAGCCAAACTATTCTTATGCTGTTAGTGAGCTTCCCTACATTACCAAATCGGAGAAAATCATCATCCTCTAACAAATCAATGTTAGGCGCTCTTATTCACTTGAACTGATCTTTGCTTACATTAAGCTCGAGCTTAGCCTCAACTAAGTTCATCAAGTTAACTTTCGGATAGTCCTTCGCGACAATATGGCGATATAGAAAGTAAACCACACTCGGAGTATCGAAAGAGATGCACTTTGAATTCACAAAATGTTCAGACCAATCGTTAATATACAACTGTTTGAGGCTTCCACTTGACACGACAACATTGGAATTCACCCACTTAATATAACTCAGGAACGATGTCTCAAGCATGAAGAAGCATTTCAAGCTGATCAACACAAAACTCAACTGAGCTAAGGAAGAGATAGTAAAGGATTGGTAAGGAAATACCAAGAACTAGCCAATAAAAATGTATTTGCGGAATAAATGTGATTTGTGTTAAAAAAGCGGAATGGAACTATGTTTAAATGGTGAAAAACATAACATATACGGTGCAAGACAACTCTTTGATTGGTAAAAAAAATAAAGACAATCTCAATTGTACATAGTTTATATAATTGTTTTACGAAATAGAATTAATAATTTTATGACTAGTTTATTAATAAAATGAAGTCTAGATCTCTTATTAGTTTTGTAGAAAAAAATATTGTGTTTTAATTCAACATAAAATTATTCCGCAAGTACATTTTAGTAGAGGTAGAGTTAAAAAGGTTACAAATTTGAGCAATGGCAACGAAGAGGAGACTAAATTAACTTTGTTCTGCGTCTTTCGATGGGATTACAATAAAGGTTCAAAATAAAATTTATACACTACTGAAAAAGGAAAAGCAAAATAAATAAAAAAATTTAATGGTTACGAAAAGATTACTGTTTTGCGGACAAGAAATCACCCCCAAAATAGAAAAAAACAAATCCAAAGCACCTCAAGTATTTAATAACAATTAAAAAAGAGTTATTTAGCTGAATATCAATGGAAAAAATTTTAATTAGGAAACTAACAGTGAGAAAATAGAAATTCAGTAAATAGCAGTGAGAAAGTGAGGTTTATTACCACTTAATCCACCATCATGTTATGAGCATATATGTTATAGGTTCATTGTTGCACTTCACACTCTCTCTCATCCCTCCTCTCTTTTATCTCTTTTTCTCCAATCCAGAATCAAGTTGTTAAATCAGAGATGCTAACAAAAAAATGGTGAATGAATGCGGTGAACGAAATATTATTCAGTGATGATGACGGTGTTGGCAACAATGACCCGCTGACGATTTTAGTTGATTTTTTTCCTCTGAAACACATCCCTGCCAACTTATCTATGTCATCATTCACATCTATCGAAGTTTATTATCTAATCAGAGAAGATCCAACAAAAGATTTCGTCGGACATATCGAGTTGACTCACTGAATCGTGAGTGGAACTGTATATTTTAGAACATTTTGTTGGTCTTTAATATTTTGTTTGATGCGATAACTTAATTAATACATGTTAATTTTTATATTCTCTGCCAGTATTTATAATTGGTATCCGGTTAACAAGTATGATTACTCTTTAAATATATTATACAATGCAGATATTGACTATTATTCATCTTATAATAATATTATCTAGCTTTCTAACAAACTTCATCAGATATATTATAGATTATCCGGTTATTTGAAATTTATATGCGGTCAAATAGCCGATACAGTCAGTAGTAGCCGATAAAGAAGTAGTTAACCCAGTGAGTCGACTCAAACTAACTAGCCGAGTTAACCCAGTGAAATATGTTAACTAAATTATAGAGGTACAATACTAAATTATTCAAATTAAGTGTTTTAAAATACAAAATTAAACCCTAAATCTCAAACCCAAACTTTACCCTAATTTGAGAATAGTTAACCCAAACCCAAATATTAAATATTCAAAATTAAACCCAAAACCCAAACCCTACCCTTTAAAGTTATACCCTAATTTATGAATTGTTAACCCAAACCCAAAATTTTATTATTCAAAATTAAGTCATAAACTTCAAATCTAAACCTTATATCTTAAAATTATACCCTAATTTGAGAATAGTTAACCCAAATCTAAAAATTTAAATATTCAAAATCAAACCCTAAACCCTAATCCTACATTTTAAAACTATACACTCATTCGTGAATTGTTAACCCAAATCCAAAAATTTAAATTACAAATCTATTAAAAATCAATTTTTGTATTAAAAATAAATATAACACACAAACAAATGTAAAGGCTGAATTTTTAAACGGGTTTTAATTGATTTCGTTTTGACACAATATTATAAACACTCTACCACCTATACAAGCCAAATGAGAACAACCTAGGGATACAAACGGGTTTTAGAAAATAAAAACAGTGTCTTTGTTATCTACCTAAATACACAATAATGTGTTGATGTACAATGTAAATACTCTTAAAAAAAGCAAAAAAGTTGGTTGAGAGAAAGACAGTCTCTGGTTTCATGTAATAAAGCATTGCGAGCGACCAAAATCAGTAAGATATGCGGTGACTGTGAGTGGTGAGGCTCGTGATAAGTGTGGCCTTGGGATCAATCTAATTGTTTTTTTTTCTTATTAGTATTATTCTAGGATTGACCACTTGATAATATTTTAATAGACTTTCTCAATAACTTTATGGAATCAATTCTAACTCCAAGTACAACTTAAGAGGATTTGAACATCATTTACTACAAGAAATCTTCGTGCATGTCTTTCTAGTTTTGTGAAAATCTTCCAAACAAGCTGCATTACATCACTGTTTGCCCGATCAATAAAGGCTGTGACACTGTTCGTGCTCCTAGTCGTGTTTCCGGATAATTAGGAAGGACCACAAATGTGCTACATATATGTAAATATATAAAGTAGTATTTACAGTACTAGATAACAATAGAAAAGTTGATGATTAAAGAAATGACTGCTAGGTTTTCTCTTTCTTTCTAAAATGAGGTAAAACACGTTTTGGTTAGTTTTATCTTTGTCTTCTATCAGCTACAAATTTCGTGATTTTTTTTTCCATACATGTTTTCTTTTCTGTCGAATAAACTTCTGTTTTATGTCATGTAAGCGTGATATGATCTATATTGGAAAATCCATTTACGAAAAAATCAAATGTATATGTTCAATTACGTTCTATATATAAGATATCATTTTCTTATTTGCTAAATTGAAACTTATGAACTTGTCCTGTAATTAAAAACTATCACCTCACTAAGATTTACTAAATTAACTCTTAAAATGACAGTAATCAACCATTCACATTTATTGAGGTGAAAATGATCGATTGAAGAGCAACCCACACTCTGAAAATGTGGAAACGAAACAATAAATATAACCATTATCAGTGTGATGGATGGTGAACCACGGGATTCATCTCACCTAAACCTCCCAAAAATATCAAGACAGTAAGATAAGAAAATGCATACGTCACTCTTCTTCACAAAGGCTATATAAACCCTAGATTGGCTTAAGGTTCCATGCAAAACAAAACATACATTTACATATTAACAATGAGGCTTCTTGGAATCACCTTAGTTTTTCTTTTAGCAGTGGCGATTTGCAAAGCTGAAGAGATTACTTGCGAAGAGGACCACCCATTCACATGTAACCAAACTGCTAGTTTGAACAGAAGTCATTTTGAAAAAGACTTTATCTTCGGTGTTGCATCTTCCGCTTACCAGGCATGTAACAAATTACACATTGATTTTGACGTATAAAACCATTCAAAAACACTAAATTCCAACGTTGCATGTTTGTTTTTTTTTCCTTCCATTTCAGATCGAAGGTAGTACAGGTCGCGGTCTTAACGTTTGGGATGGCTTTACTCACCGTTATCCAGGTCAGTGGTTTAAACAGCTATATACAAACATAAAGTCTTATATATATGGTTGTATATTTCTGTCTACACATGCATAGTAATGTATTTGTATGCTACCAGAAAAAGGAGGACCCGATTTGGGAAATGGAGACAGTACTTGTGGATCATACGAGCATTATCAGGTTGATTCCTCAATTTATACTTTTCGTTTAAAACTACATATACTCATTGCACTAGATATTAACTACATGCGGATCCACATGTGATTGTATGTATAAATTCCAGAAAGTTATAGACGTGATAACTGAACTCGGAGCTGATGCCTACAGATTCTCCTTTGCGTGGTCAAGAATCGTTCCAAGTATATACACATTATTGATCATGTCCATCTATAAACATATATCGGAATATTCAATTGTGATTGTTTGCAAATGTAAATGTATGATATTTATATGGGCAGGAGGAAAGGTGAGTAGGGGGAACAGAGAAGATTAGCATGGCCCCTGCGCAAGGATGACATACATAAATCGAGAAATGATCCAAATTTGTTTAACTGAGGCTTGTGGCCCAGTGGTAAAGAGGTTGCAGCTGTAACTACCGCCACCCGGTTTCGAGTCTCGGCCACCGGAGAATTAACATTTGGGCATCGCCGGCGACACAGATTAGTCTCTTAGACCTAGAAAGCCTTTGGGGAAACTGTGTATAATTCAAAAAAAAAAAAAAAAGTTGAGTAGGGGAGTGAACCAAGACGGCATTGACTACTACAACATTGTCATAAACGGCCTCCTCGAAAAGAATATAACGCCTTTCGTGACCCTCTTCCACTGGGATCTTCCTCAAACTCTGCAAGATGAGTATGAAGGTTTCTTGAACAGCACGATCATGTATGTTATTAAGGCCATGCTTCTTATAGTAAGAAAGATGACAATATACAAAGATTTAATTTTGGCACTATAACGAAATGATTCTATAATATGCCCAGAGAGGACTTCAAAGAGTACGCGGATCTATGTTTCCAGCTATTTGGCGATAGGGTAAAGAACTGGATCACGATTAACCAGCTTTTCACAGTGCCTACGAGAGGATATGCAACGGGAACAGATGCACCTGGTCGATGTTCTTCTTGGCTTAACAAAAATTGTTACGCGGGAGATTCTGGAACAGAACCTTATATCGTTGCACATACCCAGCTTCTTGCTCATGCCACCGTCGTCAATCTATACAGGAAAAAATATAAGGTGGGTTCTCCATTTGTAAAATAATGTGTAATCAACACTTGCTTCTAATTAATCATATCGTCTGCGTAATTATATGTACTTTTGACAACAAGATGAACAAGGAGGACAAATTGGACCTGTGATGATAACTAGATGGTTTCTTCCATATGATGGCTCTCAAGCTAGCTTAGATGCAACTGAGAGGAATAAAGAATTCTTCTTGGGATGGTACACACACACACACACATATATATCCGAAAATGAAATGAACTTTGTACATTTACATGCACATATAAACTTGATTTAAAATATGTATGTATCTAGGTTCATGGATCCGCTAACAAAGGGTGAATACCCAGGGATCATGAGAAAACTTGTTGGTGATCGGCTTCCAAACTTCAGTGAAACAGAATCGAAACTTGTAAAGGGCTCATTTGATTTTCTTGGTCTCAACTATTACTTCACTCAATACGTCCATGCCATTGCACCAAGTCCTCCAGACAGACTCAGCGTCATGACTGACTCACTCTCAGCACTCACATGTGACCACTCTTAGCTATTTTTCTTTTAATGGTTACTACATTTTTGTGACTATTCTTACCATAACTTATTTCATCCTTATGATTACAGTTGTTAATGGAAGTAATCATACCGTTGGTCCATGGGTATACATACCCCATCCTCTATTATTTCATTACGTTTCTAAATAAAGTAACATATATACTTTAAGTTTATGTTATGCTTCCCTTTCTCAGTTCAACGGAGACCAGTATTACTACCCAAGAGGCATTTTAAAAGTAATGGAACACTTCAAAGAAAAATACGGCAATCCTTTAGTCTATGTTACCGAGAACGGTGAGTTCTACTAGCTAGTATATATCAACTCTTTGCATCTATACATGTTTAGTACTATATTTCAAAGTTGGTCAAAGAAACTGTCTCAAATATTATGTGATTAATGTGTTACGATGGTTTAATTAATTAGGGTATAGTAGCCCTGGTGACGCAACCAAGGAGGAGAGTCATGCCGATTACAACCGGACTGATTATCTTTGTAGTCATCTCTGTTTTCTCCGTAAGGCCATCAAGTGAGTAAATGCTAAATATCTTCCATTTTTTTGTATATAGATGCATACATGTATGATCATCAATTGTATAGTCTTTAATGATTGGTCATGTTTTTAGGGAGTCGGGTTGCAATGTGAAAGGATACTTTGCATGGGCTCTGGGGGACAATTATGAATTCTGCCAAGGCTTTACCGTCAGATTCGGACTCAGTTATGTTGATTTCAACCATGTCACTGCTGATAGAGACCTCAAATCGTCTGGTAAATGGTACAAGGAGTTCTTGAACATTACTGCTAAGGACTCTGATGAGAACCAAGATCTCCTATGCTCATGGCTCTCATTTAGGAACCGTGATCAGAAGAAGCTTGCAGATGCATGAAAGACCTAAACCGCTTAATGCTTGTCAAGATCATCTTAATGTGTCTCATGAGTCTACTTTCTTTTCTTTTTTTCTTTTTTTTCTTTTTTTTTGAAACTTGTCTACTTGCTCCATAGATAAGGAGCTTGTTCTAGGTACTGTTTTAAATAAAAGTCTGAATAAAAGATGATCAATATTAATATATGTTATTTACATTACGGTAAGGGATTGGAAAAAAAATATATCGAAACAGTAACTAGAAAAACCAAACCGAAAAAAGTAAAGAGTAAGCCGATTGGTTTTATTATTTCCAACCTAAAAAGCCGAAACGGAGTTTGAAAGCAAAAGAGGTTTAGTGTAACGAAGAAACATACTGTATGTTGAACTATGTTTTGATTTCTAATAATACAATTTGTTCAAGATGTTAATAATTTTGCATTTTATTTAGCAGAAATAAATCCATGCTAAACATTAATCGTAACCCTAGATCTAAACCATTTTATGTTAAATTCCAAAAAAAACTTCTCTGTTCAAAAGTTGAGGGGAAGTGTGATATAAATTGGTTTAATGTCGTAGGGATATGGAACAGGGGATGCAGAGTTATGTGGAGTGTTTGATGGGCATGGCAAAAATGGTCACTTGGTGAGCAAAACGGTGAGGAATAGGTTACCATCGCTTATGTCAACACTTAACAAAGAGTTAAACCAAGAATCCCATGTTGGTGAAGAGGATGAAACTCATAAGTGGGAACAAGCTTTTCTTGCTTCCTTTAGACTCATTGACAGAGAGCTTCTTCTTCAAGTCTTAGATTGCTTTTTCAGTGGCTCCACTGCTGTTATTGCCGTTACTCAGGTACATTTCTTTCTCTCATTTTCCGCTAAAATTTGCAGCAGACTAGACTGCCCAATTTTCTAGTTGGCGGATCGGACTAGTATTTCTTGGTCTATCTTTTTATGGATCAATATGGACCAAACCCTATGAATAGTGAACACAAATGAATTTGGTGATGTTTTACTACTTGATTGCTTTAGGGAGATGATCTCATGATAGCGAACCTCGGTGATTCAAGGGCGGTACTGGGGACAATGACCGAAGATGGTGAGATCAGAGGTTCAGTTGACGTCAGACCTAACACCTGCTGTCCCTAGTAGGTTTTTTTTACTCTTTTCTTGAATACAAAAAGATTGTAATATCATTAGAGATTTAATGATATTCATCGAGCATTCTAGCGTCACAGGTGAAGCTGAGAGGATCAGGATGTGCAAAGGTCGCGTTCTTGCTATGAAAACAGAACCGAGCAGCCAAAGGGTGTGGCTACCAAACCATGACATACCAGGATTAGCCATGTCAAGGGCTTTTGGAGATTTCAGGCTCAAAGACCATGGGGTTATTGCGGTTCCTGAGGTTTTTCACCACCGAATAACTCCTAAAGACCAATTCATTGTACTCGCTACGGATGGGGTAAAAGCACATATGATTCAATTTTTGAACTTTTTTTTTTCACTTTAAAAAGTTTAATGAAACCCTAATTGGTACTAATTATGTGATCGAAGGTTTGGGATATGCTTACCAATGATGAAGTTGTATCGCTGGTATGGAGTTCAGGGAAAACGAAAACTACGGCGGCTAAATTGGTG
Source organism: Draba incana (assembly GCA_963576765.1). NCBI lineage: Eukaryota > Viridiplantae > Streptophyta > Magnoliopsida > Brassicales > Brassicaceae > Draba > Draba incana. Next base: position 41,263,301 of record OY755205.1, read on the forward strand.
GCGGAGGTGGCTGAAGCTACATGGAAGAAGAAGCTTAAATCTACAAAGATTGATGATACTACAGTGATATGTCTTTTCTTACAGAACAAGGAACAACCAAGTTGTGGTATGGATACTTGAATCAGAAGGTACTACTCTATGATGATTGATGAACCATGCTTAAAGCATATATAGTTGTCGCACATACCGCCAAACCAAGTGCAAATCTTCGAAAAATCATGTATAAATTTGTAATGTGAGTGTTTGATATATCATGGTTTTTATCCAGTTTAGACCATGATATAAGTCCTTTTATATAGAGTCTTTGTAGTGTTTTGCTTGTGTTTTAGAGTCATTGCAGGTACAAGGACGTTTGGACTCAATTGGTGTTTACTGGAGCAATTTGGAACAGAATGGAACGAGCAGTCAAAGTCGTGAAGTCGGAATGCAAAATCTGAAGATCTGTCGAGCGACGGACACTCTGTGTCGCTCAACGCGAAGAAAAATGCGACAGAATCATAATTTTTGGAAAATTTCCGTTTCCGCGCCAGAAAAGCCCAGATGTTTGCAATTGGGCCCAGATGTGATTGTACCCTATATATAGTACTTTTAAGCCATTGTTTAGGCTATGCTTTATTTTACTTAGAGAATTTTATACTAAGAAATTATCTTTCATGTCTATGTCTGAGTAATTCCCTAGTTAGGTTTTAGGGATTTTTCGAAGGTTAATGAAGTGTTGTTGATTTATTTACTTTTGGGATTTGCATCATATTTATATTCTTCACCTTGATTGCTTTGAATTTTAATTTAGGCCTTAATTAAATATCCTAGGTTGTTTAGTGGATGCGACAGTCCTAAAAGTCCTAACACGGTCAAGCTAATGACTCAAAACAAGCGCTTAGTGGGAGGCAACCCACTTGTGAGTCTACTAACTTTTTACTTAGATTTTGATTTCTTTTTCAATTTTATGTTTGGTTTTCGTTTTTGTTTTGATTTTTAGGAAAATAAACGTTCGAATGCAAGTGAGAGTGAACATCAGACTGTGGTGTCGAGCGACGCCATATCCAGTGTCGCTCGACGCCAAGGTAAAATATGTGTCGATCGACGGCAGCAATCAAGTCGCTCGACGCGACCAAAACCGTAGCATCGATCGACACTAAGATCATGTCGCTCGACACGACCCCCAGGTTACGATTTCTTACTTGATTTTTCGTTCGTTTCGTTTCTTATCTATTTTTCTTTACCTTCTCCGGATTTAATAACACTGGGGACAGTGTCGTTTAAGTCTGGGGGAGGTAGTTGCTAACTAATGTGTTTTCTTTTGAGTTTTTAGAGTCAATTTTAAATTTTTCGGGTCAAAAACTCCCCTTTTTTACTTGCTTTGAACAACATTCAAGGACCATTTCCAATGCAAGTTGGCTAGTTTTACTGAGGTGGATAACTGGAAGTGGATTGGTTTAACAGAGCGAGTTCAGACTTTTGGAGAATGCTAGAAAGATGTTGCAGACCCCGCCCTAATGAATCTCTAATCTCTTGTCTTGGGCGTTGGAAATCGCAGGACTTGATTCAGCTTCCAAACACTTGAAAGCGAGGACGAACCGCTCTTGAAACTTCTTCCCAAATGACGAATATAACTGTCCTAGATCAAAAACAAAAAGCCTCATGACCCTGTCTCCACAAGAAATATAGTAGCGAGCGCTGATCTAGTGAAGTCATAGAGATGCCAATGTATTAAAAAAAGTCTACAGAAAAGGGTAGTTCAAGCAGAAAAGTGTAAGTTTGAAAATCAGAAAATTAGAAAAATTCTGAAGAAAATGTAGAAAAAGGCATTGCATCTCTATGATATCCTTAATTGGATACAGTTCAGAGGGAAGAGAGAGGGTGAAACGCAAGAAAGTGTTAAAGGAAGTGAAAGAATCTAGAAGGTCCAACGATCGATATTTCCTCGATGAGACCGCACTTAATAACGAAAAGGGTTTGCGACTGAAAGTCTGAGATTCTCTAAGGGGTTTGATTCAATCTGGAGGACTTCTATACTTCTAGGGACACCTCGAAGTATTACCAGATTAGCTTTGCAAAGGTATGTGGTTCCTAAAGGAGTGATAACATCTGTTTTGCTTAGGGACAAGCAAAAGGCTAAGCCTGGGGGAGTTGATATATCATGGTTTTTACCCAGTTTAGACCATGATATAAGCCCTTTTATATAGAGTCTTTGTAGGGTTTTGCTTGTGTTTTAGAGTCATTGCAGGTACAAGGACGTTTGGACTCAATTGGTGTCACTACAAGAAAACAGGTGCATTTGCGACAGAAATAAATCGTCGCAAATTTGCGTCGTAGTTGCAACGGTTTTGCGACGAACAGTCTTAAAAACTCGCAAAACCGTCGTAAATTTGCGTCGACTTGTACGTTAGGACGCAAAACCTTCGCAAAATTTGCGACGTGTTTGCGTCGATTTTAATTTTGCGACGGTTTTGCGTCGAGGTGTACGTTTAGACGCAAAACCGTCGCAACATGTGCGTTGAATTTGCGATGAAAATAGGTTGAACACGTTTTAATTGATTCTTACTTGTTTATGAGCGTAATATTTTAGCCGCAAATCAGTCGCAAAATTCTTGGAAAATAGTTGCAAATTAGTCGCAAACTGAAATGAACATTCTATAAAATCCACATTAATTATCTCACAAATTCTATACTTGAACAAATATGGATAACAATCGATATTTGATTCCGGGTCCGGCTGGTGGGAGACAAGCAGAAGAACGGGCAAGGAAAAAACTTGAAGAATCGATGTTGGAAGAATGCAATTCTTATGAGAGACATGTACAGATGGTTAACTGTGTTGTTGAGGCAGAAGATCCATCGTTCACCGATGTCCTTTGGAAGACGACAATTGCAAATGTCAACAAATTAACAGGTTTAATGAAATGTTATTATCATTAATATATATTAGTAAGAAACAGAAATAATTATATTTCAAAGTTTGTATATTGTTTAATTGACATTTAATTATATTTTACTAATTCTACGTTGAATATATACAGGTGGACACACACGTGGGTGGACACTGGTAAAAGAGTTGCATAAAATAAAACCACAATGGCGTCACGTACCATATGTGGTAGCAATGATTCATAAAATGGAACATAATGGATTGGGGGACGCAATGGTCATACTAAAGGTAAAATGTATATATAAGTTATAAGAAAAGATGTTTTTAACAAATTATATATTTAGTAATCGATAAATGTTATTTGTTTTCCTTGAAGGATCCTACCGGGACTGTACAAGCGAGCATTCATAGGTCCGCCATATCTGATAACAAATATGGGTCGCACATAAAGGAGGGTTCGGTATTGGTTCTAAAGGAGGTTGTAGTTATTAAGTTTGATAGGGCGACAACATATCTTAACATTATTCTTACGAACATAAGCAATGTAAGTTAAGTATAATATATATTTTAATTAAAGGTATTGTATTAAGTAGTATCCTTACACATAAATCAAGTTTTTATTTCACAGGTTATATCTAAAGAAAACATGGCTACAACGTTCATAGAAGAAGGTAGTAGCAGTCGTGTTCATCGAAATCCAAACAATTGGCTATCCCAGGAATATGACGAAGGGTCGACGACGGATGATGGTGAAGAAATGGATGATGAGTAAAACATTACGTCATCGGAAAAATTTCTTTGAGAATATTATACACACATTGTTGAATGTTGCAGGGAAAACAAAAGATAATCGGAAATCTCGTCTGGATCTCGCGGCTTTATGCATAAGGCCTGAGTTGCATCTAACAGGAGATGGTAGGGCACCTATTCCCAGTTTTCGACTATCACCTGCTGCGAAGAATGCTTTGATTAACTGGGTTAAGGAGTGGGTGAAGTTCCCAGATTGCTACGTGTCAACTTTTTCAAGGTGTGTTGAGCAAGGGGGGAAATTTTCTGGGATGAAGAGCCACGATTGTCTTGTGTTCATGCAGCGACTACTACCTTTGGCCTTTCAAGAGCTTTTACCGCAAGATGTACACGAGGCAATTGTAGGTGTTACATTTATCTATGGTTATTAATATATACATACATGTATTTTATAACTTTATTAATTAACTTACTCTGGACCGGATTGGCGTTTTAGGTATTGGAGCATTTTTCAGAGACATATGTGCCAGAACCTTAATGAAGGACGAAATCTCAAAGTTGAATTCAGACATTCCACTCACTATTTACAACTTAGAGAAGATATTTCCACCTTCCTTTTTTGATGTGATGGAACATTTGGTTGTACACTTACCACATGAGTTAGATTTGGGTGGTCCAGTCCAATTTCGATGGATGTACCCATTCGAAAGGTTCTTCAAACATTTGAAGATGAAGGCGAAAAATCTTGCAAGAGTAGAGGGATCAATCATTGCTGGAAGTTTGACAGAGGAGACATCAAACTTCTCTACTTACTACTTTAGCCAAACCGTGAAAACTAAGAAAACCCGTCGTAGACGATACGACGATGGTGGGGTTGGCCGAACATATCACTTGGAGAGTGTACCAGATGTTTTCTGTGATGTAGGTCGGATGGGTGGAAAAGTGAAGGAATCAACGTGGTGTGATTTCAAGCATATGCAAGCTGCCCATTCGTATATAATGCTAAATTGTAACTACTTTCAGCCATATGAGAGGTATATATATATATATATATATGTATATATTTATATATATTAATTGAGAATATATATATATATACAACTAATTAACGGGTGTACAGAATGTTAGAAGGCCAAATATGAGAAGCATTTCCTGAACTAAATGATGAAGAAGTTCAATTTTACCTAGAACGTGATTTTGCTGGCTGGATGCGGGAGAAGGTAAGAACCATGCATGAGTTATATTAGTATTACTTATACATATATACTAATTATTTCAATTTGACAATAGGTGGCGAAGAAATCTCGACAAATTTGGCCTTTATGGGTACATGAGTTTGTTTTGGGGCCCATTGCAGGCATAAAAATGAGTAAGATGTATTGTACTCGCGGCTTTGTTTTTCACACATTTCAACATAGACAAAATAAAGCCACTGCAAATTATGGTATTCATGTCCCAGGCGATACAAACTTCTATGGTATTTTGAAAGAAATCATTGAGATTGAGTATGCTGGTGTGTTGAACTTGAAAAGTGTATTATTTTGTTGTGATTGGTTTGATCCATCCAATGGTCTCGGGGTTAGAACCAGCAAATTTGGAGTTGTTGATGTAAAAGGAAATAGGAGCTACACTGACAAGTTTGAGCTATTTGTTTTAGCATCCCAAGCAGAGCAAGTAGTCTTCATTCCTTACCCTCGTACTCGTGGACGACGGGATCAAGATTGGCTATCCGTGATTAAAGTTAACCCAAGGGGTCGAATTGTCGGGGGGTTAGCAGCTGATGCTGATGATGATCAACCCCCAGTGCAACCTGCAAGAACCGAAGAAGTTTCGATCCCTACAGAGGTAACCACCGATTTGACAAGAATTGACCCACTTCATAGTGGTCTTGATGTGATATTCGAGGATTCAGAAGGAAACGAAGATTAGTTTGATGAAGACAAAGAGGAAGAGGACGATGATGTCGATGTCGAAGATGGCGGAGTAGAACGATATGTTTCTAATCATGATGAAGAAGATTAATAAATTTAATATTAATTATGTGTATATATTAAGTATGTATTTTCGAGTGTGGTGTAAAATTTTTTTTTTAAAACAAGATATATAGGTATTTGCTACGTTTTTGCGACGAAGTGGTCGCAATTTAGTCGCAAACGTTCAGATTTGCGACGGATTTGCGACGACTTCGTCGCAAAAACGTAGCAAATGCCTATACCCTAAACTCTAACCAATACATTATTTATACCGTTTAAATTGGCTCTTCCTCGAATATAAAAACATATCATAGAGGCCCTAATTGATTGATCCAAGTAATAAGAATAAGTAAAAAATACAAAGGTTTAGGGTATAGGCGTTTGCTACGTTTTTGCCACGAAGTGGTCGCAATTTCGTTGCAAACATTAAGATTTGCGAAAAAATTGCGACCACTTCATCGCAAAAACATAGCAAATGCCTATACCCTAAACTCTAACCAATACATTATTTATACCGTTTAAATTGGCTCTTCCTCGAATATAAAAACATATCATAGAGGCCCTAATTGATTGATCCAAGTAATAAGAATAAGTAAAAAACACAAAGGTTTAGGGTATAGGCGGATGCTACGTTTTTGCGACAAAGTGGTCGCAATTTCGTCGCAAACGTTAAGATTTGCGACGAAATTGCGACCACTTCGTCACAAAAACGTAGCAAATGCCTATACCCTAAACTCTAACCAATACATTATTTATACCGTTTAAATTGGCTCTTCCACGAATATAAAAACATATCATAGAGACCCTAATTGATCCAAGTAATAAGAATAAGTAAAAAACACAAAGGTTTAGGGTATAGGCGTTTGCTACGTTTTTGCGACGAAGTGGTCGCAATTTTGTCGCAAACGTTAAGATTTGCGACGAAATTGCGACCACTTCGTCGCAAAAACGTAGCAAATGCCTATACCCTAAACTCTAACCAATACATTATTTATACTATTTAAATTGGCTCTTCCTCGAACATAAAAACATATCATAGAGGCCCTAATTGATTGATCCAAGTAATAAGAATAAATAAAAAACAAAAAGGTTTAGGGTATAGGCGTTTGCTACGTTTTTGCGACGAAGTGGTCGCTATTTTGTCGCAAACGTTAAGATTTGCGACGAAATTGCGACCACTTCGTCGCAAAAACGTAGCAAATGCCTATACCCTAAACTCTAACCAATACATTATTTATACTGTTTAAATTGGCTCTTCCTCGAATATAAAAACATATCATAGAGGCCCTAATTGATTGATCCAAGTAATAAGAATAAGTAAAAATACAAAGGTTTAGGGTATAGGCGTTTGCTACGTTTTTGCGACGAAGTGGTCGCAATTTCGTCGCAAACGTTAAGATTTACGACGAAATTGCGACCACTTTGTCGCAAAAACGTAGCAAATGCCTATACCCTAAACTCTAACCAATACATTATTTATACCGTTTAAATTGGCTCTTCCTCAAATATAAAAACATATCATAGAGGCCCTAATTGATTGATCCAAGTAATAAGAATAAGTAAAAAACACAAAGGTTGGGGGTATAGGCGTTTGCTACGTTTTTGCGACGAAGTGGTCGCAATTTCGTCGCAAACGTTCAGATTTGCGATGAAATTGCAACCACTTCATCGCAAAAACGTAGCAAATGCCTATACCCTAAACTCTAATTAACCTATACATTATTTATACCGTTTCAATTGGCTCTTCTTCGAATATAAATGTATGAGTCGTCTAATAAATAACTATACCTCTATAATTATTCAAATAAAACTTATCAAAACATTATCGAGAAACATATATAACGAAGTATCACATACATGTACTTATACTAATAATATGATCAATCTATCATTTTTGCCGATTTTACGAAAAACTTCAATTAGTAGACTAAATTTGCTTCATACATGCACTAAGGACCTAAACAAGTGTTTATTTATATTTTAGGAATCGTAATTTTGGTCTAAAACATCCAAACCCCTAAGTACACCCTAAACCTCATTTGCGTGGGATTTGCGACGAAAACGTCGCAAATGCGTAGCAATTGTTTATTTGCGAGGTATTTGTCCCGATTTCGTCGCAAATCCATTGCTAATTTTGCTACACTATTGCGACCATAATTACGGTCAACTCTATTAATTAATCGTACATTCACCTTGGGATTTACACTTTGCGAGGCTTTTGCGATGGTTTTTTAATATTTGCGAGGAATTTGCGACGCTACCTGCGCGGGAAACGAAAAGTTGTGGGCGGCAAACATGGATTGGGCAAAATATTCGGCCCAGTTTGCGACGGAATTGCGAGGGATAGTTTTCCCTGTATATGCAATTCCAATCCCTCGCTCTTTCCTCACACCTCTCTTCTCTCTCTACAAAAAACATTTCTCTCTCTAAAAAAAAGTTCTCTCCACCTTCCAAATCATTCCCGGCCTTATAAGGTAAATCTCTAAATTTTTCTTTTCTTTTATGAATTTTAAATTTTTCTTTCGTGTATAATTTATTAGTTAATTGTGGTTTATAGGAGAATGGTTAGGAATAATTAATTAGGAATGGAATTGTACCTGGGAATTGAGGATTAACTAATATGATATTATAATAGTTAAAATTGTTAATTTACTAATTTTGTTAAATTATTTTGATGTTTAATGTTGATTAGGTTAATTTAATGTTATCATTAAAATTGTTAAAATCAATATTAGATTACATATTTTTTTAATATGCAATTACTAATTTATTTAGATGTTATCATTAATATCATTAATTTATTTAATTAAAATTGTTAATTTAATGTTATCATTAATATCATTAATTTATTTAATTAAAATTGTTAAAATCAATATTAGATAAAAATTGTTATCAAATTTATTTAGATGGACGAGAACGAGTATAGCCAGTTCTTACAGTCCGGTGCCGGTCGTGGCAGAGATCATTCACGACCAGGCCAGTGTACACATCGCCCGCATGCCTCTGCTTCCCCCTCTGGTTCCACAATTCCTGAGTCACACCCGACGCCACCTCCTGAGGCAAACCCTGGACCAGTTCCTTCAGTTCCTTCATGGGATGACATGACCTTGGGGCAGCTTCTCGTTAGTCCCGGACGGCAGGTGCTTCCCCATTTAGAACCTGAGCCTACCGACAACGTTGTGTGGTAAGTAATTTTTTTTACATAGTTTTAATTTAATTTTTTTTAATAATTATTAATATATTTACACATTATATGCTTTTTATATATTTTTTTAGGTTTTGCAAAAATTCGGTCGGAAAGGATGTTAGAAGGATCATAGAGGGGGGGTTTCAAGATGTGCCACACGAGTTGGAAGTATGTTACCCCGGAGATCAAGGATCGGTGGTACAAACAATTCGCGGTACTTTTTTCATAGTTTTTTTGAACTTTTATTTATTTATTCAATTTTGTAATTTTCTAACTTTTGTTCTAATTTGTGACAATTTGCAGCAAAAATACTATTGGTACCCTGCGATTAATGGTTTAGTTCGTGAGGAATTTGAGGAGAAAGCGAAGAACCGTCTCAACGACCAAATAGGACGGTGGAAGAAGAAGTGGCAAAAGAATCCGGATCCGAAGTATTGTATGCCAACTTTCTTCGATCCCAATATTTGGGCTGGCCTTGTCGCCTTCTGGGAGTTGGAGACAACTCAGGAGAAGTCTGCCCAGTGCTCGTCTGCTCGATTGACGAAGGTTGGCGGTAGTGACCAGCCTTCAAAACACTGTTCGAGACAGATTTTTTATGCTCAGCGTGCTGTTGACATTGTAAGTTATTAATTTTTTTACTTTCAATTTCTTTGGTCACAAAAATCTCAACTTCTAATATGTTTTCATTGTTAGGCTGTGGACAAAGGAGTTCCCGCAACGATGCCAGAGGTTTGGGAGAAAATCCACAGCAGGCCAGACGGGACATGGGTTGATGAACGTGTAAACAAGCTCCACGACGATGTCATTGACCGAGTCGACGAACTCTCAACCCAGCTTACTCCCGATGGTCTACCTACCCAATGACACCGATGGAGATCAACCGTGTCGTATCACATGTAAAAACTTAATTTCTTTTTTAATTTTATTCACAATTTTAAATATTTATTTTACTATTAACATTTTTAAAAATAAAATTATATTATTATTATTTATGTACAATTGTAACCTTTTAATTTTATTTTGTAGATGGCTCCTCGAACCCGTAAGGGAAAGATGGCATTTACAGGATCTATCCGGACGGATGATCATGGAGTGCCATTTTGTCCCGTTACGAGATTTGCTTCTGATCCACCATTGCGTAAGGAGCTCCAGCAAACAAAACAGAAGCTCGGCCAAACGAGGAAAATCTTAGATAGGAAGACGACCATCTATGATAACATGTTCGTGGAGTTAGCGAAGACGAACCCCGTCCTTGTCGAGATTATGAGAAGGACAGAAGACGACGAAACTGGAGGCACATCAACGATCAAGGATCCGCTCGATGATATCAATTTCGATTAGTTTTGTTTTCGGTTTTAGATTTATGTATTTTCGGTTTTAAAATACATTATTTTATGTTTTATATTAAATTTTCAAAATACATTATTTTATGTTTTATATTAAATTTTTAATATTTTCGAATTTTTTTTTAAAAAATTATAAATTATTATTAATTTTTTTTTAATAAATCACATCGAAAACACTCGCAAAAAACAGCCGCAAATGCGTCGCAAAACTATTCGACGCAAACATATCGCAAACAAATAGTCGCAAAACGGTTGCAAATTTACGCCGCAAATCCGTCGCAAACCATTTAGCCGCAATTTCGTCGCAAAATGTTTCGACGCAAAACAGTCGCACAAAACGCCGCAATCTCGTCGCAAAACTGTAAGTCGCAACTTCCTCGCAAATATTTAGACGCAAAAGCGTCGCTAAACTAGCGGCGGATTTGCGACGAAATTAATATTTGCGTCGATTTTGCGATGATTTTGGGTTTGCGACGAGCCAGTTGCGACAAACCTAAAATCGTCGCAAAATCGTCGCAATTTTCGATTTGCGACGAAAATCGCCCTTGCAAATGGACCTGTTTTCTTGTAAACATGTTTACAGGAGCAATTTGGAGCAGAATGGAATGAGCAGTCAAAGTCGTCACTACAAGAAAACAGGCCCATTTGCGATGGAAAAAAGTCTCGCAAATTTGCGAGACATTTGCTACGGTTTTGCTACGAAAATCCGCGGCTTGACGCTAAATCGTCGCAAATTTGCATGAAAACTTATCGATGCAAAACCGTCGCAAACACTATAACATTTGCGATGGTTTTGCGTCGATTATTAAGTCTCGACGCAATTTCGCCGCAACAATTGCGACGATTTAGCGTCGACCCGCGGATTTTCGTAGCAAAACCGTAGCAAATGTCGATACCCTAAACCTTAGTGGTTTGGAATGATTCTTATGACTTGGTATATAAAAACATATAAATTAGGCCCTAATTGATATATGAAATTATTTGTATCAATGTCCAAGTCATAAGAATCATTCCAAACCACTAAGGTTTAGGGTATCGACATTTGCTACGGTTTTGCTACGATTCCGTCGCAAATCCGTAGCAAACTGTCATTTTGCGACGGATTTGCGACGGAAGCCTCGCAAAACCGTAGCAAATGTCGAAACCCTAAACCCTAAGCAATACATTATTCACGCGGTTTAAATAGGCCTTCTTCGAATTTTACAATATGAGTATGAGTCGTCTAATAAATAACAATCCCTCCATAATTATTCAAATAAAAAACTTATGATTACATTATGGAGAAACATATATAACGAAGTATAACATAGACTTATACTATGAATATGAACAATCTATCATTTTTGGCGATTTTACGAAGAACTTCAATTATTGGACTACATGCACTAAGGACCTAAACAATTGTTTATTTACCATTTCTGAATCGTGATTTTGGTCTAAAACATTCAAACCCCTAAGTATACCCTAAACACCATTTGCGTGGGAATTGCGACGAATCCGTCGCATATCCGTAGCAAACAATAAATTGCTACAGATTTGCGACGGACTCGTCGCAATTCCGTTGCTAAATGTGCTACGCGTTTGCGACTAAATTTGTGGTCAAATCTATTAAATGACCGTATATTCCCCTTGGGATTAACAATATGTGAGGCATTTGCGACGGTTTTAAAATTTTTGCGACGCATTTGCGACGTTTGGTGCGCGGGAAATGAAAAGATTAGGCGGGAAACATGCATTGGGTGAAAAAATCGTCCCAGAATCGCGACCGAATTGCGATGGAATTGCGAGGGAACTATTTCCCTATATATGCTTTTCCAATCTCTCGCTCATTCCTCACATCTCTCCATCTCTCTCTACCAAAAACGTTTCTCTCTCTAAAAAAAAGTTTCTCGCACATTCCAAATCATTCCCGACCTTCTACGGTAATTCTCTAAATTTTTCTTTTCCTTTATAAATATTAATTTTTTCATTCGTATGTAATTAATTTGGTAACTGTGGTTTTTAGGAGAATGGTTTTGAATAATTAGTTAGAAATGGAATTGTAATTTAATTTCTTTTTTCATTTTATTCACAATTTTAAATATTTATTATACTATTAACATTTTCAAAAAAAAATATATATTATTATTATTTATCTAAAATTGTAAACTTTGAATTTCATAAATTGTAGATGGCTCCTCGAAACCGTTAGGGAAGGATGACATTTACATGATCTATCCGGACGGATGATGTGGGAGTGTCGTATTGTCCCGTTTTGAGATATGCTTCTGATCCGCAAATGGCCAAGAAGGCGAACCCCGTCATTGCCGAGCTTATGAGTAAGAAACAAGGAGGCACATCGAGCGGGGATCCGATCGATGATAATAATTTCGGTTTTAGCTTTATGTAGTAAAACTTTATTTTATGGTTTTTTAAATTTTAAATATATTTGGATATTTTAATTTTAAATATTAAATATTTTTTTTTTATAAATCAGCTCACAAATCGTCGCAAAACCGTCGCAAATTTAAGCCGCAAATCCATCGGAAAACATTTAGCCGCAATTCCGTCGCAAAACATTTCGACGCAAAACAACCGCAAAAAACGCCGCAATCTCGTCGCAAAACTTGAAGTCGCAACTTCCTCGCAAATTAGTTAGACGCAAAAGCGTCGCTAAACTAGCGGCGTATTTGCGACGAAAATTATATTTGCGGCGATTTTGCGACAATTTTGGGTTTGCGACGAGCTAGTTGCGACAAACCTAAAATTGTCGCAAAATCGTCGCAATTTTTCATTTGCGACGGTTTTCCAACGAAAATCGCGCTCGCAAAAAGACCTGTTTTCTTGTTGTGCGTGAAGTCGGAATGCCAAATTTGAAGCTCTGTCGAGCGACAGACACTCTGTGTCGCTCGACATGAAGAAAAATGTTCTGTCGAGCGACGCACTATCCCTGTCGCTCGACTCGACCAAAATGCGACAGAATCATATTTTTTGGAAATTTTCCGTTTTCGCGCCAAAAAAGCCTAGATGTTTTCAATTGGGCCCAGACGTGTTTGTACCCTATATATACTACTTTTATGTCATTGTTTAGGGTATTCTTTATTTTACTTGGAGAATTTTATACTAAGGAATTATCTTTCAAGTCCATGTTTGAGTAATTCCCTCGTTAGGTTTTAGGGATTTTTCAAAGGTTAATGAAGAGTTGTTGATTTTTAGGCCTGAATTAAATATCCTAGGTTGTTTAGTAGATGCGACAGCATTATTGAATGGCCTGAATTGAATCATAGGTGAGCAAAGATCTGATTCGCAACGACAGTTGGTTTTGGATCTTTGTGAACAATCAAACTTGTTTTTAATGCTTGTTTAAATTAATCTGATTTCGCAACGACAGTTGGTTTTTTAGGGTTTAAACATAGATAATATTTGCACTTCATCAATCCCATTAGTAAGTTTATTCTTCAATTTGGATTTATTCCTGCGAATTCCCTAAGGCTTAGCGTTTCTCTAATTTGAATTTAAATCACTTGCAATCATCCTGTTTTCTATTTCTGCAATTTATATTACAATTTTATTCTGATTAGTTTAATCTGAAAGTTCAAATCTATTGTGCAATATGATTCCCTGTGGATTCGATAACCCTAAGTACTGCACACGATCTCTTGTTTGAGAGAGTGGTTCAAAGGGAAATTTGAGCTTATCAAATTTTGGCGCCGTTGCCGGGGAATCAACACCATTAGATTTCTATTACTAGGATTTTGTCTAAGCTTTTTATTTCTGTTTATTTTATTTTATTTTACTAACTATTTTATTTTTGTTTCTTTTTGTTTTGTATTTCAGGCGTGAGCTATCAAATAAGTTAGGAAGATGGTTGCTCAGAAGATTTTGATTCAGAGGGCAGACGGCTTGTTCGATCTTCAAGGGAACAAGTACAATGAGCATGGTCAGATGCTCGATGGTGAGGGAAACGTCGTCGAGGACCCTGCTGCAGCACAAGAACATGAGATCGCTCGACGCGAAGAAGAAGATCGACTTGCTCATGAAGAACAGGAACGTGTCGAGCGACACGAGGAGGAGATCGCTCGAAGCGTGGAACAAAGATGTGTCGCTCGACAAGGATTGGTTGTCGCTCAACATGAAGGAAATCAAGGTGTCGCTCGAAACCCTACCCAGAATCGCACACTTGCTGATTTCAACAGACCTGAGCAGTTCTACTCCAATCGGTCTGCGATTCGTACTCTAGCGTTTCAGAGGAATGAATTCGAACTGAAGCCATCCTACTTCTCCTTTATGTCTCAAAACCCGTACTGTGGATTTCCTCATGAGCACCCGATAGACCACTTTGAAAGATTCGAGGATATTGCGTCTAACATTAAGGCCAATGGAGTTTTAGAGGACTACTTATACTGTAAGCTTTCCCCCTACTCTCTACAAGGGGAAGCTAAGAACTGGCTCAGGATGCTTCCACTGAGATCGCTTACTACCTGGGAGGATACTAGGAATGCCTTCCTAATTCATTTCTTTGACGATGCGAGATCGGAGGATCTAAGGTCCAAAATAGTTGCGTTTAGCCAAGGCGATTTCAAAGCGTTCAAGACTACGTGGCAAAGGTTGAAGAGCTACCAAAGAGACTGTCCTCATCACGAGTTCACCGATGTCCAACTGCTTGGCATCTTCTACAGAGGAATTTCCACGATCTATGCTATCACACTGGATGATGCGAGTAATGGTAACTTCAACACCAATTCTCATGGGACTGCTACCCAACTTATTGAGAATTTGGCTAACAGTAACAGTGCAAAGAGCGTCGACTTCGAGAGGAGCCAGGGGAAGAACATCAATGGTAATCAGCTTGCAGAAGTTACAAAGAAGCTTGATTCGATGCACGATCTTCTAGTTGGGAAGAAGACGGTTCAGTTTGCTAAGTAATTTAAGACGTTTGAACCCGAAGATGTGAAATACATCACTGGATTTGGATATCAGAGATTTGGCAATCAGCAGGGCTACAGTTCATCATACCAGAAGCCGTATCAAAGCAGCTATACAAGGGACTACGGCGCGTCTTCTTATCAGTAGCCTCCACCTCTGACTGCAGAGATTAAAATGGAATCCATGATTGAGCGAATGCTGGAAGGACAGCAGAAGATGACAGTGGAATTAAATGGGAAGCTGGATTCTGTCTACAAGGACTTGAATGGAAAGATCGAGTCTTTAAACATTCATATGAATAAGTTGGACACTCAAGTTGCTCAAACCAGTAAATCAGTGAAGAGACATCACTCTAATATGATCAATTGAGGTCTGGAATGGAGAAAATGCATGTTACGGAGCAAATCAACGAAATTGACGAAGCTGAAAAAAGTGCAGATTTTTGGTCGCGTCGAGCAACAGGCCATACTGTGTCGCTCGACAGGAACAAATATGTAGCGTCGAGCGACAGGAAAACATGCGTCGCTCGAGAGGAGGAATTTAGTCGCATCGTTCGACACGATCCCTTCGTCGCTCGACAGGAGCTGCAGAAAAACCCAGATTTGCCGAAAACTTCAGAAACTGCAGTTGAGAGAGTCTACAAGCCACCATTTCCATACCCCAGAGCTTCTATTAAGTCTTCCTCATTAGCTAGTGACCATGAGAGTGGCCAATCTTCAAATTCAAGAGAGAATCAAGCTCAACCATCGCTAAGGGAACTGCCTAATATAGTAAATCCGTGGCAGTTCACTATCCCTTGTTCGATAAATGGAATAGAGTTGGAAGATTCTCTTTTAGACACTGGAGCTAATGTGAATGTCATGTCTCGTGCTGTTGCAAAGAAGCTTGGAATTGAGGATATGCAACCTTCTGAGACATATGTCGAGCTTGTTGATGCTTCTTCGGTAATTCCTGCAGGTTTCATTCCTGATCTGAAGCTGCAAATAGGAGATTGCCTTCTCCCAACTGATTTCTATGTCATGGATAATGATAAGCCGATGGTGCTTGGTTCATCTTTCCTTGCTACTGTGGGTGCGATTATGGACTTTCCCAACTAACGCATCTCTTTCTCCAAGATCAACAAGAAGGTCTTTTACCCTGCGATACTTATCAAGGAGACTTCTTGCCGGACGGTCAATAAGGGCACCAAGCTCCCAACCCCCAAGCCTCCCATAGAGCAAAGGTACGCACTTCCTATACTTAATTCCAAGTCTTCTGATAGCAATTTTGAAGTTGAAAAGGTTGTTCCACGCTTATGCAAGCAACAAATTTCTCGTAGAATGCTTGGTTTTTCTCCTGATGAATTTGCAGGATTACCAAAGAAGTGCACATAAGAGGTGAATCACGACAAGGAGAAGTGCAAGAGAGCTTCAAAAGCTTTCTCCAAGTTTCGTATTCTCATCCCTCAAAAGGTAAAGGAGAAAGTAGAAGAAGTTGTTCGCGCAATGATGCAGAATACGATGAAGTCATGAGAGGAGAGTCTCGGCTCTGGTTTCTGTAACGAGGTGTCGACCGACACCTAGAGGGTGTGTCGATCGACACCACGATAAGAAATGATACTCGTTGTATGTGAGTGTCCATCGATACCTAGAGGCAGTGTCGATCGACACTTGGTGCAGTTTCCTGTACGTGACACCATCGTGGAGTGTCGATTGTCACCAGGTTGAGAAATTAAGAAACTTGATAAATTTTCAACGAACGTCTGGAATTTTGATTTAAATGTGAATATTGGTAAATTGTGGTAAATGTGTATTTATCTGTAAATTGTTAATCTCTGTTAATTTGTTGCGGGATGACCGCTCCACTGAGTATTTGCGATAATACTCACGCAACTCCCGGTTTCTTTTGAGTTGCAGGTAAAGGAAAGATGTGATCGTGGAATCGAGGCGAGGGCGGAGGATGATAGGATGTCTTTTAATTGTTTATGTTGTTGGGTTTTAGTAGCCTGTTAGGTTGCTAGTGATGTTCTGGAATTGTTTAGACTTGGTTTTCTTGAATTGGTATTGTTGGAATTTGGTTATTTGTTTAATTGGAATTGCTTGGGATTATTATTATTTATGTTTCCGCGCGTTGTTCACCCTGAGTTATTATGGTTATTTATTTAACAAAAAAAAAAAATGCGGGTGTTACATTTACTTATCATCTTTATCACTTAGCATAATCTGAACATTAAAATCTACTGTGTTAAGTTGATTTTCTGTGGAATTCGACCCCTAAATATTACACGATCTCTTAATTTCAGAGAGTGGTTCAAAGGGATAATTTGAGCATATCACACAGCACATAGAAAGCACCCAAAACAAGAAATTTACACTTTAAACAACATGAATTTAAATTTCAATGGTTGATTTCTTGAAGCGAACAAGATAATACAAGAGAGATCAAAATAGCAACTAACCTCGAGAGTATTAGAAGATAAGGTAAGTAACCAAAATATTCTTATGATGTTAGTGAGCTTCCATACATTACCAAATCGGAGAAACCCATCATCCTCTAACAAGTCAATGTTAGGCGCTCTTATTCACTTGAACTGATCTTTGCTTACAATAAGCTCGAGTTAGCCTCAACTAAGTTCATCAAGTTAACTTTCGGATATTCCTTAATTCGCGACAAAATCCCAATATAGAAAGTAAACCAGTATCCAAAGAGATGCACTTTAAATTCACAAATTGTTCAGAACAATCGTTAATATACGACTGTTTGAGGCTTCCACTTGACACGACAACATTGGAATTCACCGACTTAATATAACTCAGGAACGATGACTCAAGCACAAGGCAAGCATGAAGAAGCATTTCAAGCAGATCAACACAAAACTCAACTGAGCTAAGGAAGAGATAGTAAAGGATTGGTAAGGAAATACCAAGAACTAGCCAATCAAAATGTATTTGCGGAATAAATGTGATTTGTGTTAAAAAAAAAGCAGAATGGAACAATGTTTAAGTGGTGAAAAACATAACATATACCGTAACGGTGCAAGACAATTGTTTGATTGGTAAAAAACAATAAAGACAATCTGAATTGTACATAATTTAGATAATTGTTTTATGAAATAGAAGTAATAATTTTATTACTAGTTTAAAAATAAAATGAAATCTAGATCTCTTATTAGTTTTGTAGAAAAAAAATCTTGTGTTTTAATTCGGCATAAAATTATTCCGCAAGTACATTTTAGTAGACGTAGAGTTAAAAAGGTTACAAATTTGAGAAATGGCAACGAAGAGGAGACTAAATTAACTTTGTTCTGCGTGGTTCGATGGGATTACAATATAGGTTTAAAAGAAAATTTCTATACCATTGAAAAAGGAAAAGCAAAATAAAATAAAAAATTTAATGGTTACGAAATGATTACTGTTTTGCGGACAGTAATCACCCCCAAAATAGAAAAAAAACAAATCCAAAGCACCTCCAGTATTTAATAACAATTAAAAAAAAGCAAAAAAGTTTGTTGAAAGAAAGAGAGTCTCTAGTTTCATGTGATAAAGCATCGCTAGCGACCAAAATCAGTAAGATATGCGGTGACTGTGAGTGGTGAGGCTCGTGATAAGTATGGCCTTGGGATCAATCTAATTGTTTTTTTTTTTTAACTAAGGTATTAGTATTAATCTAGGATTGACCACTTGATAATATTTTAATAGACTTTCTCAATAACTTTATGGAACCAATTCTAACTCCAAGTACAACTTAAGAGGATTTGAACATCATTTACTACAAGAAATCTAGGTGCATGTCTTTCTAGTTTTGTGAAAATATTCAAAACAAGCTGCATTGCATCATTGTTTGCCCAATCAATTAAAGCTGTGGCACAGTTTGTGCTCCTAGTCGTGTTTCCGGATAATTAGGAAGGACCACAAATGTGTTAGATATTCTATATATATTAATTGAGGAGAAAACTAAAAGTTCAAAATCTTAGGTGTCACTCATAGAAGTGTTTAGGAGACACTAAAACTTATAAATCCTAGGTGTCATCTAAAGAGAGTTTTAGGGACATATCATTTCTATTAAAAAATAAAAGAATAAAAAGATTCCTAAAACTTATGAACATTCCTAAAATTTCGCATAGATTTCCTTACAACATTCTGATATATATATTTTCCTAAACAATAAACATTTATGGCAAAAAAGTTTATATAAAATTAAAAAATCCTAATAATTTTTAATATACACATTCTAATTACCACAATATTTGTTACCAACTTTCCTATTAATTCTAAAGATATTAGAAATGTTTTTTGATTTGTCGATTAAAGATAAATAGATAATGATTTGCAAGTTTTATTTATTTGTTTTTGGTACTACTATATTTTTTTTAGTTGTACATTTAAAGATAAAAATATAGGTTCGGTATGTATGAACCAACTCAATAAACTTAAAATAAAATTTAAATTTTGATTACTTATTCATATTTTTGTCAAAATACATGTAAATGTTACTAATTTGAGTGTATATAATTTTCTTGAACATTACACACAAATTGGGGTACCAAAATTATTTCAATAATTTAAACTAAATAAGTCGAATACAATATTTATTTAATATTTAACGGTAGGATTTGAAATTATTTCACAAAATTATTTTCTCAATTTATGTGTTGGTCCTATGTATTTTTTGCAAATCAGAATATAGAAATAAATAAACTAAAATTTGTAATCCCGCGTTTGACACGGGTCCAAATCTAGTATGTAAATATATAAATTAGTATATATTTACAGTACTAGATAACGATAGAAAAGTTGATAATTAAAGAAATGACTGCTAGGTTTCTCTTTCTTTCTAAAATGAGGTAAAACACGTTTTGGTCAGTTTTATCTTTGTCTTCTATCAGCTGCAAATTTCGTGATTTTTTTTTCCATACATGTTTTTTTCTGTCGAATAAACTTCTATTTTATGTCATGTAAGCGTGATGTGATCTATATTGGAAAATCCATTTACGAAAAAATCAAATGTATATGTTCAATTACGTTCTATATATAAGATATAATTTTCTTATTTGCTAAATTGCAACTTATGAACTTGTCCTGTTATTAAAAACTATGACCTCATTAAGTTTACTAAATTATCTCTAAAAATGACAGCAATCAACCATTCACATTTATTGAGGGGCAAATGATCGATTGAAGAGCAACACACACTCTGAAAATGTGGAAATGAAACAATAATATAACCAATATCAGTGTGATGGATGGGGATCCCACGGGATTCATCTCACCTAAACCTCCCAAATATCAAAACACTAAGCTAAGAAAATGCATACGTCACTCTTCTTCACAAAGGCTATATAAACCCTAGATTGGCTTAAGGTTCCATGCAACACAAAACATACATTTACATATTAACAATGGGGCTTCTTGGAATCACCTTAGTTTTTCTTTTAGCAATGGCGAGTTGCAAAGCTGAAGAGATTACTTGCGAAGAGGACCACCCATTCACATGTAACCAAACTGCTAGTTTGAACAGAAGTCATTTTGAAAAAGACTTTATCTTCGGTGTTGCATCTTCCGCTTACCAGGCATGTAACAAATTATATATTGATTTTGACGTATAAAACCATTCAAAAACACTAAATTCCAACGTTGCATGCTTGTTTTTTTTCCTTCCATTTCAGATCGAAGGTAGTACAGGTCGCGGTCTTAACGTTTGGGATGGCTTTACTCACCGTTATCCAGGTCAGTGGTTTAAGCAGCTATATACAAACATAAAGTCTTATATATATGGTTGTTTATTTCTGTCTACACATGCATAGTAATGTATTTGTATGCTATCAGAAAAAGGAGGACCCGATTTGGGAAATGGAGACAGTACTTGTGGATCATACGAGCATTATCAGGTTGATTCCTCAATTTATACTATTCGTTTAAACTACATATATATACTCATTGCACTACATATTAACTACATGCGGATCCACATGTGATTGTATGTATAAATTCCAGAAAGATATAGACGTGATAACTGAACTCGGAGTTGATGCCTACAGATTCTCCTTTGCGTGGTCAAGAATTGTTCCAAGTATATACACATTACTGATCATGTCCATCTATAAATATATATCGGAATATTCAATTGTGATTGTTTGCAAATGTAAATGTATGATATGTATATGGGCAGGAGGAAAGGTGAGTAGGGGAGTGAACCAAGACGGCATTGACTACTACAACAATGTCATAAACGGCCTTGTCAACCAGAGTATAACGCCTTTCGTGACCCTTTACCACTGGGATCTTCCTCAAACTCTGCAAGATGAGTATGAAGGTTTCTTGAACCGCACAATCATGTATGTTATTAAGGCCATGCGTCTTAGTAAGAAAGATGACAAAATATAAAGATTTAATTTTGGCACTATAACGAAATGATTCTATAATATGCCCAGAGAGGATTTCAAAGAGTACGCGGATCTATGTTTCCAGCTATTTGGCGATAGGGTAAAGAACTGGATCACGATTAACCAGCTTTTCACAGTGCCTACGAGAGGATATGCAACGGGAACAGATGCACCTGGTCGATGTTCTTCTTGGCTTAACAAAAATTGTTACGCGGGAGATTCTGGAACAGAACCTTATATCGTTTCACATAACCAGCTTCTTGCTCATGCCACCGTCGTCGATCTTTACAGGAAGAAATATAAGGTGGGTTCTCCATTTGTAAAATAATGTGTAATCAACACATGCTTCTAATTAATCATATTGTCTGTGTAATTATATGTACTTTTGACAACAGGATGAACAAGGAGGACAAATTGGACCTGTGATGATAACTAGATGGTTTCTTCCATATGATGGCTCTAAAGCCAGCTTAGATGCAACTGAGAGGAATAAAGAGTTCTTCTTGGGATGGTACACACACACACATATATATATATCCGAAAATGAAATGAACTTTGTACATTTACATGCACATATAAACTTTATTTAAAATATGTATGTATCTAGGTTCATGGATCCGCTAACAAAGGGTGAATACCCAAAGATCATGAGAAAACTTGTTGGTGATCGGCTTCCAAAGTTCAGTGAAACAGAATCGAAACTTGTAAAGGGCTCATTTGATTTTCTTGGTCTCAACTATTACTTCACTCAATACGTCCATGCCATTGCACCAAGTCCTCCGGACAGACTCAGCGTCATGACTGACTCACTCTCAGCACTCACATGTGACCACTCTTATCTATTTTTCTTTTAATGGTTACTACATTTTTGTGACTATTCTTACCATAAATTATTTCATCCTTGTGATTACAGTTGTTAACGGAAGTAATCATACCGTTGGTCCATGGGTATACATACCCCATCCTCTATTATTTCATTACGTTTCTAAATAAAGTAACATATATACTTTAAGTTTATGTTATGCTTCCCTTTCTCAGTTCAATGGAGACCAGTATTACTACCCAAGAGGCATTTTAAAAGTAATGGAACACTTCAAAGAAAAATACGGCAATCCTTTAGTCTATGTTACCGAAAACGGTGAGTTCTACTAGCTAGTATATATATATCAACTCTTTGCATCTATACATGTTTAGTACTATATTTCAAAGTTGGTCAAAGAAACTGTCTCAAATATTATGTGATTAATGAGTTACGATGGTTTAATTAATTAGGGTATAGTAGCCTTGGTAACGCAACCTTTAACGAGAGTCTTGCCGATTACAACCGGACTGATTATCTTTGTAGTCATCTCTGTTTTCTCCGTAAGGCCATCAAGTGAGTAAATGCTAAATATCTTCCATTTTTTGTATATAGATGCATACATGTACGATCATCAATTGTATAGTCTTTAATGATTGGTCATGTTTTTAGGGAGTCGGGTTGCAATGTGAAAGGATACTTTGCATGGGCTCTGGGGGACAATTATGAATTCTGCCAAGGCTTTACCGTCAGATTCGGACTCAGTTATGTTGATTTCGCCAATGTCACTGCTGATAGAGACCTCAAATCATCTGGTAAATGGTACAAGCAGTTCTTGAACGTTACTGCTAAGGACTCTGATGAGAACCAAGATCTCCTACGCTCATGGCTCTCATTTAGGAACCGTGATCAGAAGAAGCTTGCAGATGCATGAAAGACCTAAACCGCTTAATGCTTGTCAAGATCATCTTAATGTGTCTCATGAGTCTACTTTTTTTTTTTTTGATACTTGTCTACTTGCTCCATAGATAAGGAGCTTGTTCTACGTACTGTTTTAAATAAAAGTCTGAATAAAAGATGATCAATATTAATATATTATTTACATTAGGGTAAGGAATTGGAAAAAAATATATCAAAACAGTAACTAGAAAAACCAAACCGAAAAAAGTAAAGAGTAAGCCGATTTGGTTTTATTATTTCGAACCTAAAAGGCCGAAACTGAGTTTGAAAGCAAAAGCGGTTTAGTGTAACGAAGAAACATACTGTATGTTTTGAAATGAAACTGTCAAAATTTTATTATTTATAATGAATCGATCCAAAAATCCACTTTAGAGAAGAAAGTATGGAACATATATTTTTTTCTGACTAATATATGGGATCGAAGTACATGGTTCAAACACTCAACTCCTAAGTATTCTTTTTTCTCTTGGCTTGCCGTTCAAAACCGTCTATCCACGGGAGACCGAATGAATACTTGAAATTCTGGACAACATGTAGATTGTGTTTCTTGCAACAGTACAAATGAGACAAGAAACCACTTGTTCTTCACATGTAGTTTCTCCTCAGAGATTTGGTGTCATCTCACTACCCGGTTGTTAGGCGACAACTACACCATAAATTGGGATCAACTAATCCAACTCACGGCTCAAGACTTGGTATTTGACACTACCACAACCTTCTTGGTCCGATATGTATTTCAAACTACCATATACCATGTTTGGAGAGAGAGGAATAATCGCCGCCACGGAGGAGATCTTCGACCCGCGACCATAGGCGGATCTAGAATGTAATTTAATATGGGACACACTATATTAAATATTATTGTAAAATAAAATTATATTAATCATTAGAATTTTGTTTTATTTTAGAAACATTTAGTAAGTTAAACTCAAGAAGATATAAACTTTTTTTTTTGGGTTCAATGGGTAATACTGTAAGGAATCGTTCCGCTTTTTGGTATAGAATTTACATATTATCAGAAAAAAGAACTTTTTCAAATTGTGATATATTCATCGTGAGAATATTAACATAAAATTTTATAATGCATATAATAATTATATTTTGTAAAATTGTGTATCTGTTTTAGTTCTAGGTACTGAAAAAACAAATATTCAATAAAAAATAATTGTGAAAGTGGAATGTAAAGAAATTATAATGTTGTTTTGGGAAAGCAAATGAAAAAGCTTTTATGGAACATAATAAAAAAATAGAATAAAAAGTGTTTAAAAAATTGAAAGTTTAAATAGCATATAATTGTCTTCGAACTTGGAAGTAGTGGGCACGAGCAAACACGTTTTGACCAAAACTGCTAAGGACTTTCAGTGTTCATCTATATGCACAAATAATTTTTATAAAGTAGTATGAGGCACGTGCCACACTTCTCTAGGCGTGGGTCCGCCCCTGCCCGCGACTCATATCATCAAGCTAGTCGACAAAACTGTGCAAAATCGAATCAGTTCTATCCGATTGCTAGGAGACAAAAGATACGAAGACGGTCTAAGTCGATGGTTTGCAACCCAAATACCATACCCACGGCAACCTAGTTGAAAACTCAAGCTCTATTCAAATTATTATGCTTCCAAACTTTTTAAACTTGTTTTTTTATTATCTTCAGTTTGATTGTAACAGATCTTGTAAAAATGTTTTTTTGGTTGAATAAATTTAACATTCATTTCAAAAAAAATATATGGAACCTAACTTTTTTCAGAAAAAAAAAATTTTATGGAACCTAATTGTTACGCGTTTTCTGCTTCATTTAAAAAACCAGGAGATTACATGGTTACATTCATCATGTATATCCGAACAAGGCCAGCTCGAAGATAGCAAAACAAAATTTCGGCCAATGTTCAATATTTGAAACATATATAGACTCTAATTAGATAAGTAATAATATTTTTTGGGGAAATTGCCAAATCAATGCACTTTTTTTTGGAAAATGTCCCATTAAGATTTTATGAACCTAAAAATGTCCCAATAGAATTTTGCACTTTCAAAATTCCAATTTAATCCTTAAAATATAATTAATAAATATTTTACAATTTTTATAAAATAAAAAAAGGAAATATAATATTTTAGCAAATCTTTTATACTTATTATTAATTGAAAATCTGGAAAAAAAAATAAAACCTACGATTTAGACTCTTCCTCTTCCTCTTCTCCATCGCCTCCGACCAAATCAAACCCTGCGTCTAATTTTTTTTTAAGAGTTATCTCAGATTAATCGCCGACCTCTAATCTTTATGATTTGGTTATTTTGCCCAATTTGATAGAACTGATGATTCTGTGATTTCTTCAAGTTTTGTGTTGGATAAAGCTTATGTTGTATCTGTGCATCAACTATAGTTAGGAGGAAAGATGAGAAGCTAGTTTGGATTTTGTGTGTCATGGATAATATTAAAGCGTTTTCTTGTTGATGCAGCCTTTACAATAACATGCATCCTCCAACCAAGTGGCTTAACACGGTAGGCTAAACTGGAGCCTAAACTGGACTCCAAGTGGCTTAACACGGTATTCTAACTTTCACGGAGTTTCATTATAGCTTCCCCTTGGCCAATGTTGCTTGTCTGATACATCTTGTGATAATTTTGTTTCTTCATTTCAGTTACTTACATTAGTTGGTGAGCAATTTGAGCAAGGAGTTGAGATATGTGGGGCAGTTTTGAATTCCAGAGCAAGAGGGGACAGGATCTCTCTATGGACAAAAAACGCTGAAAATGAGGAGGCGCAAGTAAATCGTTGATATTTCTGTGGCACTCGAAAAGGGTTGTTCTTGAGTAAACACAAAACATATAGTTAGTGAATTCCATGAGGTCTCTAGTTTTCTAAGGTCATAACCAAAAACTAATAGGGAAGGGAGTCTACATGATAAGAGTTTCTTACCCTTGTTTCGTACATTGGCTTAATTTTTGTCAAGTTTGAATCATATGAGGCTTTGCTTTTTGGATTGATACTGCAGCTAAGCATTGGGAAGCAATGCAAAGAACTTGTTGGTTACAATGAGACAATCGGATTCATATTCCATGTATTCTCTTACTTGTTCTAAAATCTTTGTGTTCTCTTAAACTACATATTGGTTGGTGCTATTGTGACTTGTCCAATTTTATTGCAGGAGGATGCAAAAACTCTTGATCGTGGTGCTAAACCTCGGTATTCTGTATGAAAGTTCACAATTTTAATTGTCAGCTTTGCGGAAAAAAAAGGAGTGAAGATTAAAAGATGCACATATATGCTCGTTTTTTTGGATGTATTATACTAGTTATTTTTACGCAAACAATCATTTTATGTAATAAAGATGCTAACGTATATTTTGTGTAGAAAATAACAGTGAACAATAAAAACTCTTCAGCTTAACCGGTACAATCCCATAAACAATGATTCCCAAGTCGCGCGTGTTTGAATGTATGCGGTAACATTTTATTTATTTATTTAGGTAATTAAGATAGTAGTAGTATATTATGTTTACAAAATAACATTGAACAAGAAATACTCTATAGCTCAACTGCAACAATTCCATAAACATAAACTAGCCCCTGCTTCCCAAGTCACGAGTTCGATTCCCTGGGTGGGTATTTTTTTGAAACTTTTGTATTTTACAAATTTTTAATGGAAAATTATTCATATAATTTATTTAACTATAAATTCGAAAAAGAAAAAAATTAAATACGGTAGTTATTTAATTATAAAATGATATTTTTGAAAAATCATTTTAGGAAACAAAAATATTCACTCCTTGATTTTAGGAGCTAATAACTACCTTGGTAGAAAGTGGATTCTACGAAACGGTAGATGGAAGTGATAATGGCAGAACTATCGGTAGAAAGTGCTATCAGCGCCTGGTAGATACCAGTGTAAGTGGTGGAAATAGTGCTCTGGGCAGTTGTAGAACGTTGGTATATATCAGAAACATGTTTCTACTTTGCGTAGAAATATATTAATAGACAGAAACCGTATTCTACTTCTACCACCACCCGTAGAATGAAAAACTAAATTCATTTTAAAAATAAGTTTCAACTTCAAAAAATAAAAACTTTTATACAAAACCACTATTCATGACTTGTTTATAATTATCAAATTTTTCAAGTATTTAAAAATATTTTATTTGAATTAATTTTAATTACATAAAGGGTAATATGGGGCAAAATTTACATAGTACTAATGGGACATTTTCTAAAAAAAAGTGGCCTATTTTGGCAATTCCCCCTTTTTTAAGAAACGTAAATATACTAAATTTTATGTTAGTTTATCAAAGTTCATTTGCAAATACACTTCTATATTATGCCTAGATACGCATATAAATAATTACCTTCGGAGGAAAGATAAAAGTTAGCTTATAGAAAGCCCATTCAAACAGTATACCAAATAAATATATATATATGGTAGTAGTGGCTAGACTTGGGATTTCGGATAACCATTCAGTTATCGGTTCGGTTATTTTGGTTATCGGTTTACTGGTTCTATGAATAAAATATCCACTGGGTTATTTAAATATTTCGGTTTGGTTTCGGATCGGTTAACTTCGGTTTCGGATCGGTTTCGGTTATGAAAATGATAATAGAAAATGACCAAATTTTCTTCGGTTATGAATATAGGGTTTTATTCGGCCGAGTGTTTCACCGTGGGGAGCGCCAGTTTTGTTCGTGAAGAAGAAGGATGGTAGTTTCTGGTTGTGCATCGATTACCGGGGACTTAACCGAGTTACTGTGAAGAACATGTACCCTCTCCCGAGGATTGATGAGTTGTTGGATCAGTTGAGGGGTGCGACCTGGTTCTCCAAGATAGACTTGGCTTCAAGGTATCATCAGATTCCGATTGATGAGGCAGATGTTCGTAAGACGGCATTCAGGACGAGATATGGGCATTTCGAGTTCGTAGTTATGCCTTTTGGTTTGACGAATGCGCCTGCGGCATTCATGAATTTGATGAACGACGTGTTCAAGGAGTATTTGGACGTGTTCGTGATCATTTTTATTGATGATATCTTGGTTTACTCGAGGAGTCCCGAGGAGCACGAGGCTCATTTGCGGTTGGTTTTGGAGAAGCTTCGAGAGCAGAAGCTTTACGCAAAGTTGAGCAAGTGTAGTTTTTGGCAAAGGCAGATGGGATTTCTGGGTCATATTGTGTCTGCAGAGGGAGTTTCTGTGGATCCAGCCAAGATTGAGGCGATTCGAGATTGGCCGAGACCGAGTAGTGCTACCGAGATCAGGAGTTTCCTGGGTTTAGCAGGATACTATCGGAGATTTTTCAAGGGCTTTGCGAGTATGGCGCAGCCAATGACAAAGTTGACCGGTAAGGAGGTTCCGTTTGTTTGGTCGCCAGAGTGCGAGGAGAGCTTTGTGAGGCTCAAGGAGATGTTGGCTAGTACGCCGGTGCTGGCATTACCCGAGCCGGGGAAGCCTTACACTGTGTATACTGATGCTTCAGGAGTTGGTATGGGTTGCGTTCTGATGCAGGAGGGTCGAGTTATTGCTTATGCTCCGAGGCAGTTGCAGGGTAGTGAGCGTAATCGGCCTACGCATGATCTAGAGTTGGGAGCCGTTGTGTTCGCTCTAAAGATCTGGAGGTCTTATCTGTATGGAGGCAGAGTGCAGATTTTCACGGATCATAAGAATCTGCAGCATATCTTCACTCAGCCATTGCTGAATATGAGACAGAGGCGCTGGGTTGAGTTGTTGGCAGATTACGAGTTGGAGATCATTTATCATCCGGGCAAAGCTAACCAGGTAGCAGATGCCTTGAGTCGGCGGAGGTTTGATTCAGTCCGCGAGCAGGATATCGAGGATCTGGTATGCGAGATTAGCACTCTGCGTCTTTGTACTATTTCGTAGGAGCCTTTGGGCTTAGAGGCAGTTGAGCAGGCAGATCTTCTCGGTAGGATCAGAGTAGCTCAACAGAGTGATCAGAGTCTGATAAGGTTATCGCGAGTGGCAGGTTCTGAGTTTAAGGTCTCTCCAAATAGGACGATTTTGATTCGTGGTCGAGTGTGTGTACCTCGAGATGAGGCATTGAGGTAGGAGATTCTGAGTGAGGCTCATTCGAGCGAGTTCTCGATTCATCCGGGTGCGACTAAGATGTACCGAGACCTCAAACGGTAATATCACTAGGTCGGGATGAAGAGGGACATGGCGGCTTATGTTTCTAAGTGCAATACTTGTTCATTGGTTAAGGCCGAGCATGGAGTTCCGAGTGGTCTTCTACAGAGTTTGCCCATTCTTGAGTAGAAGTGGGATATGATTATGATGGATTTCGTGGTTGGGTTGCCTACTTCGCGGACATATGATGCTATCTGGGTAGTCTTGGATCGATTGACTAAGTCAACACACTTTTTGGCCATTAAGAAGACAGATGGAGCAGCTAAATTGGCTAAGAGGTTCGTGAAGGAGATAGTGAGGCTTCATGGAGTGCCAACCAGTATTGTGTCTGATCGGGATTCCAAGTTCACATCAGAGTTCTAGAGAGCGTTTCAGGCAAAGATGGGCACTAAGGTGCATTTGAGTACAGCTTATCATCCGCATACTGATGGGCAGTCAGAGAGGACTATACAGACTATGGAGGATTTGCTGAGGATGTGTGTGCTCGATTGGGGTGGTTATTCGACGGATCATTTGAGTTTGGTCGAGTTCGCTTACAATAACAGTTTTCAGGCGAGTATCGGTATAACTCTTTTTGAGGCTTTGTATGGGAGGCCATGTAGGACGCCGTTATGCTGGACCCAAGTGGGGGAGCGCAGTATTCTTGGAGCTACTTATGTTCAGGAAACGACAGAGAAGATCCGGGTCGTGAGATTGAACATGAAAGAAGCTCAGGATCGTCAGAGGAGCTACATTGATAAGCGGAGGCGAGAGCTTGAGTTTGCTGTTGGAGATTGCGTGTATCTCAAGATGGCTATGTTGAGGGGTCCTAACAGATCTATTAGGGAGAGCAAGCTAAGTCTGCGGTTTATGGGTCCATTTCCTGTGGTGGACCGTGTTGGATCGGTTGCGTATCGCCTCGAGTTACCTCCGATCATGAAGGCATTTCATAAGGTTTTTCATGTTTCGATGTTGAGGAAGTGCCTGCATGAGTCGGAGGAGTTAGTGCCTAAGATCCCTGCGGATCTTCAGCCAGATTTGGCGGTTCCGGTGGTTCCTGTGAGGATTCTGGAGAGAGGAGTCAAGGAGCTGCGTCGGAAGAAGATTCCATTGTTGAGGATTTTATGGGATTGTGGCGGCTTCCAGGAGGAGACTTGGGAGCCAGAGGCGAAGATGAAGTTAAAGTTTAGGAAGTGGTTCGACAAGCAGGTCGCGGCGTGAACTTTATTTCTCTTTGCGGTTCTAGTTTCGATTGTTAGCATGTTGATGCTTTTGTATCGTTGTATTTTCGTTTATGTTGTAACGATTTTACGTTTTGAGATTAATAAGATGGAGTTGTTCCTTATTTATCTCTGTGTTGTTATAGGATGAGTTTTCTTATATGTGTTACGTGGCAATATTCCGGGATTATGGAGTATCGAGTTGGCCACGCGAGGTAGTTCTAGTCGATAGATGTTTATAGAAGTTTTAGAATTTATTACTCTAGGGGCTGCGGCTCCGAATAGCTCATTCATTATATCTGGAGATGATTAGTTCTTCAGCGAGGATGATTAGTTCCTCAGAGGAGATGATTAGTTCTCATGTATACCCTTTGGGATGATTAGTTTCCATTGCGAGTATCGAGGGATGATTAGTTCTCTCGAGGGGATGATTAGTTCCCCTGTGTACCCGGAGCTCAAGGGATGCGTCCTGCAGTGGAAGGGACACGAGACACCGACAGCTCAAGGGATGCGTCCTGCGAGTAGGAGTGGTGTGGAATGAGTTAAGAGTAATAGATGTCTAGAAGCGGGCATATAAACATGAGACTGAACTAGAGCCTCAGAGATCGAGTTTTATGATCTCGGACAGTTGTGACCGGTTCGGGTCAGATTTCGAGGATTGTGGCCGTAATTGGCGGTATTGTCAGGATTCGAGGACGAATCCAGTGTTGGTGGGGGAGAATTGTAACGACCGCAACCCATTTATCTTTGATTTTGGGTGGTGTCGATCGACACCTGTAGGTGGTGTCGATCGACACTAAGTTTTAAAGACCGGTTTGTTTTGGTAAAACCGCGATTTTCACGCGGTTTAATTCTTGAAAACCCAAAGCTCGGTCCGTTTATTTGTCTGGGATCACGAGCCGTCGAACAAAGAGGAGAAAATCAGAAGAAGTTCTTGTGAAAAGAGAGAAAGAGGAGATAATCGAGAGGTAACCGTTTGTTCGTGGAGATTGTTCGAGTTCTCGGAGTTTTCTCCTCGCCGTTCGTGTTTGTGGTTCGTTGGTGGCTCGTTCCTGTGCGTTCCAGCGGAGAACCAGTGAGTTTTGGGCCGTGCGTTCGTCCTTTCGATCCGTTTATCCTCATTGTTAATAGTTAAAATTGTTAATTTACTAATTTTGTTAAATTATTTTGATGTTTAATGTTGATTAGGTTAATTTAATGTTATCATTAAAATTGTTAAAATCAATATTAGATTACATATTTTTTTAATATGCAATTACTAATTTATTTAGATGTTATCATTAATATCATTAATTTATTTAATTAAAATTGTTAATTTAATGTTATCATTAATATCATTAATTTATTTAATTAAAATTGTTAAAATCAATATTAGATAAAAATTGTTATCAAATTTATTTAGATGGACGAGAACGAGTATAGCCAGTTCTTACAGTCCGGTGCCGGTCGTGGCAGAGATCATTCACGACCAGGCCAGTGTACACATCGCCCGCATGCCTCTGCTTCCCCCTCTGGTTCCACAATTCCTGAGTCACACCCGACGCCACCTCCTGAGGCAAACCCTGGACCAGTTCCTTCAGTTCCTTCATGGGATGACATGACCTTGGGGCAGCTTCTCGTTAGTCCCGGACGGCAGGTGCTTCCCCATTTAGAACCTGAGCCTACCGACAACGTTGTGTGGTAAGTAATTTTTTTTACATAGTTTTAATTTAATTTTTTTTAATAATTATTAATATATTTACACATTATATGCTTTTTATATATTTTTTTAGGTTTTGCAAAAATTCGGTCGGAAAGGATGTTAGAAGGATCATAGAGGGGGGTTTCAAGATGTGCCACACGAGTTGGAAGTATGTTACCCCGGAGATCAAGGATCGGTGGTACAAACAATTCGCGGTACTTTTTTCATAGTTTTTTTGAACTTTTATTTATTTATTCAATTTTGTAATTTTCTAACTTTTGTTCTAATTTGTGACAATTTGCAGCAAAAATACTATTGGTACCCTGCGATTAATGGTTTAGTTCGTGAGGAATTTGAGGAGAAAGCGAAGAACCGTCTCAACGACCAAATAGGACGGTGGAAGAAGAAGTGGCAAAAGAATCCGGATCCGAAGTATTGTATGCCAACTTTCTTCGATCCCAATATTTGGGCTGGCCTTGTCGCCTTCTGGGAGTTGGAGACAACTCAGGAGAAGTCTGCCCAGTGCTCGTCTGCTCGATTGACGAAGGTTGGCGGTAGTGACCAGCCTTCAAAACACTGTTCGAGACAGATTTTTTATGCTCAGCGTGCTGTTGACATTGTAAGTTATTAATTTTTTTACTTTCAATTTCTTTGGTCACAAAAATCTCAACTTCTAATATGTTTTCATTGTTAGGCTGTGGACAAAGGAGTTCCCGCAACGATGCCAGAGGTTTGGGAGAAAATCCACAGCAGGCCAGACGGGACATGGGTTGATGAACGTGTAAACAAGCTCCACGACGATGTCATTGACCGAGTCGACGAACTCTCAACCCAGCTTACTCCCGATGGTCTACCTACCCAATGACACCGATGGAGATCAACCGTGTCGTATCACATGTAAAAACTTAATTTCTTTTTTAATTTTATTCACAATTTTAAATATTTATTTTACTATTAACATTTTTAAAAATAAAATTATATTATTATTATTTATGTACAATTGTAACCTTTTAATTTTATTTTGTAGATGGCTCCTCGAACCCGTAAGGGAAAGATGGCATTTACAGGATCTATCCGGACGGATGATCATGGAGTGCCATTTTGTCCCGTTACGAGATTTGCTTCTGATCCACCATTGCGTAAGGAGCTCCAGCAAACAAAACAGAAGCTCGGCCAAACGAGGAAAATCTTAGATAGGAAGACGACCATCTATGATAACATGTTCGTGGAGTTAGCGAAGACGAACCCCGTCCTTGTCGAGATTATGAGAAGGACAGAAGACGACGAAACTGGAGGCACATCAACGATCAAGGATCCGCTCGATGATATCAATTTCGATTAGTTTTGTTTTCGGTTTTAGATTTATGTATTTTCGGTTTTAAAATACATTATTTTATGTTTTATATTAAATTTTCAAAATACATTATTTTATGTTTTATATTAAATTTTTAATATTTTCGAATTTTTTTTTAAAAAATTATAAATTATTATTAATTTTTTTTTAATAAATCACATCGAAAACACTCGCAAAAAACAGCCGCAAATGCGTCGCAAAACTATTCGACGCAAACATATCGCAAACAAATAGTCGCAAAACGGTTGCAAATTTACGCCGCAAATCCGTCGCAAACCATTTAGCCGCAATTTCGTCGCAAAATGTTTCGACGCAAAACAGTCGCACAAAACGCCGCAATCTCGTCGCAAAACTGTAAGTCGCAACTTCCTCGCAAATATTTAGACGCAAAAGCGTCGCTAAACTAGCGGCGGATTTGCGACGAAATTAATATTTGCGTCGATTTTGCGATGATTTTGGGTTTGCGACGAGCCAGTTGCGACAAACCTAAAATCGTCGCAAAATCGTCGCAATTTTCGATTTGCGACGAAAATCGCCCTTGCAAATGGACCTGTTTTCTTGTAAACATGTTTACAGGAGCAATTTGGAGCAGAATGGAATGAGCAGTCAAAGTCGTCACTACAAGAAAACAGGCCCATTTGCGATGGAAAAAAGTCTCGCAAATTTGCGAGACATTTGCTACGGTTTTGCTACGAAAATCCGCGGCTTGACGCTAAATCGTCGCAAATTTGCATGAAAACTTATCGATGCAAAACCGTCGCAAACACTATAACATTTGCGATGGTTTTGCGTCGATTATTAAGTCTCGACGCAATTTCGCCGCAACAATTGCGACGATTTAGCGTCGACCCGCGGATTTTCGTAGCAAAACCGTAGCAAATGTCGATACCCTAAACCTTAGTGGTTTGGAATGATTCTTATGACTTGGTATATAAAAACATATAAATTAGGCCCTAATTGATATATGAAATTATTTGTATCAATGTCCAAGTCATAAGAATCATTCCAAACCACTAAGGTTTAGGGTATCGACATTTGCTACGGTTTTGCTACGATTCCGTCGCAAATCCGTAGCAAACTGTCATTTTGCGACGGATTTGCGACGGAAGCCTCGCAAAACCGTAGCAAATGTCGAAACCCTAAACCCTAAGCAATACATTATTCACGCGGTTTAAATAGGCCTTCTTCGAATTTTACAATATGAGTATGAGTCGTCTAATAAATAACAATCCCTCCATAATTATTCAAATAAAAAACTTATGATTACATTATGGAGAAACATATATAACGAAGTATAACATAGACTTATACTATGAATATGAACAATCTATCATTTTTGGCGATTTTACGAAGAACTTCAATTATTGGACTACATGCACTAAGGACCTAAACAATTGTTTATTTACCATTTCTGAATCGTGATTTTGGTCTAAAACATTCAAACCCCTAAGTATACCCTAAACACCATTTGCGTGGGAATTGCGACGAATCCGTCGCATATCCGTAGCAAACAATAAATTGCTACAGATTTGCGACGGACTCGTCGCAATTCCGTTGCTAAATGTGCTACGCATTTGCGACTAAATTTGTGGTCAAATCTATTAAATGACCGTATATTCCCCTTGGGATTAACAATATGTGAGGCATTTGCGACGGTTTTAAAATTTTTGCGACGCATTTGCGACGTTTGGTGCGCGGGAAATGAAAAGATTAGGCGGGAAACATGCATTGGGTGAAAAAATCGTCCCAGAATCGCGACCGAATTGCGATGGAATTGCGAGGGAACTATTTCCCTATATATGCTTTTCCAATCTCTCGCTCATTCCTCACATCTCTCCATCTCTCTCTACCAAAAACGTTTCTCTCTCTAAAAAAAAGTTTCTCGCACATTCCAAATCATTCCCGACCTTCTACGGTAATTCTCTAAATTTTTCTTTTCCTTTATAAATATTAATTTTTTCATTCGTATGTAATTAATTTGGTAACTGTGGTTTTTAGGAGAATGGTTTTGAATAATTAGTTAGAAATGGAATTGTAATTTAATTTCTTTTTTCATTTTATTCACAATTTTAAATATTTATTATACTATTAACATTTTCAAAAAAAAATATATATTATTATTATTTATCTAAAATTGTAAACTTTGAATTTCATAAATTGTAGATGGCTCCTCGAAACCGTTAGGGAAGGATGACATTTACATGATCTATCCGGACGGATGATGTGGGAGTGTCGTATTGTCCCGTTTTGAGATATGCTTCTGATCCGCAAATGGCCAAGAAGGCGAACCCCGTCATTGCCGAGCTTATGAGTAAGAAACAAGGAGGCACATCGAGCGGGGATCCGATCGATGATAATAATTTCGGTTTTAGCTTTATGTAGTAAAACTTTATTTTATGGTTTTTTAAATTTTAAATATATTTGGATATTTTAATTTTAAATATTAAATATTTTTTTTTTATAAATCAGCTCACAAATCGTCGCAAAACCGTCGCAAATTTAAGCCGCAAATCCATCGGAAAACATTTAGCCGCAATTCCGTCGCAAAACATTTCGACGCAAAACAACCGCAAAAAACGCCGCAATCTCGTCGCAAAACTTGAAGTCGCAACTTCCTCGCAAATTAGTTAGACGCAAAAGCGTCGCTAAACTAGCGGCGTATTTGCGACGAAAATTATATTTGCGGCGATTTTGCGACAATTTTGGGTTTGCGACGAGCTAGTTGCGACAAACCTAAAATTGTCGCAAAATCGTCGCAATTTTTCATTTGCGACGGTTTTCCAACGAAAATCGCGCTCGCAAAAAGACCTGTTTTCTTGTTGTGCGTGAAGTCGGAATGCCAAATTTGAAGCTCTGTCGAGCGACAGACACTCTGTGTCGCTCGACATGAAGAAAAATGTTCTGTCGAGCGACGCACTATCCCTGTCGCTCGACTCGACCAAAATGCGACAGAATCATATTTTTTGGAAATTTTCCGTTTTCGCGCCAAAAAAGCCTAGATGTTTTCAATTGGGCCCAGACGTGTTTGTACCCTATATATACTACTTTTATGTCATTGTTTAGGGTATTCTTTATTTTACTTGGAGAATTTTATACTAAGGAATTATCTTTCAAGTCCATGTTTGAGTAATTCCCTCGTTAGGTTTTAGGGATTTTTCAAAGGTTAATGAAGAGTTGTTGATTTTTAGGCCTGAATTAAATATCCTAGGTTGTTTAGTAGATGCGACAGCATTATTGAATGGCCTGAATTGAATCATAGGTGAGCAAAGATCTGATTCGCAACGACAGTTGGTTTTGGATCTTTGTGAACAATCAAACTTGTTTTTAATGCTTGTTTAAATTAATCTGATTTCGCAACGACAGTTGGTTTTTTAGGGTTTAAACATAGATAATATTTGCACTTCATCAATCCCATTAGTAAGTTTATTCTTCAATTTGGATTTATTCCTGCGAATTCCCTAAGGCTTAGCGTTTCTCTAATTTGAATTTAAATCACTTGCAATCATCCTGTTTTCTATTTCTGCAATTTATATTACAATTTTATTCTGATTAGTTTAATCTGAAAGTTCAAATCTATTGTGCAATATGATTCCCTGTGGATTCGATAACCCTAAGTACTGCACACGATCTCTTGTTTGAGAGAGTGGTTCAAAGGGAAATTTGAGCTTATCAAATTTTGGCGCCGTTGCCGGGGAATCAACACCATTAGATTTCTATTACTAGGATTTTGTCTAAGCTTTTTATTTCTGTTTATTTTATTTTATTTTACTAACTATTTTATTTTTGTTTCTTTTTGTTTTGTATTTCAGGCGTGAGCTATCAAATAAGTTAGGAAGATGGTTGCTCAGAAGATTTTGATTCAGAGGGCAGACGGCTTGTTCGATCTTCAAGGGAACAAGTACAATGAGCATGGTCAGATGCTCGATGGTGAGGGAAACGTCGTCGAGGACCCTGCTGCAGCACAAGAACATGAGATCGCTCGACGCGAAGAAGAAGATCGACTTGCTCATGAAGAACAGGAACGTGTCGAGCGACACGAGGAGGAGATCGCTCGAAGCGTGGAACAAAGATGTGTCGCTCGACAAGGATTGGTTGTCGCTCAACATGAAGGAAATCAAGGTGTCGCTCGAAACCCTACCCAGAATCGCACACTTGCTGATTTCAACAGACCTGAGCAGTTCTACTCCAATCGGTCTGCGATTCGTACTCTAGCGTTTCAGAGGAATGAATTCGAACTGAAGCCATCCTACTTCTCCTTTATGTCTCAAAACCCGTACTGTGGATTTCCTCATGAGCACCCGATAGACCACTTTGAAAGATTCGAGGATATTGCGTCTAACATTAAGGCCAATGGAGTTTTAGAGGACTACTTATACTGTAAGCTTTCCCCCTACTCTCTACAAGGGGAAGCTAAGAACTGGCTCAGGATGCTTCCACTGAGATCGCTTACTACCTGGGAGGATACTAGGAATGCCTTCCTAATTCATTTCTTTGACGATGCGAGATCGGAGGATCTAAGGTCCAAAATAGTTGCGTTTAGCCAAGGCGATTTCAAAGCGTTCAAGACTACGTGGCAAAGGTTGAAGAGCTACCAAAGAGACTGTCCTCATCACGAGTTCACCGATGTCCAACTGCTTGGCATCTTCTACAGAGGAATTTCCACGATCTATGCTATCACACTGGATGATGCGAGTAATGGTAACTTCAACACCAATTCTCATGGGACTGCTACCCAACTTATTGAGAATTTGGCTAACAGTAACAGTGCAAAGAGCGTCGACTTCGAGAGGAGCCAGGGGAAGAACATCAATGGTAATCAGCTTGCAGAAGTTACAAAGAAGCTTGATTCGATGCACGATCTTCTAGTTGGGAAGAAGACGGTTCAGTTTGCTAAGTAATTTAAGACGTTTGAACCCGAAGATGTGAAATACATCACTGGATTTGGATATCAGAGATTTGGCAATCAGCAGGGCTACAGTTCATCATACCAGAAGCCGTATCAAAGCAGCTATACAAGGGACTACGGCGCGTCTTCTTATCAGTAGCCTCCACCTCTGACTGCAGAGATTAAAATGGAATCCATGATTGAGCGAATGCTGGAAGGACAGCAGAAGATGACAGTGGAATTAAATGGGAAGCTGGATTCTGTCTACAAGGACTTGAATGGAAAGATCGAGTCTTTAAACATTCATATGAATAAGTTGGACACTCAAGTTGCTCAAACCAGTAAATCAGTGAAGAGACATCACTCTAATATGATCAATTGAGGTCTGGAATGGAGAAAATGCATGTTACGGAGCAAATCAACGAAATTGACGAAGCTGAAAAAAGTACAGATTTTTGGTCGCGTCGAGCAACAGGCCATACTGTGTCGCTCGACAGGAACAAATATGTAGCGTCGAGCGACAGGAAAACATGCGTCGCTCGAGAGGAGGAATTTAGTCGCATCGTTCGACACGATCCCTTCGTCGCTCGACAGGAGCTGCAGAAAAACCCAGATTTGCCGAAAACTTCAGAAACTGCAGTTGAGAGAGTCTACAAGCCACCATTTCCATACCCCAGAGCTTCTATTAAGTCTTCCTCATTAGCTAGTGACCATGAGAGTGGCCAATCTTCAAATTCAAGAGAGAATCAAGCTCAACCATCGCTAAGGGAACTGCCTAATATAGTAAATCCGTGGCAGTTCACTATCCCTTGTTCGATAAATGGAATAGAGTTGGAAGATTCTCTTTTAGACACTGGAGCTAATGTGAATGTCATGTCTCGTGCTGTTGCAAAGAAGCTTGGAATTGAGGATATGCAACCTTCTGAGACATATGTCGAGCTTGTTGATGCTTCTTCGGTAATTCCTGCAGGTTTCATTCCTGATCTGAAGCTGCAAATAGGAGATTGCCTTCTCCCAACTGATTTCTATGTCATGGATAATGATAAGCCGATGGTGCTTGGTTCATCTTTCCTTGCTACTGTGGGTGCGATTATGGACTTTCCCAACTAACGCATCTCTTTCTCCAAGATCAACAAGAAGGTCTTTTACCCTGCGATACTTATCAAGGAGACTTCTTGCCGGACGGTCAATAAGGGCACCAAGCTCCCAACCCCCAAGCCTCCCATAGAGCAAAGGTACGCACTTCCTATACTTAATTCCAAGTCTTCTGATAGCAATTTTGAAGTTGAAAAGGTTGTTCCACGCTTATGCAAGCAACAAATTTCTCGTAGAATGCTTGGTTTTTCTCCTGATGAATTTGCAGGATTACCAAAGAAGTGCACATAAGAGGTGAATCACGACAAGGAGAAGTGCAAGAGAGCTTCAAAAGCTTTCTCCAAGTTTCGTATTCTCATCCCTCAAAAGGTAAAGGAGAAAGTAGAAGAAGTTGTTCGCGCAATGATGCAGAATACGATGAAGTCATGAGAGGAGAGTCTCGGCTCTGGTTTCTGTAACGAGGTGTCGACCGACACCTAGAGGGTGTGTCGATCGACACCACGATAAGAAATGATACTCGTTGTATGTGAGTGTCCATCGATACCTAGAGGCAGTGTCGATCGACACTTGGTGCAGTTTCCTGTACGTGACACCATCGTGGAGTGTCGATTGTCACCAGGTTGAGAAATTAAGAAACTTGATAAATTTTCAACGAACGTCTGGAATTTTGATTTAAATGTGAATATTGGTAAATTGTGGTAAATGTGTATTTATCTGTAAATTGTTAATCTCTGTTAATTTGTTGCGGGATGACCGCTCCACTGAGTATTTGCGATAATACTCACGCAACTCCCGGTTTCTTTTGAGTTGCAGGTAAAGGAAAGATGTGATCGTGGAATCGAGGCGAGGGCGGAGGATGATAGGATGTCTTTTAATTGTTTATGTTGTTGGGTTTTAGTAGCCTGTTAGGTTGCTAGTGATGTTCTGGAATTGTTTAGACTTGGTTTTCTTGAATTGGTATTGTTGGAATTTGGTTATTTGTTTAATTGGAATTGCTTGGGATTATTATTATTTATGTTTCCGCGCGTTGTTCACCCTGAGTTATTATGGTTATTTATTTAACAAAAAAAAAAAATGCGGGTGTTACATTTACTTATCATCTTTATCACTTAGCATAATCTGAACATTAAAATCTACTGTGTTAAGTTGATTTTCTGTGGAATTCGACCCCTAAATATTACACGATCTCTTAATTTCAGAGAGTGGTTCAAAGGGATAATTTGAGCATATCACACAGCACATAGAAAGCACCCAAAACAAGAAATTTACACTTTAAACAACATGAATTTAAATTTCAATGGTTGATTTCTTGAAGCGAACAAGATAATACAAGAGAGATCAAAATAGCAACTAACCTCGAGAGTATTAGAAGATAAGGTAAGTAACCAAAATATTCTTATGATGTTAGTGAGCTTCCATACATTACCAAATCGGAGAAACCCATCATCCTCTAACAAGTCAATGTTAGGCGCTCTTATTCACTTGAACTGATCTTTGCTTACAATAAGCTCGAGTTAGCCTCAACTAAGTTCATCAAGTTAACTTTCGGATATTCCTTAATTCGCGACAAAATCCCAATATAGAAAGTAAACCAGTATCCAAAGAGATGCACTTTAAATTCACAAATTGTTCAGAACAATCGTTAATATACGACTGTTTGAGGCTTCCACTTGACACGACAACATTGGAATTCACCGACTTAATATAACTCAGGAACGATGACTCAAGCACAAGGCAAGCATGAAGAAGCATTTCAAGCAGATCAACACAAAACTCAACTGAGCTAAGGAAGAGATAGTAAAGGATTGGTAAGGAAATACCAAGAACTAGCCAATCAAAATGTATTTGCGGAATAAATGTGATTTGTGTTAAAAAAAAAGCAGAATGGAACAATGTTTAAGTGGTGAAAAACATAACATATACCGTAACGGTGCAAGACAATTGTTTGATTGGTAAAAAACAATAAAGACAATCTGAATTGTACATAATTTAGATAATTGTTTTATGAAATAGAAGTAATAATTTTATTACTAGTTTAAAAATAAAATGAAATCTAGATCTCTTATTAGTTTTGTAGAAAAAAAATCTTGTGTTTTAATTCGGCATAAAATTATTCCGCAAGTACATTTTAGTAGACGTAGAGTTAAAAAGGTTACAAATTTGAGAAATGGCAACGAAGAGGAGACTAAATTAACTTTGTTCTGCGTGGTTCGATGGGATTACAATATAGGTTTAAAAGAAAATTTCTATACCATTGAAAAAGGAAAAGCAAAATAAAATAAAAAATTTAATGGTTACGAAATGATTACTGTTTTGCGGACAGTAATCACCCCCAAAATAGAAAAAAAACAAATCCAAAGCACCTCCAGTATTTAATAACAATTAAAAAAAAGCAAAAAAGTTTGTTGAAAGAAAGAGAGTCTCTAGTTTCATGTGATAAAGCATCGCGAGCGACCAAAATCAGTAAGATATGCGGTGACTGTGAGTGGTGAGGCTCGTGATAAGTATGGCCTTGGGATCAATCTAATTGTTTTTTTTTTTTAACTAAGGTATTAGTATTAATCTAGGATTGACCACTTGATAATATTTTAATAGACTTTCTCAATAACTTTATGGAACCAATTCTAACTCCAAGTACAACTTAAGAGGATTTGAACATCATTTACTACAAGAAATCTAGGTGCATGTCTTTCTAGTTTTGTGAAAATATTCAAAACAAGCTGCATTGCATCATTGTTTGCCCAATCAATTAAAGCTGTGGCACAGTTTGTGCTCCTAGTCGTGTTTCCGGATAATTAGGAAGGACCACAAATGTGTTAGATATTCTATATATATTAATTGAGGAGAAAACTAAAAGTTCAAAATCTTAGGTGTCACTCATAGAAGTGTTTAGGAGACACTAAAACTTATAAATCCTAGGTGTCATCTAAAGAGAGTTTTAGGGACATATCATTTCTATTAAAAAATAAAAGAATAAAAAGATTCCTAAAACTTATGAACATTCCTAAAATTTCGCATAGATTTCCTTACAACATTCTGATATATATATTTTCCTAAACAATAAACATTTATGGCAAAAAAGTTTATATAAAATTAAAAAATCCTAATAATTTTTAATATACACATTCTAATTACCACAATATTTGTTACCAACTTTCCTATTAATTCTAAAGATATTAGAAATGTTTTTTGATTTGTCGATTAAAGATAAATAGATAATGATTTGCAAGTTTTATTTATTTGTTTTTGGTACTACTATATTTTTTTTAGTTGTACATTTAAAGATAAAAATATAGGTTCGGTATGTATGAACCAACTCAATAAACTTAAAATAAAATTTAAATTTTGATTACTTATTCATATTTTTGTCAAAATACATGTAAATGTTACTAATTTGAGTGTATATAATTTTCTTGAACATTACACACAAATTGGGGTACCAAAATTATTTCAATAATTTAAACTAAATAAGTCGAATACAATATTTATTTAATATTTAACGGTAGGATTTGAAATTATTTCACAAAATTATTTTCTCAATTTATGTGTTGGTCCTATGTATTTTTTGCAAATCAGAATATAGAAATAAATAAACTAAAATTTGTAATCCCGCGTTTGACACGGGTCCAAATCTAGTATGTAAATATATAAATTAGTATATATTTACAGTACTAGATAACGATAGAAAAGTTGATAATTAAAGAAATGACTGCTAGGTTTCTCTTTCTTTCTAAAATGAGGTAAAACACGTTTTGGTCAGTTTTATCTTTGTCTTCTATCAGCTGCAAATTTCGTGATTTTTTTTTCCATACATGTTTTTTTCTGTCGAATAAACTTCTATTTTATGTCATGTAAGCGTGATGTGATCTATATTGGAAAATCCATTTACGAAAAAATCAAATGTATATGTTCAATTACGTTCTATATATAAGATATAATTTTCTTATTTGCTAAATTGCAACTTATGAACTTGTCCTGTTATTAAAAACTATGACCTCATTAAGTTTACTAAATTATCTCTAAAAATGACAGCAATCAACCATTCACATTTATTGAGGGGCAAATGATCGATTGAAGAGCAACACACACTCTGAAAATGTGGAAATGAAACAATAATATAACCAATATCAGTGTGATGGATGGGGATCCCACGGGATTCATCTCACCTAAACCTCCCAAATATCAAAACACTAAGCTAAGAAAATGCATACGTCACTCTTCTTCACAAAGGCTATATAAACCCTAGATTGGCTTAAGGTTCCATGCAACACAAAACATACATTTACATATTAACAATGGGGCTTCTTGGAATCACCTTAGTTTTTCTTTTAGCAATGGCGAGTTGCAAAGCTGAAGAGATTACTTGCGAAGAGGACCACCCATTCACATGTAACCAAACTGCTAGTTTGAACAGAAGTCATTTTGAAAAAGACTTTATCTTCGGTGTTGCATCTTCCGCTTACCAGGCATGTAACAAATTATATATTGATTTTGACGTATAAAACCATTCAAAAACACTAAATTCCAACGTTGCATGCTTGTTTTTTTTCCTTCCATTTCAGATCGAAGGTAGTACAGGTCGCGGTCTTAACGTTTGGGATGGCTTTACTCAC
The DNA here is from genome assembly GCA_963576765.1 of Draba incana. NCBI lineage: Eukaryota > Viridiplantae > Streptophyta > Magnoliopsida > Brassicales > Brassicaceae > Draba > Draba incana. The sequence goes on from OY755205.1 coordinate 41,307,403, forward strand.
CGTTATCCAGGTCAGTGGTTTAAGCAGCTATATACAAACATAAAGTCTTATATATATGGTTGTTTATTTCTGTCTACACATGCATAGTAATGTATTTGTATGCTATCAGAAAAAGGAGGACCCGATTTGGGAAATGGAGACAGTACTTGTGGATCATACGAGCATTATCAGGTTGATTCCTCAATTTATACTATTCGTTTAAACTACATATATATACTCATTGCACTACATATTAACTACATGCGGATCCACATGTGATTGTATGTATAAATTCCAGAAAGATATAGACGTGATAACTGAACTCGGAGTTGATGCCTACAGATTCTCCTTTGCGTGGTCAAGAATTGTTCCAAGTATATACACATTACTGATCATGTCCATCTATAAATATATATCGGAATATTCAATTGTGATTGTTTGCAAATGTAAATGTATGATATGTATATGGGCAGGAGGAAAGGTGAGTAGGGGAGTGAACCAAGACGGCATTGACTACTACAACAATGTCATAAACGGCCTTGTCAACCAGAGTATAACGCCTTTCGTGACCCTTTACCACTGGGATCTTCCTCAAACTCTGCAAGATGAGTATGAAGGTTTCTTGAACCGCACAATCATGTATGTTATTAAGGCCATGCGTCTTAGTAAGAAAGATGACAAAATATAAAGATTTAATTTTGGCACTATAACGAAATGATTCTATAATATGCCCAGAGAGGATTTCAAAGAGTACGCGGATCTATGTTTCCAGCTATTTGGCGATAGGGTAAAGAACTGGATCACGATTAACCAGCTTTTCACAGTGCCTACGAGAGGATATGCAACGGGAACAGATGCACCTGGTCGATGTTCTTCTTGGCTTAACAAAAATTGTTACGCGGGAGATTCTGGAACAGAACCTTATATCGTTTCACATAACCAGCTTCTTGCTCATGCCACCGTCGTCGATCTTTACAGGAAGAAATATAAGGTGGGTTCTCCATTTGTAAAATAATGTGTAATCAACACATGCTTCTAATTAATCATATTGTCTGTGTAATTATATGTACTTTTGACAACAGGATGAACAAGGAGGACAAATTGGACCTGTGATGATAACTAGATGGTTTCTTCCATATGATGGCTCTAAAGCCAGCTTAGATGCAACTGAGAGGAATAAAGAGTTCTTCTTGGGATGGTACACACACACACATATATATATATCCGAAAATGAAATGAACTTTGTACATTTACATGCACATATAAACTTTATTTAAAATATGTATGTATCTAGGTTCATGGATCCGCTAACAAAGGGTGAATACCCAAAGATCATGAGAAAACTTGTTGGTGATCGGCTTCCAAAGTTCAGTGAAACAGAATCGAAACTTGTAAAGGGCTCATTTGATTTTCTTGGTCTCAACTATTACTTCACTCAATACGTCCATGCCATTGCACCAAGTCCTCCGGACAGACTCAGCGTCATGACTGACTCACTCTCAGCACTCACATGTGACCACTCTTATCTATTTTTCTTTTAATGGTTACTACATTTTTGTGACTATTCTTACCATAAATTATTTCATCCTTGTGATTACAGTTGTTAACGGAAGTAATCATACCGTTGGTCCATGGGTATACATACCCCATCCTCTATTATTTCATTACGTTTCTAAATAAAGTAACATATATACTTTAAGTTTATGTTATGCTTCCCTTTCTCAGTTCAATGGAGACCAGTATTACTACCCAAGAGGCATTTTAAAAGTAATGGAACACTTCAAAGAAAAATACGGCAATCCTTTAGTCTATGTTACCGAAAACGGTGAGTTCTACTAGCTAGTATATATATATCAACTCTTTGCATCTATACATGTTTAGTACTATATTTCAAAGTTGGTCAAAGAAACTGTCTCAAATATTATGTGATTAATGAGTTACGATGGTTTAATTAATTAGGGTATAGTAGCCTTGGTAACGCAACCTTTAACGAGAGTCTTGCCGATTACAACCGGACTGATTATCTTTGTAGTCATCTCTGTTTTCTCCGTAAGGCCATCAAGTGAGTAAATGCTAAATATCTTCCATTTTTTGTATATAGATGCATACATGTACGATCATCAATTGTATAGTCTTTAATGATTGGTCATGTTTTTAGGGAGTCGGGTTGCAATGTGAAAGGATACTTTGCATGGGCTCTGGGGGACAATTATGAATTCTGCCAAGGCTTTACCGTCAGATTCGGACTCAGTTATGTTGATTTCGCCAATGTCACTGCTGATAGAGACCTCAAATCATCTGGTAAATGGTACAAGCAGTTCTTGAACGTTACTGCTAAGGACTCTGATGAGAACCAAGATCTCCTACGCTCATGGCTCTCATTTAGGAACCGTGATCAGAAGAAGCTTGCAGATGCATGAAAGACCTAAACCGCTTAATGCTTGTCAAGATCATCTTAATGTGTCTCATGAGTCTACTTTTTTTTTTTTTGATACTTGTCTACTTGCTCCATAGATAAGGAGCTTGTTCTACGTACTGTTTTAAATAAAAGTCTGAATAAAAGATGATCAATATTAATATATTATTTACATTAGGGTAAGGAATTGGAAAAAAATATATCAAAACAGTAACTAGAAAAACCAAACCGAAAAAAGTAAAGAGTAAGCCGATTTGGTTTTATTATTTCGAACCTAAAAGGCCGAAACTGAGTTTGAAAGCAAAAGCGGTTTAGTGTAACGAAGAAACATACTGTATGTTTTGAAATGAAACTGTCAAAATTTTATTATTTATAATGAATCGATCCAAAAATCCACTTTAGAGAAGAAAGTATGGAACATATATTTTTTTCTGACTAATATATGGGATCGAAGTACATGGTTCAAACACTCAACTCCTAAGTATTCTTTTTTCTCTTGGCTTGCCGTTCAAAACCGTCTATCCACGGGAGACCGAATGAATACTTGAAATTCTGGACAACATGTAGATTGTGTTTCTTGCAACAGTACAAATGAGACAAGAAACCACTTGTTCTTCACATGTAGTTTCTCCTCAGAGATTTGGTGTCATCTCACTACCCGGTTGTTAGGCGACAACTACACCATAAATTGGGATCAACTAATCCAACTCACGGCTCAAGACTTGGTATTTGACACTACCACAACCTTCTTGGTCCGATATGTATTTCAAACTACCATATACCATGTTTGGAGAGAGAGGAATAATCGCCGCCACGGAGGAGATCTTCGACCCGCGACCATAGGCGGATCTAGAATGTAATTTAATATGGGACACACTATATTAAATATTATTGTAAAATAAAATTATATTAATCATTAGAATTTTGTTTTATTTTAGAAACATTTAGTAAGTTAAACTCAAGAAGATATAAACTTTTTTTTTTGGGTTCAATGGGTAATACTGTAAGGAATCGTTCCGCTTTTTGGTATAGAATTTACATATTATCAGAAAAAAGAACTTTTTCAAATTGTGATATATTCATCGTGAGAATATTAACATAAAATTTTATAATGCATATAATAATTATATTTTGTAAAATTGTGTATCTGTTTTAGTTCTAGGTACTGAAAAAACAAATATTCAATAAAAAATAATTGTGAAAGTGGAATGTAAAGAAATTATAATGTTGTTTTGGGAAAGCAAATGAAAAAGCTTTTATGGAACATAATAAAAAAATAGAATAAAAAGTGTTTAAAAAATTGAAAGTTTAAATAGCATATAATTGTCTTCGAACTTGGAAGTAGTGGGCACGAGCAAACACGTTTTGACCAAAACTGCTAAGGACTTTCAGTGTTCATCTATATGCACAAATAATTTTTATAAAGTAGTATGAGGCACGTGCCACACTTCTCTAGGCGTGGGTCCGCCCCTGCCCGCGACTCATATCATCAAGCTAGTCGACAAAACTGTGCAAAATCGAATCAGTTCTATCCGATTGCTAGGAGACAAAAGATACGAAGACGGTCTAAGTCGATGGTTTGCAACCCAAATACCATACCCACGGCAACCTAGTTGAAAACTCAAGCTCTATTCAAATTATTATGCTTCCAAACTTTTTAAACTTGTTTTTTTATTATCTTCAGTTTGATTGTAACAGATCTTGTAAAAATGTTTTTTTGGTTGAATAAATTTAACATTCATTTCAAAAAAAATATATGGAACCTAACTTTTTTCAGAAAAAAAAAATTTTATGGAACCTAATTGTTACGCGTTTTCTGCTTCATTTAAAAAACCAGGAGATTACATGGTTACATTCATCATGTATATCCGAACAAGGCCAGCTCGAAGATAGCAAAACAAAATTTCGGCCAATGTTCAATATTTGAAACATATATAGACTCTAATTAGATAAGTAATAATATTTTTTGGGGAAATTGCCAAATCAATGCACTTTTTTTTGGAAAATGTCCCATTAAGATTTTATGAACCTAAAAATGTCCCAATAGAATTTTGCACTTTCAAAATTCCAATTTAATCCTTAAAATATAATTAATAAATATTTTACAATTTTTATAAAATAAAAAAAGGAAATATAATATTTTAGCAAATCTTTTATACTTATTATTAATTGAAAATCTGGAAAAAAAAATAAAACCTACGATTTAGACTCTTCCTCTTCCTCTTCTCCATCGCCTCCGACCAAATCAAACCCTGCGTCTAATTTTTTTTTAAGAGTTATCTCAGATTAATCGCCGACCTCTAATCTTTATGATTTGGTTATTTTGCCCAATTTGATAGAACTGATGATTCTGTGATTTCTTCAAGTTTTGTGTTGGATAAAGCTTATGTTGTATCTGTGCATCAACTATAGTTAGGAGGAAAGATGAGAAGCTAGTTTGGATTTTGTGTGTCATGGATAATATTAAAGCGTTTTCTTGTTGATGCAGCCTTTACAATAACATGCATCCTCCAACCAAGTGGCTTAACACGGTAGGCTAAACTGGAGCCTAAACTGGACTCCAAGTGGCTTAACACGGTATTCTAACTTTCACGGAGTTTCATTATAGCTTCCCCTTGGCCAATGTTGCTTGTCTGATACATCTTGTGATAATTTTGTTTCTTCATTTCAGTTACTTACATTAGTTGGTGAGCAATTTGAGCAAGGAGTTGAGATATGTGGGGCAGTTTTGAATTCCAGAGCAAGAGGGGACAGGATCTCTCTATGGACAAAAAACGCTGAAAATGAGGAGGCGCAAGTAAATCGTTGATATTTCTGTGGCACTCGAAAAGGGTTGTTCTTGAGTAAACACAAAACATATAGTTAGTGAATTCCATGAGGTCTCTAGTTTTCTAAGGTCATAACCAAAAACTAATAGGGAAGGGAGTCTACATGATAAGAGTTTCTTACCCTTGTTTCGTACATTGGCTTAATTTTTGTCAAGTTTGAATCATATGAGGCTTTGCTTTTTGGATTGATACTGCAGCTAAGCATTGGGAAGCAATGCAAAGAACTTGTTGGTTACAATGAGACAATCGGATTCATATTCCATGTATTCTCTTACTTGTTCTAAAATCTTTGTGTTCTCTTAAACTACATATTGGTTGGTGCTATTGTGACTTGTCCAATTTTATTGCAGGAGGATGCAAAAACTCTTGATCGTGGTGCTAAACCTCGGTATTCTGTATGAAAGTTCACAATTTTAATTGTCAGCTTTGCGGAAAAAAAAGGAGTGAAGATTAAAAGATGCACATATATGCTCGTTTTTTTGGATGTATTATACTAGTTATTTTTACGCAAACAATCATTTTATGTAATAAAGATGCTAACGTATATTTTGTGTAGAAAATAACAGTGAACAATAAAAACTCTTCAGCTTAACCGGTACAATCCCATAAACAATGATTCCCAAGTCGCGCGTGTTTGAATGTATGCGGTAACATTTTATTTATTTATTTAGGTAATTAAGATAGTAGTAGTATATTATGTTTACAAAATAACATTGAACAAGAAATACTCTATAGCTCAACTGCAACAATTCCATAAACATAAACTAGCCCCTGCTTCCCAAGTCACGAGTTCGATTCCCTGGGTGGGTATTTTTTTGAAACTTTTGTATTTTACAAATTTTTAATGGAAAATTATTCATATAATTTATTTAACTATAAATTCGAAAAAGAAAAAAATTAAATACGGTAGTTATTTAATTATAAAATGATATTTTTGAAAAATCATTTTAGGAAACAAAAATATTCACTCCTTGATTTTAGGAGCTAATAACTACCTTGGTAGAAAGTGGATTCTACGAAACGGTAGATGGAAGTGATAATGGCAGAACTATCGGTAGAAAGTGCTATCAGCGCCTGGTAGATACCAGTGTAAGTGGTGGAAATAGTGCTCTGGGCAGTTGTAGAACGTTGGTATATATCAGAAACATGTTTCTACTTTGCGTAGAAATATATTAATAGACAGAAACCGTATTCTACTTCTACCACCACCCGTAGAATGAAAAACTAAATTCATTTTAAAAATAAGTTTCAACTTCAAAAAATAAAAACTTTTATACAAAACCACTATTCATGACTTGTTTATAATTATCAAATTTTTCAAGTATTTAAAAATATTTTATTTGAATTAATTTTAATTACATAAAGGGTAATATGGGGCAAAATTTACATAGTACTAATGGGACATTTTCTAAAAAAAAGTGGCCTATTTTGGCAATTCCCCCTTTTTTAAGAAACGTAAATATACTAAATTTTATGTTAGTTTATCAAAGTTCATTTGCAAATACACTTCTATATTATGCCTAGATACGCATATAAATAATTACCTTCGGAGGAAAGATAAAAGTTAGCTTATAGAAAGCCCATTCAAACAGTATACCAAATAAATATATATATGGTAGTAGTGGCTAGACTTGGGATTTCGGATAACCATTCAGTTATCGGTTCGGTTATTTTGGTTATCGGTTTACTGGTTCTATGAATAAAATATCCACTGGGTTATTTAAATATTTCGGTTTGGTTTCGGATCGGTTAACTTCGGTTTCGGATCGGTTTCGGTTATGAAAATGATAATAGAAAATGACCAAATTTTCTTCGGTTATGAATATAGGGTTTTATTCGGCCGAGTGTTTCACCGTGGGGAGCGCCAGTTTTGTTCGTGAAGAAGAAGGATGGTAGTTTCTGGTTGTGCATCGATTACCGGGGACTTAACCGAGTTACTGTGAAGAACATGTACCCTCTCCCGAGGATTGATGAGTTGTTGGATCAGTTGAGGGGTGCGACCTGGTTCTCCAAGATAGACTTGGCTTCAAGGTATCATCAGATTCCGATTGATGAGGCAGATGTTCGTAAGACGGCATTCAGGACGAGATATGGGCATTTCGAGTTCGTAGTTATGCCTTTTGGTTTGACGAATGCGCCTGCGGCATTCATGAATTTGATGAACGACGTGTTCAAGGAGTATTTGGACGTGTTCGTGATCATTTTTATTGATGATATCTTGGTTTACTCGAGGAGTCCCGAGGAGCACGAGGCTCATTTGCGGTTGGTTTTGGAGAAGCTTCGAGAGCAGAAGCTTTACGCAAAGTTGAGCAAGTGTAGTTTTTGGCAAAGGCAGATGGGATTTCTGGGTCATATTGTGTCTGCAGAGGGAGTTTCTGTGGATCCAGCCAAGATTGAGGCGATTCGAGATTGGCCGAGACCGAGTAGTGCTACCGAGATCAGGAGTTTCCTGGGTTTAGCAGGATACTATCGGAGATTTTTCAAGGGCTTTGCGAGTATGGCGCAGCCAATGACAAAGTTGACCGGTAAGGAGGTTCCGTTTGTTTGGTCGCCAGAGTGCGAGGAGAGCTTTGTGAGGCTCAAGGAGATGTTGGCTAGTACGCCGGTGCTGGCATTACCCGAGCCGGGGAAGCCTTACACTGTGTATACTGATGCTTCAGGAGTTGGTATGGGTTGCGTTCTGATGCAGGAGGGTCGAGTTATTGCTTATGCTCCGAGGCAGTTGCAGGGTAGTGAGCGTAATCGGCCTACGCATGATCTAGAGTTGGGAGCCGTTGTGTTCGCTCTAAAGATCTGGAGGTCTTATCTGTATGGAGGCAGAGTGCAGATTTTCACGGATCATAAGAATCTGCAGCATATCTTCACTCAGCCATTGCTGAATATGAGACAGAGGCGCTGGGTTGAGTTGTTGGCAGATTACGAGTTGGAGATCATTTATCATCCGGGCAAAGCTAACCAGGTAGCAGATGCCTTGAGTCGGCGGAGGTTTGATTCAGTCCGCGAGCAGGATATCGAGGATCTGGTATGCGAGATTAGCACTCTGCGTCTTTGTACTATTTCGTAGGAGCCTTTGGGCTTAGAGGCAGTTGAGCAGGCAGATCTTCTCGGTAGGATCAGAGTAGCTCAACAGAGTGATCAGAGTCTGATAAGGTTATCGCGAGTGGCAGGTTCTGAGTTTAAGGTCTCTCCAAATAGGACGATTTTGATTCGTGGTCGAGTGTGTGTACCTCGAGATGAGGCATTGAGGTAGGAGATTCTGAGTGAGGCTCATTCGAGCGAGTTCTCGATTCATCCGGGTGCGACTAAGATGTACCGAGACCTCAAACGGTAATATCACTAGGTCGGGATGAAGAGGGACATGGCGGCTTATGTTTCTAAGTGCAATACTTGTTCATTGGTTAAGGCCGAGCATGGAGTTCCGAGTGGTCTTCTACAGAGTTTGCCCATTCTTGAGTAGAAGTGGGATATGATTATGATGGATTTCGTGGTTGGGTTGCCTACTTCGCGGACATATGATGCTATCTGGGTAGTCTTGGATCGATTGACTAAGTCAACACACTTTTTGGCCATTAAGAAGACAGATGGAGCAGCTAAATTGGCTAAGAGGTTCGTGAAGGAGATAGTGAGGCTTCATGGAGTGCCAACCAGTATTGTGTCTGATCGGGATTCCAAGTTCACATCAGAGTTCTAGAGAGCGTTTCAGGCAAAGATGGGCACTAAGGTGCATTTGAGTACAGCTTATCATCCGCATACTGATGGGCAGTCAGAGAGGACTATACAGACTATGGAGGATTTGCTGAGGATGTGTGTGCTCGATTGGGGTGGTTATTCGACGGATCATTTGAGTTTGGTCGAGTTCGCTTACAATAACAGTTTTCAGGCGAGTATCGGTATAACTCTTTTTGAGGCTTTGTATGGGAGGCCATGTAGGACGCCGTTATGCTGGACCCAAGTGGGGGAGCGCAGTATTCTTGGAGCTACTTATGTTCAGGAAACGACAGAGAAGATCCGGGTCGTGAGATTGAACATGAAAGAAGCTCAGGATCGTCAGAGGAGCTACATTGATAAGCGGAGGCGAGAGCTTGAGTTTGCTGTTGGAGATTGCGTGTATCTCAAGATGGCTATGTTGAGGGGTCCTAACAGATCTATTAGGGAGAGCAAGCTAAGTCTGCGGTTTATGGGTCCATTTCCTGTGGTGGACCGTGTTGGATCGGTTGCGTATCGCCTCGAGTTACCTCCGATCATGAAGGCATTTCATAAGGTTTTTCATGTTTCGATGTTGAGGAAGTGCCTGCATGAGTCGGAGGAGTTAGTGCCTAAGATCCCTGCGGATCTTCAGCCAGATTTGGCGGTTCCGGTGGTTCCTGTGAGGATTCTGGAGAGAGGAGTCAAGGAGCTGCGTCGGAAGAAGATTCCATTGTTGAGGATTTTATGGGATTGTGGCGGCTTCCAGGAGGAGACTTGGGAGCCAGAGGCGAAGATGAAGTTAAAGTTTAGGAAGTGGTTCGACAAGCAGGTCGCGGCGTGAACTTTATTTCTCTTTGCGGTTCTAGTTTCGATTGTTAGCATGTTGATGCTTTTGTATCGTTGTATTTTCGTTTATGTTGTAACGATTTTACGTTTTGAGATTAATAAGATGGAGTTGTTCCTTATTTATCTCTGTGTTGTTATAGGATGAGTTTTCTTATATGTGTTACGTGGCAATATTCCGGGATTATGGAGTATCGAGTTGGCCACGCGAGGTAGTTCTAGTCGATAGATGTTTATAGAAGTTTTAGAATTTATTACTCTAGGGGCTGCGGCTCCGAATAGCTCATTCATTATATCTGGAGATGATTAGTTCTTCAGCGAGGATGATTAGTTCCTCAGAGGAGATGATTAGTTCTCATGTATACCCTTTGGGATGATTAGTTTCCATTGCGAGTATCGAGGGATGATTAGTTCTCTCGAGGGGATGATTAGTTCCCCTGTGTACCCGGAGCTCAAGGGATGCGTCCTGCAGTGGAAGGGACACGAGACACCGACAGCTCAAGGGATGCGTCCTGCGAGTAGGAGTGGTGTGGAATGAGTTAAGAGTAATAGATGTCTAGAAGCGGGCATATAAACATGAGACTGAACTAGAGCCTCAGAGATCGAGTTTTATGATCTCGGACAGTTGTGACCGGTTCGGGTTAGATTTCGAGGATTGTGGCCGTAATTGGCGGTATTGTCAGGATTCGAGGACGAATCCAGTGTTGGTGGGGGAGAATTGTAACGACCGCAACCCATTTATCTTTGATTTTGGGTGGTGTCGATCGACACCTGTAGGTGGTGTCGATCGACACTAAGTTTTAAAGACCGGTTTGTTTTGGTAAAACCGCGATTTTCACGCGGTTTAATTCTTGAAAACCCAAAGCTCGGTCCGTTTATTTGTCTGGGATCACGAGCCGTCGAACAAAGAGGAGAAAATCAGAAGAAGTTCTTGTGAAAAGAGAGAAAGAGGAGATAATCGAGAGGTAACCGTTTGTTCGTGGAGATTGTTCGAGTTCTCGGAGTTTTCTCCTCGCCGTTCGTGTTTGTGGTTCGTTGGTGGCTCGTTCCTGTGCGTTCCAGCGGAGAACCAGTGAGTTTTGGGCCGTGCGTTCGTCCTTTCGATCCGTTTATCCTCTTCGTTGAGCCGAGGTGAGTGCGTGATTGCAATGGTTGCCGTAGGTAAGCGTTTATAGCGTTTGTGTGTATGATTTCGTGATATATGGTTGATGATTGATGATTTGATGATGATTGTTTGTGGTGTTACCGTATGATTGATCGGAAGTTGTTTAAACGTCGATTCCAGGTTGAGACATGAGAGGAGAGTCTCGGCTCTGGTTTCTGTAACGAGGTGTCGACCGACACCTAGAGGGTGTGTCGATCGACACCACGATAAGAAATGATACTTGTTGTATGTGAGTGTCCATCGACACCTAGAGGCAGTGTCGATCAACACTCGGTGCAGTTTCCTGTACGTGACACCATCATGGTGTGTCGATCAACACCAGGTTGAGAAATTAAGAAACTTGATAAATTTTCAATGAACGTCTGGAATTTTGATTTAAATGTGAATATTGGTAAATTGTGGTAAATGTGTATTTATCTGTAAATTGTTAATCTCTGTTAATTTGTTGCGGGATGACCGCTCCACTGAGTATTTGTGATAATACTCACGCAACTCCCGGTTTCTTTTGAGTTGCAGGTAAAGGAAAGATGTGATCGTGGAATCGAGGCGAGGACGGAGGATGATAGGATGTCTTTTAATTGTTTATGTTGTTGGGTTTTAGTAGCCTGTTAGGTTGCTAGTGATGTTCTGGAATTGTTTAGACTTGGTTTTCTTGAATTGGTATTGTTGGAATTTGGTTATTTGTTTAATTGGAATTGCTTGGGATTATTATTATTTATGTTTCCGCGCGTTGTTCACCCTGAGTTATTATGGTTATTTATTTAACAAAAAAAAAAATGCGGGTGTTACATTTACTTATCATCTTTATCACTTAGCATAATCTGAACATTAAAATCTACTGTGTTAAGTTGATTCTCTGTGGAATTCGACCCCTAAATATTACACGATCTCTTAATTTCAGAGAGTGGTTCAAAGGGATAATTTGAGCATATCACACAGCACATAGAAAGCACCCAAAACAAGAAATTTACACTTTAAACAACATGAATTTAAATTTCAATGGTTGATTTCTTGAAGCGAACAAGATAATACAAGAGAGATCAAAATAGCAACTAACCTCGAGAGTATTAGAAGATAAGGTAAGTAACCAAAATATTCTTATGATGTTAGTGAGCTTCCATACATTACCAAATCGGAGAAACCCATCATCCTCTAACAAGTCAATGTTAGGCGCTCTTATTCACTTGAACTGATCTTTGCTTACAATAAGCTCGAGCTTAGCCTCAACTAAGTTCATCAAGTTAACTTTATGATATTCCTTAATTCGCGACAAAATCCCAATATAGAAAGTAAACCAGTATCCAAAGAGATGCACTTTAAATTCACAAAATGTTCAGAACAATCGTTAATATACGACTGTTTGAGGCTTCCACTTGACACGACAACATTGGAATTCACCGACTTAATATAACTCAGGAACGATGACTCAAGCACAAGGCAAGCATGAAGAAGCATTTCAAGCAGATCAACACAAAACTCAACTGAGCTAAGGAAGAGATAGTAAAGGATTGGTAAGGAAATACCAAGAACTAGCCAATCAAAATGTATTTGCGGAATAAATGTGATTTGTGTTAAAAAAAAAGCAGAATGGAACAATGTTTAAGTGGTGAAAAACATAACATATACCGTAACGGTGCAAGACAATTGTTTGATTGGTAAAAAACAATAAAGACAATCTGAATTGTACATAATTTAGATAATTGTTTTATGAAATAGAAGTAATAATTTTATTACTAGTTTAAAAATAAAATGAAATCTAGATCTCTTATTAGTTTTGTAGAAAAAAAATCTTGTGTTTTAATTCGGCATAAAATTATTCCGCAAGTACATTTTAGTAGACGTAGAGTTAAAAAGGTTACAAATTTGAGAAATGGCAACGAAGAGGAGACTAAATTAACTTTGTTCTGCGTGGTTCGATGGGATTACAATATAGGTTTAAAAGAAAATTTCTATACCATTGAAAAAGGAAAAGCAAAATAAAATAAAAAATTTAATGGTTACGAAAAGATTACTGTTTTGCGGACAGTAATCACCCCCAAAATAGAAAAAAAACAAATCCAAAGCACCTCCAGTATTTAATAACAATTAAAAAAAAGCAAAAAAGTTTGTTGAAAGAAAGAGAGTCTCTAGTTTCATGTGATAAAGCATCGCGAGCGACCAAAATCAGTAAGATATGCGGTGACTGTGAGTGGTGAGGCTCGTGATAAGTATGGCCTTGGGATCAATCTAATTGTTTTTTTTTTTCTTAACTAAGGTATTAGTATTAATCTAGGATTGACCACTTGATAATATTTTAATAGACTTTCTCAATAACTTTATGGAACCAATTCTAACTCCAAGTACAACTTAAGAGGATTTGAACATCATTTACTACAAGAAATCTAGGTGCATGTCTTTCTAGTTTTGTGAAAATATTCAAAACAAGCTGCATTGCATCATTGTTTGCCCAATCAATTAAAGCTGTGGCACAGTTTGTGCTCCTAGTCGTGTTTCCGGATAATTAGGAAGGACCACAAATGTGTTAGATATTCTATATATATTAATTGAGGAGAAAACTAAAAGTTCAAAATCTTAGGTGTCACTCATAGAAATGTTTAGGAGACACTAAAACTTATAAATCCTAGGTGTCATCTAAAGAGAGTTTTAGGGACATATCATTTCTATTAAAAAATAAAAGAATAAAAAGTTTCCTAAAACTTATGAACATTCCTAAAATTTCGCATAGATTTCCTTACAACATTCTGATATATATATTTTCCTAAACAATAAACATTTATGGCAAAAAAGTTTATATAAAATTAAAAAATCCTAATAATTTTTAATATACACATTCTAATTACCACAATATTTGTTACCAACTTTCCTATTAATTCTAAAGATATTAGAAATGTTTTTTGATTTGTCGATTAAAGTTAAATAGATAATGATTTGCAAGTTTTATTTATTTGTTTTTGGTACTACTATATTTTTTTTAGTTGTACATTTAAAGATAAAAATATAGGTTCGGTATGTGTGAACCAACTCAATAAACTTAAAATAAAATTTAAATTTTGATTACTTATTCATATTTTTGTCAAAATACATGTAAATGTTACTAATTTGAGTGTATATAATTTTCTTGAACATTACACACAAATTGGGGTACCAAAATTATTTCAATAATTTAAACTAAATAAGTCGAATACAATATTTATTTAATATTTAACGGTAGGATTTGAAATTATTTCACAAAATTATTTTCTCAATTTATGTGTTGGTCCTATGTATTTTTTGCAAATCAGAATATAGAAATAAATAAACTAAAATTTGTAATCCCGCGTTTGACACGGGTCCAAATCTAGTATGTAAATATATAAATTAGTATATATTTACAGTACTAGATAACGATAGAAAAGTTGATAATTAAAGAAATGACTGCTAGGTTTCTCTTTCTTTCTAAAATGAGGTAAAACACGTTTTGGTCAGTTTTATCTTTGTCTTCTATCAGCTGCAAATTTCGTGATTTTTTTTTCCATACATGTTTTTTTCTGTCGAATAAACTTCTATTTTATGTCATGTAAGCGTGATGTGATCTATATTGGAAAATCCATTTACGAAAAAATCAAATTTATATGTTCAATTACGTTCTATATATAAGATATAATTTTCTTATTTGCTAAATTGCAACTTATGAACTTGTCCTGTTATTAAAAACTATCACCTCATTAAGTTTACTAAATTATCTCTAAAAATGACAGTAATCAACCATTCACATTTATTGAGGGGCAAATGATCGATTGAAGAGCAACACACACTCTGAAAATGTGGAAATGAAACAATAAATATAACCAATATCAGTGTGATGGATGGGGATCCCACGGGATTCATCTCACCTAAACCTCCCAAATATCAAAACACTAAGATAAGAAAATGCATACGTCACTCTTCTTCACAAAGGCTATATAAACCCTAGATTGGCTTAAGGTTCCATGCAACACAAAACATACATTTACATATTAACAATGGGGCTTCTTGGAATCACCTTAGTTTTTCTTTTAGCAATGGCGAGTTGCAAAGCTGAAGAGATTACTTGCGAAGAGGACCACCCATTCACATGTAACCAAACTGCTAGTTTGAACAGAAGTCATTTTGAAAAAGACTTTATTTTCGGTGTTGCATCTTCCGCTTACCAGGCATGTAACAAATTATACATTGATTTTGACGTATAAAACCATTCAAAAACACTAAATTCCAACGTTGCATGCTTGTTTTTTTTTCCTTCCATTTCAGATCGAAGGTAGTACAGGTCGCGGTCTTAACGTTTGGGATGGCTTTACTCACCGTTATCCAGGTCAGTGGTTTAAGCAGCTATATACAAACATAAAGTCTTATATATATGGTTGTTTATTTCTGTCTACACATGCATAGTAATGTATTTGTATGCTATCAGAAAAAGGAGGACCCGATTTGGGAAATGGAGACAGTACTTGTGGATCATACGAGCATTATCAGGTTGATTCCTCAATTTATACTATTCGTTTAAACTACATATATATACTCATTGCACTACATATTAACTACATGCGGATCCACATGTGATTGTATGTATAAATTCCAGAAAGATATAGACGTGATAACTGAACTCGGAGTTGATGCCTACAGATTCTCCTTTGCGTGGTCAAGAATTGTTCCAAGTATATACACATTACTGATCATGTCCATCTATAAATATATATCGGAATATTCAATTGTGATTGTTTGCAAATGTAAATGTATGATATGTATATGGGCAGGAGGAAAGGTGAGTAGGGGAGTGAACCAAGACGGCATTGACTACTACAACAATGTCATAAACGGCCTTGTCAACCAGAGTATAACGCCTTTCGTGACCCTTTACCACTGGGATCTTCCTCAAACTCTGCAAGATGAGTATGAAGGTTTCTTGAACCGCACAATCATGTATGTTATTAAGGCCATGCGTCTTAGTAAGAAAGATGACAAAATATAAAGATTTAATTTTGGCACTATAACGAAATGATTCTATAATATGCCCAGAGAGGATTTCAAAGAGTACGCGGATCTATGTTTCCAGCTATTTGGCGATAGGGTAAAGAACTGGATCACGATTAACCAGCTTTTCACAGTGCCTACGAGAGGATATGCAACGGGAACAGATGCACCTGGTCGATGTTCTTCTTGGCTTAACAAAAATTGTTACGCGGGAGATTCTGGAACAGAACCTTATATCGTTTCACATAACCAGCTTCTTGCTCATGCCACCGTCGTCGATCTTTACAGGAAGAAATATAAGGTGGGTTCTCCATTTGTAAAATAATGTGTAATCAACACGTGCTTCTAATTAATCATATTGTCTGTGTAATTATATGTACTTTTGACAACAGGATGAACAAGGAGGACAAATTGGACCTGTGATGATAACTAGATGGTTTCTTCCATATGATGGCTCTAAAGCCAGCTTAGATGCAACTGAGAGGAATAAAGAGTTCTTCTTGGGATGGTACACACACACACATATATATATATATCCGAAAATGAAATGAACTTTGTACATTTACATGCACATATAAACTTTATTTAAAATATGTATGTATCTAGGTTCATGGATCCGCTAACAAAGGGTGAATACCCAAAGATCATGAGAAAACTTGTTGGTGATCGGCTTCCAAAGTTCAGTGAAACAGAATCGAAACTTGTAAAGGGCTCATTTGATTTTCTTGGTCTCAACTATTACTTCACTCAATACGTCCATGCCATTGCACCAAGTCCTCCGGACAGACTCAGCGTCATGACTGACTCACTCTCAGCACTCACATGTGACCACTCTTATCTATTTTTCTTTTAATGGTTACTACATTTTTGTGACTATTCTTACCATAAATTATTTCATCCTTGTGATTACAGTTGTTAACGGAAGTAATCATACCGTTGGTCCATGGGTATACATACCCCATCCTCTATTATTTCATTACGTTTCTAAATAAAGTAACATATATACTTTAAGTTTATGTTATGCTTCCCTTTCTCAGTTCAATGGAGACCAGTATTACTACCCAAGAGGCATTTTAAAAGTAATGGAACACTTCAAAGAAAAATACGGCAATCCTTTAGTCTATGTTACCGAAAACGGTGAGTTCTACTAGCTAGTATATATATATCAACTCTTTGCATCTATACATGTTTAGTACTATATTTCAAAGTTGGTCAAAGAAACTGTCTCAAATATTATGTGATTAATGAGTTACGATGGTTTAATTAATTAGGGTATAGTAGCCTTGGTAACGCAACCTTTAACGAGAGTCTTGCCGATTACAACCGGACTGATTATCTTTGTAGTCATCTCTGTTTTCTCCGTAAGGCCATCAAGTGAGTAAATGCTAAATATCTTCCATTTTTTGTATATAGATGCATACATGTACGATCATCAATTGTATAGTCTTTAATGATTGGTCATGTTTTTAGGGAGTCGGGTTGCAATGTGAAAGGATACTTTGCATGGGCTCTGGGGGACAATTATGAATTCTGCCAAGGCTTTACCGTCAGATTCGGACTCAGTTATGTTGATTTCGCCAATGTCACTGCTGATAGAGACCTCAAATCATCTGGTAAATGGTACAAGCAGTTCTTGAACGTTACTGCTAAGGACTCTGATGAGAACCAAGATCTCCTACGCTCATGGCTCTCATTTAGGAACCGTGATCAGAAGAAGCTTGCAGATGCATGAAAGACCTAAACCGCTTAATGCTTGTCAAGATCATCTTAATGTGTCTCATGAGTCTACTTTTTTTTTTTTTGATACTTGTCTACTTGCTCCATAGATAAGGAGCTTGTTCTACGTACTGTTTTAAATAAAAGTCTGAATAAAAGATGATCAATATTAATATATTATTTACATTAGGGTAAGGAATTGGAAAAAAATATATCAAAACAGTAACTAGAAAAACCAAACCGAAAAAAGTAAAGAGTAAGCCGATTTGGTTTTATTATTTCGAACCTAAAAGGCCGAAACTGAGTTTGAAAGCAAAAGCGGTTTAGTGTAACGAAGAAACATACTGTATGTTTTGAAATGAAACTGTCAAAATTTTATTATTTATAATGAATCGATCCAAAAATCCACTTTAGAGAAGAAAGTATGGAACATATATTTTTTTCTGACTAATATATGGAATCGAAGTACATGGTTCAAACACTCAACTCCTAAGTATTCTTTTTTCTCTTGGCTTGCCGTTCAGAACCGTCTATCCACGGGAGACCGAATGAATACTTGAAATTCTGGACAACATGTAGATTGTGTTTCTTGCAACAGTACAAATGAGACAAGAAACCACTTGTTCTTCACATGTAGTTTCTCCTCAGAGATTTGGTGTCATCTCACTACCCGGTTGTTAGGCGACAACTACACCATAAATTGGGATCAACTAATCCAACTCACGGCTCAAGACTTGGTATTTGACACTACCACAACCTTCTTGGTCCGATATGTATTTCAAACTACCATATACCATGTTTGGAGAGAGAGGAATAATCGCCGCCACGGAGGAGATCTTCGACCCGCGACCATGGGCGGATCTAGAATGTAATTTAATATGGGACACACTATATTAAATATTATTGTAAAATAAAATTATATTAATCATTAGAATTTTGTTTTATTTTAGAAGCATTTAGTAAGTTAAACTCAAGAAGATATAAACTTTTTTTTTTGGGTTCAATGGGTAATACTGTAAGGAATCGTTCCGCTTTTTGGTATAGAATTTACATATTATCAGAAAAAAGAACTTTTTCAAATTGTGATATATTCATCGTGAGAATATTAACATAAAATTTTATAATGCATATAATAATTATATTTTGTAAAATTGTGTATCTGTTTTAGTTCTAGGTACTGAAAAAACAAATATTCAATAAAAAATAATTGTGAAAGTGGAATGTAAAGAAATTATAATGTTGTTTTGGGAAAGCAAATGAAAAAGCTTTTATGGAACATAATAAAAAAATAGAATAAAAAGTGTTTAAAAAATTGAAAGTTTAAATAGCATATAATTGTCTTCGAACTTGGAAGTAGTGGGCACGAGCAAACACGTTTTGACCAAAACTGCTAAGGACTTTCAGTGTTCATCTATATGCACAAATAATTTTTATAAAGTAGTATGAGGCACGTGCCACACTTCTCTAGGCGTGGGTCCGCCCCTGCCCGCGACTCATATCATCAAGCTAGTCGACAAAACTGTGCAAAATCGAATCAGTTCTATCCGATTGCTAGGAGACAAAAGATACGAAGACGGTCTAAGTCGATGGTTTGCAACCCAAATACCATACCCACGGCAACCTAGTTGAAAACTCAAGCTCTATTCAAATTATTATGCTTCCAAACTTTTTAAACTTGTTTTTTTATTATCTTCAGTTTGATTGTAACAGATCTTGTAAAAATGTTTTTTTGGTTGAATAAATTTAACATTCATTTCAAAAAAAATATATGGAACCTAACTTTTTTCAGAAAAAAAAAATTTTATGGAACCTAATTGTTACGCGTTTTCTGCTTCATTTAAAAAACCAGGAGATTACATGGTTACATTCATCATGTATATCCGAACAAGGCCAGCTCGAAGATAGCAAAACAAAATTTCGGCCAATGTTCAATATTTGAAACATATATAGACTCTAATTAGATAAGTAATAATATTTTTTGGGGAAATTGCCAAATCAATGCACTTTTTTTTGGAAAATGTCCCATTAAGATTTTATGAACCTAAAAATGTCCCAATAGAATTTTGCACTTTCAAAATTCCAATTTAATCCTTAAAATATAATTAATAAATATTTTACAATTTTTATAAAATAAAAAAAGGAAATATAATATTTTAGCAAATCTTTTATACTTATTATTAATTGAAAATCTGGAAAAAAAAATAAAACCTACGATTTAGACTCTTCCTCTTCCTCTTCTCCATCGCCTCCGACCAAATCAAACCCTGCGTCTAATTTTTTTTTAAGAGTTATCTCAGATTAATCGCCGACCTCTAATCTTTATGATTTGGTTATTTTGCCCAATTTGATAGAACTGATGATTCTGTGATTTCTTCAAGTTTTGTGTTGGATAAAGCTTATGTTGTATCTGTGCATCAACTATAGTTAGGAGGAAAGATGAGAAGCTAGTTTGGATTTTGTGTGTCATGGATAATATTAAAGCGTTTTCTTGTTGATGCAGCCTTTACAATAACATGCATCCTCCAACCAAGTGGCTTAACACGGTAGGCTAAACTGGAGCCTAAACTGGACTCCAAGTGGCTTAACACGGTATTCTAACTTTCACGGAGTTTCATTATAGCTTCCCCTTGGCCAATGTTGCTTGTCTGATACATCTTGTGATAATTTTGTTTCTTCATTTCAGTTACTTACATTAGTTGGTGAGCAATTTGAGCAAGGAGTTGAGATATGTGGGGCAGTTTTGAATTCCAGAGCAAGAGGGGACAGGATCTCTCTATGGACAAAGAACGCTGAAAATGAGGAGGCGCAAGTAAATCGTTGATATTTCTGTGGCACTCGAAAAGGGTTGTTCTTGAGTAAACACAAAACATATAGTTAGTGAATTCCATGAGGTCTCTAGTTTTCTAAGGTCATAACCAAAAACTAATAGGGAAGGGAGTCTACATGATAAGAGTTTCTTACCCTTGTTTCGTACATTGGCTTAATTTTTGTCAAGTTTGAATCATATGAGGCTTTGCTTTTTGGATTGATACTGCAGCTAAGCATTGGGAAGCAATGCAAAGAACTTGTTGGTTACAATGAGACAATCGGATTCATATTCCATGTATTCTCTTACTTGTTCTAAAATCTTTGTGTTCTCTTAAACTACATATTGGTTGGTGCTATTGTGACTTGTCCAATTTTATTGCAGGAGGATGCAAAAACTCTTGATCGTGGTGCTAAACCTCGGTATTCTGTATGAAAGTTCACAATTTTAATTGTCAGCTTTGCGGAAAAAAAAGGAGTGAAGATTAAAAGATGCACATATATGCTCGTTTTTTTGGATGTATTATACTAGTTATTTTTACGCAAACAATCATTTTATGTAATAAAGATGCTAACGTATATTTTGTGTAGAAAATAACAGTGAACAATAAAAACTCTTCAGCTTAACCGGTACAATCCCATAAACAATGATTCCCAAGTCGCGCGTGTTTGAATGTATGCGGTAACATTTTATTTATTTATTTAGGTAATTAAGATAGTAGTAGTATATTATGTTTACAAAATAACATTGAACAAGAAATACTCTATAGCTCAACTGCAACAATTCCATAAACATAAACTAGCCCCTGCTTCCCAAGTCACGAGTTCGATTCCCTGGGTGGGTATTTTTTTGAAACTTTTGTATTTTACAAATTTTTAATGGAAAATTATTCATATAATTTATTTAACTATAAATTCGAAAAAGAAAAAAATTAAATACGGTAGTTATTTAATTATAAAATGATATTTTTGAAAAATCATTTTAGGAAACAAAAATATTCACTCCTTGATTTTAGGAGCTAATAACTACCTTGGTAGAAAGTGGATTCTACGAAACGGTAGATGGAAGTGATAATGGCAGAACTATCGGTAGAAAGTGCTATCAGCGCCTGGTAGATACCAGTGTAAGTGGTGGAAATAGTGCTCTGGGCAGTTGTAGAACGTTGGTATATATCAGAAACATGTTTCTACTTTGCGTAGAAATATATTAATAGACAGAAACCGTATTCTACTTCTACCACCACCCGTAGAATGAAAAACTAAATTCATTTTAAAAATAAGTTTCAACTTCAAAAAATAAAAACTTTTATACAAAACCACTATTCATGACTTGTTTATAATTATCAAATTTTTCAAGTATTTAAAAATATTTTATTTGAATTAATTTTAATTACATAAAGGGTAATATGGGGCAAAATTTACATAGTACTAATGGGACATTTTCTAAAAAAAAGTGGCCTATTTTGGCAATTCCCCCTTTTTTAAGAAACGTAAATATACTAAATTTTATGTTAGTTTATCAAAGTTCATTTGCAAATACACTTCTATATTATGCCTAGATACGCATATAAATAATTACCTTCGGAGGAAAGATAAAAGTTAGCTTATAGAAAGCCCATTCAAACAGTATACCAAATAAATATATATATGGTAGTAGTGGCTAGACTTGGGATTTCGGATAACCATTCAGTTATCGGTTCGGTTATTTTGGTTATCGGTTTACTGGTTCTATGAATAAAATATCCACTGGGTTATTTAAATATTTCGGTTTGGTTTCGGATCGGTTAACTTCGGTTTCGGATCGGTTTCGGTTATGAAAATGATAATAGAAAATGACCAAATTTTCTTCGGTTATGAATATAGGGTTTTATTCGGCCGAGTGTTTCACCGTGGGGAGCGCCAGTTTTGTTCGTGAAGAAGAAGGATGGTAGTTTCTGGTTGTGCATCGATTACCGGGGACTTAACCGAGTTACTGTGAAGAACATGTACCCTCTCCCGAGGATTGATGAGTTGTTGGATCAGTTGAGGGGTGCGACCTGGTTCTCCAAGATAGACTTGGCTTCAAGGTATCATCAGATTCCGATTGATGAGGCAGATGTTCGTAAGACGGCATTCAGGACGAGATATGGGCATTTCGAGTTCGTAGTTATGCCTTTTGGTTTGACGAATGCGCCTGCGGCATTCATGAATTTGATGAACGACGTGTTCAAGGAGTATTTGGACGTGTTCGTGATCATTTTTATTGATGATATCTTGGTTTACTCGAGGAGTCCCGAGGAGCACGAGGCTCATTTGCGGTTGGTTTTGGAGAAGCTTCGAGAGCAGAAGCTTTACGCAAAGTTGAGCAAGTGTAGTTTTTGGCAAAGGCAGATGGGATTTCTGGGTCATATTGTGTCTGCAGAGGGAGTTTCTGTGGATCCAGCCAAGATTGAGGCGATTCGAGATTGGCCGAGACCGAGTAGTGCTACCGAGATCAGGAGTTTCCTGGGTTTAGCAGGATACTATCGGAGATTTTTCAAGGGCTTTGCGAGTATGGCGCAGCCAATGACAAAGTTGACCGGTAAGGAGGTTCCGTTTGTTTGGTCGCCAGAGTGCGAGGAGAGCTTTGTGAGGCTCAAGGAGATGTTGGCTAGTACGCCGGTGCTGGCATTACCCGAGCCGGGGAAGCCTTACACTGTGTATACTGATGCTTCAGGAGTTGGTATGGGTTGCGTTCTGATGCAGGAGGGTCGAGTTATTGCTTATGCTCCGAGGCAGTTGCAGGGTAGTGAGCGTAATCGGCCTACGCATGATCTAGAGTTGGGAGCCGTTGTGTTCGCTCTAAAGATCTGGAGGTCTTATCTGTATGGAGGCAGAGTGCAGATTTTCACGGATCATAAGAATCTGCAGCATATCTTCACTTAGCCATTGCTGAATATGAGACAGAGGCGCTGGGTTGAGTTGTTGGCAGATTACGAGTTGGAGATCATTTATCATCCGGGCAAAGCTAACCAGGTAGCAGATGCCTTGAGTCGGCGGAGGTTTGATTCAGTCCGCGAGCAGGATATCGAGGATCTGGTATGCGAGATTAGCACTCTGCGTCTTTGTACTATTTCGTAGGAGCCTTTGGGCTTAGAGGCAGTTGAGCAGGCAGATCTTCTCGGTAGGATCAGAGTAGCTCAACAGAGTGATCAGAGTCTGATAAGGTTATCGCGAGTGGCAGGTTCTGAGTTTAAGGTCTCTCCAAATAGGACGATTTTGATTCGTGGTCGAGTGTGTGTACCTCGAGATGAGGCATTGAGGCAGGAGATTCTGAGTGAGGCTCATTCGAGCGAGTTCTCGATTCATCCGGGTGCGACTAAGATGTACCGAGACCTCAAACGGTAATATCACTAGGTCGGGATGAAGAGGGACATGGCGGCTTATGTTTCTAAGTGCAATACTTGTTCATTAGTTAAGGCCGAGCATGGAGTTCCGAGTGGTCTTCTACAGAGTTTGCCCATTCCTGAGTAGAAGTGGGATATGATTATGATGGATTTCGTGGTTGGGTTGCCTACTTCGCGGACATATGATGCTATCTGGGTAGTCTTGGATCGATTGACTAAGTCAACACACTTTTTGGCCATTAAGAAGACAGATGGAGCAGCGAAATTGGCTAAGAGGTTCGTGAAGGAGATAGTGAGGCTTCATGGAGTGCCAACCAGTATTGTGTCTGATCGGGATTCCAAGTTCACATCAGAGTTTTGGAGAGCGTTTCAGGCAAAGATGGGCACTAAGGTGCATTTGAGTACAGCTTATCATCCGCATACTAATGGGCAGTCAGAGAGGACTATACAGACTATGGAGGATTTGCTGAGGATGTGTGTGCTCGATTGGGGTGGTTATTCGACGGATCATTTGAGTTTGGTCGAGTTCGCTTACAATAACAGTTTTCAGGCGAGTATCGGTATAACTCTTTTTGAGGCTTTGTATGGGAGGCCATGTAGGACGCCGTTATGCTGGACCCAAGTGGGGGAGCGCAGTATTCTTGGAGCTACTTATGTTCAGGAAACGACAGAGAAGATCCGGGTCGTGAGATTGAACATGAAAGAAGCTCAGGATCGTCAGAGGAGCTACATTGATAAGCGGAGGCGAGAGCTTGAGTTTGCTGTTGGAGATTGCGTGTATCTCAAGATAGCTATGTTGAGGGGTCCTAACAGATCTATTAGGGAGAGCAAGCTAAGTCTGCGGTTTATGGGTCCATTTCCTGTGGTGGACCGTGTTGGATCGGTTGCGTATCGCCTCGAGTTACCTCCGATCATGAAGGCATTTCATAAGGTTTTTCATGTTTCGATGTTGAGGAAGTGCCTGCATAAGTCGGAGGAGTTAGTGCCTAAGATCCCTGCGGATCTTCAGCCAGATTTGGCGGTTCCGGTGGTTCCTGTGAGGATTCTGGAGAGAGGAGTCAAGGAGCTGCGTCGGAAGAAGATTCCATTGTTGAGGATTTTATGGGATTGTGGCGGCTTCCAGGAGGAGACTTGGGAGCCAGAGGCGAAGATGAAGTTAAAGTTTAGGAAGTGGTTCGACAAGCAGGTCGCGGCGTGAACTTTATTTCTCTTTGCGGTTCTAGTTTCGATTGTTAGCATGTTGATGCTTTTGTATCGTTGTATTTTCGTTTATGTTGTAACGATTTTACGTTTTGAGATTAATAAGATGGAGTTGTTCCTTATTTATCTCTGTGTTGTTATAGGATGAGTTTTCTTATATGTGTTACGTGGCAATATTCCGGGATTATGGAGTATCGAGTTGGCCACGCGAGGTAGTTCTAGTCGATAGATGTTTATAGAAGTTTTAGAATTTATTACTCTAGGGGCTGCGGCTCCGAATAGCTCATTCATTATATCTGGAGATGATTAGTTCTTCAGCGAGGATGATTAGTTCCTCAGAGGAGATGATTAGTTCTCATGTATACCCTTTGGGATGATTAGTTTCCATTGCGAGTATCGAGGGATGATTAGTTCTCTCGAGGGGATGATTAGTTCCCCTGTGTACCCGGAGCTCAAGGGATGCGTCCTGCAGTGGAAGGGACACGAGACACCGACAGCTCAAGGGATGCGTCCTGCGAGTAGGAGTGGTGTGGAATGAGTTAAGAGTAATAGATGTCTAGAAGCGGGCATATAAACATGAGACTGAACTAGAGCCTCAGAGATCGAGTTTTATGATCTCGGACAGTTGTGACCGGTTCGGGTCAGATTTCGAGGATTGTGGCCGTAATTGGCGGTATTGTCGGGATTCGAGGATGAATCCAGTGTTGGTGGGGGAGAATTGTAACGACCGCAACCCATTTATCTTTGATTTTGGGTGGTGTCGATCGACACCTGTAGGTGGTGTCGATCGACACTAAGTTTTAAAGACCGGTTTGTTTTGGTAAAACCGCGATTTTCACGCGGTTTAATTCTTGAAAACCCAAAGCTCGGTCCGTTTATTTGTCTGGGATCACGAGCCGTCGAACAAAGAGGAGAAAATCAGAAGAAGTTCTTGTGAAAAGAGAGAAAGAGGAGATAATCGAGAGGTAACCGTTTGTTCGTGGAGATTGTTCGAGTTCTCGGAGTTTTCTCCTCGCCGTTCGTGTTTGTGGTTCGTTGGTGGCTCGTTCCTGTGCGTTCCAGCGGAGAACCAGTGAGTTTTGGGCCGTGCGTTCGTCCTTTCGATCCGTTTATCCTCTTCGTTGAGCCGAGGTGAGTGCGTGATTGCAATGGTTGCTGTAGGTAAGCGTTTATAGCGTTTGTGTGTATGATTTCGTGATATATGGTTGATGATTGATGATTTGATGATGATTGTTTGTGGTGTTACCGTATGATTGATCGGAAGTTGTTTAAACGTCGATTCCAGGTTGAGACATGAGAGGAGAGTCTCGGCTCTGGTTTCTGTAACGAGGTGTCGACCGATACCTAGAGGGTGTGTCGATCGACACCACGATAAGAAATGATACTTGTTGTATGTGAGTGTCCATCGACACCTAGAGGCAGTGTCGATCAACACTCGGTGCAGTTTCCTGTACGTGACACCATCGTGGTGTGTCGATCAACACCAGGTTGAGAAATTAAGAAACTTGATAAATTTTCAATGAACGTCTGGAATTTTGATTTAAATGTGAATATTGGTAAATTGTGGTAAATGTGTATTTATCTGTAAATTGTTAATCTCTGTTAATTTGTTGCGGGATGACCGCTCCACTGAGTATTTGTGATAATACTCACGCAACTCCCGGTTTCTTTTGAGTTGCAGGTAAAGGAAAGATGTGATCGTGGAATCGAGGCGAGGACGGAGGATGATAGGATGTCTTTTAATTGTTTATGTTGTTGGGTTTTAGTAGCCTGTTAGGTTGCTAGTGATGTTCTGGAATTGTTTAGACTTGGTTTTCTTGAATTGGTATTGTTGGAATTTGGTTATTTGTTTAATTGGAATTGCTTGGGATTATTATTATTTATGTTTCCGCGCGTTGTTCACCCTGAGTTATTATGGTTATTTATTTAACAAAAAAAAAAATGCGGGTGTTACATTTACTTATCATCTTTATCACTTAGCATAATCTGAACATTAAAATCTACTGTGTTAAGTTGATTCTCTGTGGAATTCGACCCCTAAATATTACACGATCTCTTAATTTCAGAGAGTGGTTCAAAGGGATAATTTGAGCATATCACACAGCACATAGAAAGCACCCAAAACAAGAAATTTACACTTTAAACAACATGAATTTAAATTTCAATGGTTGATTTCTTGAAGCGAACAAGATAATACAAGAGAGATCAAAATAGCAACTAACCTCGAGAGTATTAGAAGATAAGGTAAGTAACCAAAATATTCTTATGATGTTAGTGAGCTTCCATACATTACCAAATCGGAGAAACCCATCATCCTCTAACAAGTCAATGTTAGGCGCTCTTATTCACTTGAACTGATCTTTGCTTACAATAAGCTCGAGCTTAGCCTCAACTAAGTTCATCAAGTTAACTTTATGATATTCCTTAATTCGCGACAAAATCCCAATATAGAAAGTAAACCAGTATCCAAAGAGATGCACTTTAAATTCACAAAATGTTCAGAACAATCGTTAATATACGACTGTTTGAGGCTTCCACTTGACACGACAACATTGGAATTCACCGACTTAATATAACTCAGGAACGATGACTCAAGCACAAGGCAAGCATGAAGAAGCATTTCAAGCAGATCAACACAAAACTCAACTGAGCTAAGGAAGAGATAGTAAAGGATTGGTAAGGAAATACCAAGAACTAGCCAATCAAAATGTATTTGCGGAATAAATGTGATTTGTGTTAAAAAAAAAGCAGAATGGAACAATGTTTAAGTGGTGAAAAACATAACATATACCGTAACGGTGCAAGACAATTGTTTGATTGGTAAAAAACAATAAAGACAATCTGAATTGTACATAATTTAGATAATTGTTTTATGAAATAGAAGTAATAATTTTATTACTAGTTTAAAAATAAAATGAAATCTAGATCTCTTATTAGTTTTGTAGAAAAAAAATCTTGTGTTTTAATTCGGCATAAAATTATTCCGCAAGTACATTTTAGTAGACGTAGAGTTAAAAAGGTTACAAATTTGAGAAATGGCAACGAAGAGGAGACTAAATTAACTTTGTTCTGCGTGGTTCGATGGGATTACAATATAGGTTTAAAAGAAAATTTCTATACCATTGAAAAAGGAAAAGCAAAATAAAATAAAAAATTTAATGGTTACGAAAAGATTACTGTTTTGCGGACAGTAATCACCCCCAAAATAGAAAAAAAACAAATCCAAAGCACCTCCAGTATTTAATAACAATTAAAAAAAAGCAAAAAAGTTTGTTGAAAGAAAGAGAGTCTCTAGTTTCATGTGATAAAGCATCGCGAGCGACCAAAATCAGTAAGATATGCGGTGACTGTGAGTGGTGAGGCTCGTGATAAGTATGGCCTTGGGATCAATCTAATTGTTTTTTTTTTTCTTAACTAAGGTATTAGTATTAATCTAGGATTGACCACTTGATAATATTTTAATAGACTTTCTCAATAACTTTATGGAACCAATTCTAACTCCAAGTACAACTTAAGAGGATTTGAACATCATTTACTACAAGAAATCTAGGTGCATGTCTTTCTAGTTTTGTGAAAATATTCAAAACAAGCTGCATTGCATCATTGTTTGCCCAATCAATTAAAGCTGTGGCACAGTTTGTGCTCCTAGTCGTGTTTCCGGATAATTAGGAAGGACCACAAATGTGTTAGATATTCTATATATATTAATTGAGGAGAAAACTAAAAGTTCAAAATCTTAGGTGTCACTCATAGAAATGTTTAGGAGACACTAAAACTTATAAATCCTAGGTGTCATCTAAAGAGAGTTTTAGGGACATATCATTTCTATTAAAAAATAAAAGAATAAAAAGTTTCCTAAAACTTATGAACATTCCTAAAATTTCGCATAGATTTCCTTACAACATTCTGATATATATATTTTCCTAAACAATAAACATTTATGGCAAAAAAGTTTATATAAAATTAAAAAATCCTAATAATTTTTAATATACACATTCTAATTACCACAATATTTGTTACCAACTTTCCTATTAATTCTAAAGATATTAGAAATGTTTTTTGATTTGTCGATTAAAGATAAATAGATAATGATTTGCAAGTTTTATTTATTTGTTTTTGGTACTACTATATTTTTTTTAGTTGTACATTTAAAGATAAAAATATAGGTTCGGTATGTGTGAACCAACTCAATAAACTTAAAATAAAATTTAAATTTTGATTACTTATTCATATTTTTGTCAAAATACATGTAAATGTTACTAATTTGAGTGTATATAATTTTCTTGAACATTACACACAAATTGGGGTACCAAAATTATTTCAATAATTTAAACTAAATAAGTCGAATACAATATTTATTTAATATTTAACGGTAGGATTTGAAATTATTTCACAAAATTATTTTCTCAATTTATGTGTTGGTCCTATGTATTTTTTGCAAATCAGAATATAGAAATAAATAAACTAAAATTTGTAATCCCGCGTTTGACACGGGTCCAAATCTAGTATGTAAATATATAAATTAGTATATATTTACAGTACTAGATAACGATAGAAAAGTTGATAATTAAAGAAATGACTGCTAGGTTTCTCTTTCTTTCTAAAATGAGGTAAAACACGTTTTGGTCAGTTTTATCTTTGTCTTCTATCAGCTGCAAATTTCGTGATTTTTTTTTCCATACATGTTTTTTTCTGTCGAATAAACTTCTATTTTATGTCATGTAAGCGTGATGTGATCTATATTGGAAAATCCATTTACGAAAAAATCAAATTTATATGTTCAATTACGTTCTATATATAAGATATAATTTTCTTATTTGCTAAATTGCAACTTATGAACTTGTCCTGTTATTAAAAACTATCACCTCATTAAGTTTACTAAATTATCTCTAAAAATGACAGTAATCAACCATTCACATTTATTGAGGGGCAAATGATCGATTGAAGAGCAACACACACTCTGAAAATGTGGAAATGAAACAATAAATATAACCAATATCAGTGTGATGGATGGGGATCCCACGGGATTCATCTCACCTAAACCTCCCAAATATCAAAACACTAAGATAAGAAAATGCATACGTCACTCTTCTTCACAAAGGCTATATAAACCCTAGATTGGCTTAAGGTTCCATGCAACACAAAACATACATTTACATATTAACA
The DNA here is from genome assembly GCA_963576765.1 of Draba incana. Lineage (NCBI taxonomy): Eukaryota > Viridiplantae > Streptophyta > Magnoliopsida > Brassicales > Brassicaceae > Draba > Draba incana. The sequence continues at coordinate 41,337,562 of OY755205.1, forward strand.
ATGGGGCTTCTTGGAATCACCTTAGTTTTTCTTTTAGCAATGGCGAGTTGCAAAGCTGAAGAGATTACTTGCGAAGAGGACCACCCATTCACATGTAACCAAACTGCTAGTTTGAACAGAAGTCATTTTGAAAAAGACTTTATCTTCGGTGTTGCATCTTCCGCTTACCAGGCATGTAACAAATTATACATTGATTTTGACGTATAAAACCATTCAAAAACACTAAATTCCAACGTTGCATGCTTGTTTTTTTTCCTTCCATTTCAGATCGAAGGTAGTACAGGTCGCGGTCTTAACGTTTGGGATGGCTTTACTCACCGTTATCCAGGTCAGTGGTTTAAGCAGCTATATACAAACATAAAGTCTTATATATATGGTTGTTTATTTCTGTCTACACATGCATAGTAATGTATTTGTATGCTATCAGAAAAAGGAGGACCCGATTTGGGAAATGGAGACAGTACTTGTGGATCATACGAGCATTATCAGGTTGATTCCTCAATTTATACTATTCGTTTAAACTACATATATATACTCATTGCACTACATATTAACTACATGCGGATCCACATGTGATTGTATGTATAAATTCCAGAAAGATATAGACGTGATAACTGAACTCGGAGTTGATGCCTACAGATTCTCCTTTGCGTGGTCAAGAATTGTTCCAAGTATATACACATTACTGATCATGTCCATCTATAAATATATATCGGAATATTCAATTGTGATTGTTTGCAAATGTAAATGTATGATATGTATATGGGCAGGAGGAAAGGTGAGTAGGGGAGTGAACCAAGACGGCATTGACTACTACAACAATGTCATAAACGGCCTTGTCAACCAGAGTATAACGCCTTTCGTGACCCTTTACCACTGGGATCTTCCTCAAACTCTGCAAGATGAGTATGAAGGTTTCTTGAACCGCACAATCATGTATGTTATTAAGGCCATGCGTCTTAGTAAGAAAGATGACAAAATATAAAGATTTAATTTTGGCACTATAACGAAATGATTCTATAATATGCCCAGAGAGGATTTCAAAGAGTACGCGGATCTATGTTTCCAGCTATTTGGCGATAGGGTAAAGAACTGGATCACGATTAACCAGCTTTTCACAGTGCCTACGAGAGGATATGCAACGGGAACAGATGCACCTGGTCGATGTTCTTCTTGGCTTAACAAAAATTGTTACGCGGGAGATTCTGGAACAGAACCTTATATCGTTTCACATAACCAGCTTCTTGCTCATGCCACCGTCGTCGATCTTTACAGGAAGAAATATAAGGTGGGTTCTCCATTTGTAAAATAATGTGTAATCAACACGTGCTTCTAATTAATCATATTGTCTGTGTAATTATATGTACTTTTGACAACAGGATGAACAAGGAGGACAAATTGGACCTGTGATGATAACTAGATGGTTTCTTCCATATGATGGCTCTAAAGCCAGCTTAGATGCAACTGAGAGGAATAAAGAGTTCTTCTTGGGATGGTACACACACACACATATATATATATATCCGAAAATGAAATGAACTTTTTACATTTACATGCACATATAAACTTTATTTAAAATATGTATGTATCTAGGTTCATGGATCCGCTAACAAAGGGTGAATACCCAAAGATCATGAGAAAACTTGTTGGTGATCGGCTTCCAAAGTTCAGTGAAACAGAATCGAAACTTGTAAAGGGCTCATTTGATTTTCTTGGTCTCAACTATTACTTCACTCAATACGTCCATGCCATTGCACCAAGTCCTCCGGACAGACTCAGCGTCATGACTGACTCACTCTCAGCACTCACATGTGACCACTCTTATCTATTTTTCTTTTAATGGTTACTACATTTTTGTGACTATTCTTACCATAAATTATTTCATCCTTGTGATTACAGTTGTTAACGGAAGTAATCATACCGTTGGTCCATGGGTATACATACCCCATCCTCTATTATTTCATTACGTTTCTAAATAAAGTAACATATATACTTTAAGTTTATGTTATGCTTCCCTTTCTCAGTTCAATGGAGACCAGTATTACTACCCAAGAGGCATTTTAAAAGTAATGGAACACTTCAAAGAAAAATACGGCAATCCTTTAGTCTATGTTACCGAAAACGGTGAGTTCTACTAGCTAGTATATATATATCAACTCTTTGCATCTATACATGTTTAGTACTATATTTCAAAGTTGGTCAAAGAAACTGTCTCAAATATTATGTGATTAATGAGTTACGATGGTTTAATTAATTAGGGTATAGTAGCCTTGGTAACGCAACCTTTAACGAGAGTCTTGCCGATTACAACCGGACTGATTATCTTTGTAGTCATCTCTGTTTTCTCCGTAAGGCCATCAAGTGAGTAAATGCTAAATATCTTCCATTTTTTGTATATAGATGCATACATGTACGATCATCAATTGTATAGTCTTTAATGATTGGTCATGTTTTTAGGGAGTCGGGTTGCAATGTGAAAGGATACTTTGCATGGGCTCTGGGGGACAATTATGAATTCTGCCAAGGCTTTACCGTCAGATTCGGACTCAGTTATGTTGATTTCGCCAATGTCACTGCTGATAGAGACCTCAAATCATCTGGTAAATGGTACAAGCAGTTCTTGAACGTTACTGCTAAGGACTCTGATGAGAACCAAGATCTCCTACGCTCATGGCTCTCATTTAGGAACCGTGATCAGAAGAAGCTTGCAGATGCATGAAAGACCTAAACCGCTTAATGCTTGTCAAGATCATCTTAATGTGTCTCATGAGTCTACTTTTTTTTTTTTTGATACTTGTCTACTTGCTCCATAGATAAGGAGCTTGTTCTACGTACTGTTTTAAATAAAAGTCTGAATAAAAGATGATCAATATTAATATATTATTTACATTAGGGTAAGGAATTGGAAAAAAATATATCAAAACAGTAACTAGAAAAACCAAACCGAAAAAAGTAAAGAGTAAGCCGATTTGGTTTTATTATTTCGAACCTAAAAGGCCGAAACTGAGTTTGAAAGCAAAAGCGGTTTAGTGTAACGAAGAAACATACTGTATGTTTTGAAATGAAACTGTCAAAATTTTATTATTTATAATGAATCGATCCAAAAATCCACTTTAGAGAAGAAAGTATGGAACATATATTTTTTTCTGACTAATATATGGAATCGAAGTACATGGTTCAAACACTCAACTCCTAAGTATTCTTTTTTCTCTTGGCTTGCCGTTCAGAACCGTCTATCCACGGGAGACCGAATGAATACTTGAAATTCTGGACAACATGTAGATTGTGTTTCTTGCAACAGTACAAATGAGACAAGAAACCACTTGTTCTTCACATGTAGTTTCTCCTCAGAGATTTGGTGTCATCTCACTACCCGGTTGTTAGGCGACAACTACACCATAAATTGGGATCAACTAATCCAACTCACGGCTCAAGACTTGGTATTTGACACTACCACAACCTTCTTGGTCCGATATGTATTTCAAACTACCATATACCATGTTTGGAGAGAGAGGAATAATCGCCGCCACGGAGGAGATCTTCGACCCGCGACCATGGGCGGATCTAGAATGTAATTTAATATGGGACACACTATATTAAATATTATTGTAAAATAAAATTATATTAATCATTAGAATTTTGTTTTATTTTAGAAGCATTTAGTAAGTTAAACTCAAGAAGATATAAACTTTTTTTTTTGGGTTCAATGGGTAATACTGTAAGGAATCGTTCCGCTTTTTGGTATAGAATTTACATATTATCAGAAAAAAGAACTTTTTCAAATTGTGATATATTCATCGTGAGAATATTAACATAAAATTTTATAATGCATATAATAATTATATTTTGTAAAATTGTGTATCTGTTTTAGTTCTAGGTACTGAAAAAACAAATATTCAATAAAAAATAATTGTGAAAGTGGAATGTAAAGAAATTATAATGTTGTTTTGGGAAAGCAAATGAAAAAGCTTTTATGGAACATAATAAAAAAATAGAATAAAAAGTGTTTAAAAAATTGAAAGTTTAAATAGCATATAATTGTCTTCGAACTTGGAAGTAGTGGGCACGAGCAAACACGTTTTGACCAAAACTGCTAAGGACTTTCAGTGTTCATCTATATGCACAAATAATTTTTATAAAGTAGTATGAGGCACGTGCCACACTTCTCTAGGCGTGGGTCCGCCCCTGCCCGCGACTCATATCATCAAGCTAGTCGACAAAACTGTGCAAAATCGAATCAGTTCTATCCGATTGCTAGGAGACAAAAGATACGAAGACGGTCTAAGTCGATGGTTTGCAACCCAAATACCATACCCACGGCAACCTAGTTGAAAACTCAAGCTCTATTCAAATTATTATGCTTCCAAACTTTTTAAACTTGTTTTTTTATTATCTTCAGTTTGATTGTAACAGATCTTGTAAAAATGTTTTTTTGGTTGAATAAATTTAACATTCATTTCAAAAAAAATATATGGAACCTAACTTTTTTCAGAAAAAAAAAATTTTATGGAACCTAATTGTTACGCGTTTTCTGCTTCATTTAAAAAACCAGGAGATTACATGGTTACATTCATCATGTATATCCGAACAAGGCCAGCTCGAAGATAGCAAAACAAAATTTCGGCCAATGTTCAATATTTGAAACATATATAGACTCTAATTAGATAAGTAATAATATTTTTTGGGGAAATTGCCAAATCAATGCACTTTTTTTTGGAAAATGTCCCATTAAGATTTTATGAACCTAAAAATGTCCCAATAGAATTTTGCACTTTCAAAATTCCAATTTAATCCTTAAAATATAATTAATAAATATTTTACAATTTTTATAAAATAAAAAAAGGAAATATAATATTTTAGCAAATCTTTTATACTTATTATTAATTGAAAATCTGGAAAAAAAAATAAAACCTACGATTTAGACTCTTCCTCTTCCTCTTCTCCATCGCCTCCGACCAAATCAAACCCTGCGTCTAATTTTTTTTTAAGAGTTATCTCAGATTAATCGCCGACCTCTAATCTTTATGATTTGGTTATTTTGCCCAATTTGATAGAACTGATGATTCTGTGATTTCTTCAAGTTTTGTGTTGGATAAAGCTTATGTTGTATCTGTGCATCAACTATAGTTAGGAGGAAAGATGAGAAGCTAGTTTGGATTTTGTGTGTCATGGATAATATTAAAGCGTTTTCTTGTTGATGCAGCCTTTACAATAACATGCATCCTCCAACCAAGTGGCTTAACACGGTAGGCTAAACTGGAGCCTAAACTGGACTCCAAGTGGCTTAACACGGTATTCTAACTTTCACGGAGTTTCATTATAGCTTCCCCTTGGCCAATGTTGCTTGTCTGATACATCTTGTGATAATTTTGTTTCTTCATTTCAGTTACTTACATTAGTTGGTGAGCAATTTGAGCAAGGAGTTGAGATATGTGGGGCAGTTTTGAATTCCAGAGCAAGAGGGGACAGGATCTCTCTATGGACAAAGAACGCTGAAAATGAGGAGGCGCAAGTAAATCGTTGATATTTCTGTGGCACTCGAAAAGGGTTGTTCTTGAGTAAACACAAAACATATAGTTAGTGAATTCCATGAGGTCTCTAGTTTTCTAAGGTCATAACCAAAAACTAATAGGGAAGGGAGTCTACATGATAAGAGTTTCTTACCCTTGTTTCGTACATTGGCTTAATTTTTGTCAAGTTTGAATCATATGAGGCTTTGCTTTTTGGATTGATACTGCAGCTAAGCATTGGGAAGCAATGCAAAGAACTTGTTGGTTACAATGAGACAATCGGATTCATATTCCATGTATTCTCTTACTTGTTCTAAAATCTTTGTGTTCTCTTAAACTACATATTGGTTGGTGCTATTGTGACTTGTCCAATTTTATTGCAGGAGGATGCAAAAACTCTTGATCGTGGTGCTAAACCTCGGTATTCTGTATGAAAGTTCACAATTTTAATTGTCAGCTTTGCGGAAAAAAAGGAGTGAAGATTAAAAGATGCACATATATGCTCGTTTTTTTGGATGTATTATACTAGTTATTTTTACGCAAACAATCATTTTATGTAATAAAGATGCTAACGTATATTTTGTGTAGAAAATAACAGTGAACAATAAAAACTCTTCAGCTTATCCGGTACAATCCCATAAACAATGATTCCCAAGTCGCGCGTGTTTGAATGTATGCGGTAACATTTTATTTATTTATTTAGGTAATTAAGATAGTAGTAGTATATTATGTTTACAAAATAACATTGAACAAGAAATACTCTATAGCTCAACTGCAACAATTCCATAAACATAAACTAGCCCCTGCTTCCCAAGTCACGAGTTCGATTCCCTGGGTGGGTATTTTTTTGAAACTTTTGTATTTTACAAATTTTTAATGGAAAATTATTCATATAATTTATTTAACTATAAATTCGAAAAAGAAAAAAATTAAATACGGTAGTTATTTAATTATAAAATGATATTTTTGAAAAATCATTTTAGGAAACAAAAATATTCACTCCTTGATTTTAGGAGCTAATAACTACCTTGGTAGAAAGTGGATTCTACGAAACGGTAGATGGAAGTGATAATGGCAGAACTATCGGTAGAAAGTGCTATCAGCGCCTGGTAGATACCAGTGTAAGTGGTGGAAATAGTGCTCTGGGCAGTTGTAGAACGTTGGTATATATCAGAAACATGTTTCTACTTTGCGTAGAAATATATTAATAGGCAGAAACCGTATTCTACTTCTACCACCACCCGTAGAATGAAAAACTAAATTCATTTTAAAAATAAGTTTCAACTTCAAAAAATTAAAACTTTTATACAAAACCACTATTCATGACTTGATTATAATTATCAAATTTTTCAAGTATTTAAAAATATTTTATTTGAATTAATTTTAATTACATAAAGGGTAATATGGGGCAAAATTTACATAGTCCTAATGGGACATTTTCCAAAAAAAAGTGGCCTATTTTGGCAATTCCCCCTTTTTTAAGAAACGTAAATATACTAAATTTTATGTTAGTTTATCAAAGTTCATTTGCAAATACACTTCTATATTATGCCTAGATACGCATATAAATAATTACCTTCGGAGGAAAGATAAAAGTTAGCTTATAGAAAGCCCATTCAAACAGTATACCAAATAAATATATATATGGTAGTAGTGGCTAGACTTGGGATTTCGGATAACCATTCGGTTATCGGTTCGGTTATTTTGGTTATCGGTTTACTGGTTCTATGAATAAAATATCCACTGGGTTATTTAAATATTTCGGTTTGGTTTCGGATCGGTTAACTTCGGTTTCGGATCGGTTTCGGTTATGAAAATGATAATAGAAAATAACCAAATTTTCTTCGGTTATGAATTTAGGGCTTTCAAATTTCTGAATTAGGAAGTTTAAAGGTTTAATTTAGCAACAAAAAATATGGAGAGTCAAAAAATAAGAAAAAAATGTGGGAAATTAGATTTAGAATGAGTAATTTACATATATTATAGAGATTCAAAATTATTTTAGTATATATATATATATATATATGTGTAAATATATATAAGGTCGGATATTCGGTTTTCGGATATAACCTTAACCTAACCGAAATCCATAGACTCTCAATATATTATCCATCGGGTATTTTAGGAGGAACCGAAACCTAACCAAACCGGTATTTTGGTTCGGTCTCGGTTCGGTTATTCGGTTACAGTTTTTTTTATCCCAGGCCTAGTAGTGGCGATGAGAATATTTAATTTACGTCTCAAAGGCAGTATTATCAACAGCGGAGCATAGACTAAAATCTCGAAACCTAGAGAATAACTCATACATAAATAAAAAAAAATGGTAAACAAATCAAAACCAGTTATCCAACTAGAGGATAGTAGTCCAATTGAAAACATAGATAAGAATTAAATAGATAAACAAATCGAACAAGAAATAGAATTCCATATGTGCTTAATACAATACAAACACGAGCTACTACATCAGAAAACAAAAATCTCAACCATATTCTTAGATGCTAAACGCAGAGCCGAAAAGAAGAGCGGTGAAGCACTACAAGAAAACATGTCATTTGCGACTACCAAAAGAGTCGCAAATTCGTCACAAATGAGCCATTTGCGACTACTTTGCGACGAAACCAAGTCGTCGCAAAAAGTGCGTTGCAAATTTGCGACGTTGAGAATCTGTTGCAAATTAGCGACGTGTTTGTGACTTTATTTTATTCGTCTGTAATTTGCGACGGATTTAGGACTCCATAACTTGTGTAACTGAGGCATGTATTCACTAATTAGAAACAGATTTGACACTGTATTGTGCGTGGCATATAAGCGACTAATTAGCGATTTTTGATTTTGCGATTGAGTTATGACTAACTATATTCGTCGCAAATTAATGATTAATTAGCTTCTAATTAGAGACTATATTGTTGTCGTCACATTTTGGGTTACTCACATTTTGGTCACTAATTTCCCACTGATTTGCGACTCCTTAGTTTATAGGTCACCAATTAAATCATTTTTCAATCACTTATATGCTATTAATTAATTAATTAATTTTTTTTTTTTTTTGTATTGAATTGTCCAAATCAAATGAATAAGCAAAAAACTTGAAATTAAAAGCATACTACATAATCAAGCATTTAAAGTACAAAAGGGAAGGGTTGAAACCAAAACAGATTTATGTTTTCTTCAATCATTGATACAAAAGGCAAAATTACAAAGATACTGAAATAGGTAAGTAGAAGATAAGTACGACTAGTACATTAGTATCATTATCTTCTATCACTTATGTTTTTTTCTTAGGCTCAGGAGAGTCCTAAATCATACGAACTTTAACTTTTGAACATCATCATCATCAGTCACCAATCCGTTCTCACTATGAGCAGATTTATCAAACATTTGAACCAAAGTTCTTTGAGCTTCAGACATCATGGCTTGCATTTCATCCCATTCCTCGCTTCGTTGGTCAAAATCAGCTAATGCTGCAAGAAAATATACTCATTAATACTTACAGTAATGAAATCTCCACTATCATCACATTTTAAAGTAACCACAAATAATATTCGGATTATGAGTAAACCAAGGAAGAGAAAACCCGAAATCAATCGAATAAAGCACACATTCAAATCTAAATTCGGATTAGGTACCGTAAAGAGAGAAGAATGGATCTCGATCTGGATCTCTCTTCTCCGTCGAATGGATCTCGATTTCGATCTCCTCTCTTGAGCCGAAACAAATCATGAATTATCTCAGTCTCTCTCTCATCCTCCGTTTTGAACCGTGAACCAGAACCTGAAACAAAAAGAGAAAATATGAGCGAAGAAGTAAGAAGGCCATTGCTCTCGGCGGAGAATTATCTTGCTCGATTTCGATTGAGCAAACCGTTTCAGGTTAAGAGAGGTGATGGAGCTTACCGCAGATTAGAGGGAGAAGATGGCGGCTCTCTCATCTAATGGTGGTATGATGAATCGCTTTGATTGACTCTACAAGATCTCATATGCTTAGGCACGGTTACGGTTATTGCGGTTACGGTTTTTTAACCACCGGTTACGGTTAATATTTTTTGTTAATCGTAACCTTAAATATTTAAAATATGATTAAAACGGAAAAACTGTCTATTTCCCCACGGAAAGTTTGACATACACATATAACTCCACGAACTTTTGACCTCCGCACCAATCCCCACCGGGAAACTTTAAATGTCTATTTTCCCACAAATCCGAATTGCAATCGGTTTCGTTGTTGAACCAAGACCAAACCCAGAAACCCGTCATTTAACCAAAAACATAACCCGATTCAAATTTTAACCCGATCCTTTTTTAAAAACATTTAAAAAAAAAAAAAAAAAAAACATAACCCGATCCTTTTCAATCTTCATCAAAAACCGAAGAATCGATCGGAAAACTTAACAGATTCCGGCTACCATCTACTGTCTCCGGCGAGATGGTGTCGACGTCAGAGCAACAACAAGCTTCCTTAGACGATCTCAATTGATTCCTTCATCGTCTTCTTCGTCTCCTCCTTCCTTGGCTTTTCTGTGAAATCTCCTCCGGCGAGGAAACTGGTTTATGGTAACTGGTTTGTCACACTCAACCTGCATCAGAACCGCTTCCTCCGGTGTTCGCTCAGCTGGCGCCTCCGTCGGTGCTTCTCTCTCCGCCGATTCGCACGAGCTCAAGGATAAGGTTTGATTTCTCCGATTCGTGATTCTGAGATTTGGAATTTGGGTCTTCGAATTGAAATCTGATCCATCCTCGATGTGAATTTTGATTTGATTCCTCCTTCAACGACAAAAAAAAGTTTCACCGGAGACACCACCGCCTTTCAAGACATGCTCGCTTCTTGTGGCGGCGAATTGGAGACAAGTTTTTTTCCTTCTTTTGGTTAGTTCGAGCTTCCAGTTTTGCGATTGGGTTTCAATTTGTATCTCATTTCTTCTTGTAAACAGATTTAGAGGCATAGAGAATACAAGTAGAAAATTTGTCTTATCTCTGATTGTTTCATTGAATCTTTTGTTCATGTGTTTGGGTTGTAGTCTCTGGCTTCTTACTGTAAAAGCGCACAACGGTAAGCGTGTGAGCCAGAAGGTAGAGAAATCTTATAGAGGTTGAGGATTGATCTGAATCTCGACAAAGAGGATTGAGGAATATGATGATTTTTTAAAAAAATTAAATAATTGTTTCGGTTTAAGTGTAACCGGGTCGTAAGTCGGGTTAGAATACGGATTAATTCGGTTAACACGGTTATACATTGGTTAACGATTGATTTCAAAACAGTAAACCAAACAGTTAACCATCTTGTGGTGAAATAGACATATAAATTTTATTTGTGGAGATATAAATATTTAACTTCGGATTTGTGGAGAAATAGACATTTAAAGTTTCCTGGTGGAGATCGGTGCGGAGGTCAAAAGTTCGTGGACTTATATGTGTATGTCAAACTTTCTGTGGGAAAATAGACAGTTTTCCCGATTAAAACAGTTACGGTTAAATACGGTACGGTTAATACGGTTGTGGTTAGATACAGTTATGAGTATGATACGGTTAATATTGCGGTTATAATTATAATATTTTTAAAATTGAAAAAAATATTATAAGTGAAGATTAAGAAACTATATATATATAGTGAAGATTAAGAAACTATATATATATTTAAAATTCATTCTTTAATATGTTTTGAAAGTGAAATGATACTAAAAACAAATAAATATTATTTTTATTCGTGGGTGAAACAATAAAAAAACTTACCTAATCTTTTAATAGATGAAAATTTTAAAAAACTATTTTTTGGCTCCACTATGACAAATTTAAGATCTAATAGGATTTTTTAAAAATAATTTTGAACTTAAGATTTCAAATTTGTGTTTGCAACCAAATAATTTTGTTTGCCTCCAAAATGTTTTGTGCTGTAAACATTCAATATGTATATACTTTTAGTTCGTTCAACACTTGTTAGGATTAAATCTATTTTTTTATAAAAAAAAAGTAGAAACAACTCACGAGTAGATAAATTTTAGGCAATTACTATGCAGTTGTAGTTACAATTAAAACCATATGTATATTTAAATCTATTTTAATTACGGTTACAGTTAAAATTTTAAGGTTTTAACCTCACAGTTAACCGACGGTTTTTATACGGTTACGGTTAGTAATGGATACGGTTAAAAAAACTGGTTAACCTTAAATATTACTCCCTCTGTTCTCCAAAGATTGATGTTTTGTGTTTTTCACACATTTTAAGACACAATAAATAAATGTGTTAACTAATTATTTATTTTTACTTTTTGACTTACTTTTTTGTTTTCCAATAATTCTATTACCTACATCACACTAATTTTCTCTTTCTAATTGATGAAAAAACTATTTAATCACTTGGTAAAACGTAAAAGCATAAAGTAAAGAGTAGAAAATCAATTTTTCAAAAACAAGGAAAAAAATCCAAAAAATCAATCTTTGGAGAACAGAGAGAATATAATGTTACGGTTAACAGTTACGGTTTTTAACCATTTTAAACGGTTACGGATACAATTACGGTTTATAATGGTACAGTTGCGGTGTGAAATACGGTTACGATTGTATTTTGGCCATGCCTATATATGCTTAGGGTTTTGTGGTTAAGAGTTGAGAAGTATGAACGCCATAGACGCATCTCCTCTCTTTTTTGTTGACTAAATATCTCCTATTTGATAAAATAAAAGTGAACGGACAAGATTGGCTAAACACAAATCGAACGAACGGACAAGATTGGCCATGTCATTGATCCCAGTGATCTTTTCTGATTGGCTCTCGTCTGCTCAAGTATATTTTCTCATATTTATTGTTATACATTTTCAAAGTTTAATTTAAATTACATTGAATAGTATATACATATATATATGATTTTAAAGAAATTTTTTTTTAATTATCTTTATTTTTGTAGTTTTAAAATTTTAAGATATTAATAGTGATAAAATTTGAACCAAATCCTTACAATTTTAAAATCTTATGTCAAATGTTTTGAATGCATCATAATACCCCTAAACTCTAAATGAAACCATGGCATAAACCATAAACTTTTGAAAACCCTAAATGAAACCATAAACCTTAAATCACTATAAACTTTTAAAAACCCAAATCAAACACTAAACCTTAGTTTAAAAACACTAGTTTGTCTATCTATTCTAAACCCTAAACCCCAAACCCTAAATCAAGCACTATTCATAAACCCCAAACCCTAAATTAGACCCTCATTTATATTGTTTAATAGCTTTTTATATTTTAACGGCTTAGAAATCGTTAAATAGACTACATTTAAAGACACTCAGTTACCTTTAAAGTTTTTAATTTGTACTAGAAAGTTACCGCGTTATACGCGGGATAATATGACTAGCGAGTAAATCAATATAGTTTGAATTAAAAAAATCAAATACCACTTTTGGAAAATTGTTATACGGAATATGAAATCAGCTTTATATTTTGAAATTTTGTCATTATTTTGAATAGAAATGTATTATACCCGTAAAATAATTGATAGTAGTGGTTTTTGATGTTTTGGTCAATGTATACAATCTCATAATCTTCAAAAATAACGATTTTAATTTCTTAGTCAATATATATAATATAATGTATTAATTTCATCTCATAATATACAAAAATACAGTTTATGACTCAACACAATGTATTTTTTTATATAATAAGCATCGTAAGTTTGTAAACATTGAGACGTTTGTAAACATGGGAATATACATTTTTTTATTGAAGATTTCAAAGTGAAAACAATGAATTCATTCATTAGTTTATTTTCAATTAAATAAAATTAAAATCGTAATTTATGATTCCAAAAGTGAAGATTTTATATACTTTAAAATTAACTTGTTCACATTTAATTATGCAAACTAACTACAAATTATTGTGTTTGGTTATAGGAATTGTCTTATGAAGAGTGTTTGGATAAGAGTATAGTAGAACTTAATAAGATAATTTTAATTTAAAAACAAAAATGAGATAAATTGCAAGTTTGGCACCTAATATAATGGTTTAGAATTTTTCTTCTTTAAATAATGGTATATTTGTATTTAATCCTCTATTTCAAAAGATCAAGAAAATATCTTTTATTTTTCTTAATTAATACACTTTGGAATATATATATATATATATATTTTTTTTTTATTATTATTTTTTATTTTTTGGCAAGTACATGATTTCGAAATATTTCGATTTTAGTAAGTATGATTATTTCAATGTGTTTGACATTGAGACTAAAAGTATCCACATTAGTTAATTAAGAAAAAAGGTGTTTGACAATTAGTATAGAGAGATTAAAATAAATCAAAAAGAAAAAATTGAAAAAAATGGTGGTGATGACACCTAAGCAAAATGCTTCCAAAATACTTCTCAAATAATATATAGGATTTCATCCAAAATCAAAATATTTAGAACCAAACCCAAGCTAAAATGAATTCGTTAAGTAGACTATATTATTATTATCTTTTTTTTTTGTAGAATATATCTCATTACATTAATGTATCATTCTTATATTTCATGAAGTATCCAAAACATACATAACAAGTCTTGCATAGTTACATAACATCAATCTTAGTCTTAATCTCTAACATCACAAGTGTAGACTGTAGTTCATCTATAAAAGACCAAGATCTCAACTCCATTCAAAATCCCATCAACCGCGTGTTCAACACTCTTACTCAACGGTCCAATACTTACACTTATCAAACCCGAAGAAGAAGAGTACTTATCATCACCCACCACAAAATCAATGTAATACGGTGAAGCCAATGCGTAATCCGTAGCATATGAGATATCGAGATCTTGATACGCCAAATCTTCGTTAACATAGATGTTGAAATACAACAGAGCAAGTGACATACTAGCTATATCGCAGAAATGCAATCGAATTAGATACTTGTAACCATTACTCACCGGAAACTCCCATGTCATATTAACCCGAGGAACCACACCATTGTCGCTTCTCACCACACGAGCGGTGTTATAGACGTTATCAGGGCCGACTTCACGACTCGCACCTCCGAATCTATACATAATTCTACCGGGATAGTAAACTTTCTCAGAACCATCACTAACTTTGAGAAATTCATCATCAGGAACCCAATTTCTCCACAATGTTTTGTTAAACAGCGTCACTTTCTTCCCACCAACATTGATTCTGTAAACAACTTCCATTGCTTGTTTAACTAAACCATTGAAATCCTCAATTCCATCATTTGAAACAGAGGCTGCAACGTCTGAAATCAAATCCTTAGGTGCAGAGATAACTTGTATAGCATTAACTACAGTCTTTTATCGCTTTTCTCTTGAACATGTCTTCATTGGGTAAGCATTCCAATTCTCTACTCCACCTCCAGACTTCTCTGAATGGTAAACAAAACAGAAAAGCAACCGAGTACACAAGCGCAATGGGGACTGTATGATGTGTTTGATATCAAGCGCGAGAGGAAACTGAGGAAGATAAGGGTTCGAAGAAGACGCCGTGGAGTCAGCTGCTTTGGCAGATACATGCCACAAATTCAATTAAGTGTATAGAATATATTAGAAGATTGAGGCTTTAACCCTGCTGAATAAACTCAAGTTTCAAAGCTTCTTCTTCTGTCAAGCTTCCCATGGAGTCTCGATTTAATTTAGCAGAGATTTGCAGAGTTAACATCAATACAATCCTGAAGCCTGCTTCTTCTCCCTAATTTCAAAATACAGAACAATAAGGTCAGATAAAACTTAAATGCGCAAATCCGTCAACTGATAGATACTAAGAAACATGATTGCATCAATCTATTGATAATCGAAACATGGTTGCATCAAACGAAAATTTAGTGATCAAATCAAAAGGAACCCAAATTGTTACATTCAAGATCATACTTCAAAAGATACCAACCATACCAATAAATACAACCCGTAGAACAATAGCTTGTACAGGAAACGGAGAAACACAACACCATAAACATCAGACTCATGAAAATGTGAATGGATTTTTTCCTAACTTGAATCTCCCGCACCTCAACACGACTTATAACCTGACCAGCCAGATTGTGCAGCTTGTTCTGTGAATTAAACAAAAAGCAGTTGCAGCAAATCTCCAGAGAAACAATATACAGAGCACAAAACTATTCTACTAAACACATCAATGCCATAGAAACCTAACAAAACCCCCAAATCCCATATGCTTCTTCTTCAAGTACAACACAATATAAACTTCAGATAGAAGAAAATCACTTAAAGAGCGTTAACAAGAGCTGCTCGATCCTCATCTTAAGAGATGCAAATCAATAAAACAAAAAGCTATCTTTGACTAAGACAGACACAAAAAGGCGCAGAAACCAGAACAAATCGAGCAAGTAAATTAACTGCAGTGAGATAGCCGACGTTAAAATTGTCCTTACCAATGCCCATTTCTGAAACTTTTGGGATCACAAACTTGAAAGATTTGCGGAGAGACTGAGGTTTGAGAAATGGTGAAGAGGTAGAGGAGAACAAAGGTTTTGAAAATTGAAAAGCAGTGGAGAGATAGAAGAAGACGAAATTGGTCATCGACAATCGAGAGGAGAATGATGGAGAGATAGAGGAATTAGGGTTGAAGTTGAAAATAATTTCTTTTTGTTCTTTATTAAAAATGAAAATTTGGTTTATTACTGTTTTCTACTAGTATAATTGCGTCGCTAATCAGTCGCAAAGTTTCAATTTGGAGGGAAAATTAACCCGCCAAAAAGCCCAGATATTTTACCAACAAATCTCAGATATTCGTCACTAAAATGTTTCAAAGTAGTCGTTAATTTATGACTAATTTGAGACGTTTTAGAATATGTCACAAATGAAATCCCCAAACCCTAAATATTTTAGATCCACAACTTGTTCCTCTATCATTTCCCTAAACCATATACCCTAAATAAAATGATATACCCATTATACCACCACTAACAAAGCTAATTTAGAAAAACATCAACTTTACCTAATCTTAGTTTAAAACTTCTAAGTGTTATAACCTAAAGTATATGAAATGTTGGTTTTCACATAAATTTTTTTTTTTTCAAGTTGATATACTCACTACAACCACATCTTAGCTACTTGTCATTGAGTTTAGTACAAGCTAAATACAGCTATGAATCATAGAAGCATATATATATATATATATATATATATATATATATATATATATATATATTCGGTTTTAATGTGTTGTATGTAAAATGGAGTGGCAAAGTAGTCACTAATTAGTCGCAAATTTTCTTGTGCATCGCAAATGTGTCGCAAAGTAGTGGTATATTTGTGATTATTTTGTGACGTTAGTATAGGGCTTCAGATTTTTAAAAACCATTTATTAAATCTGCGACTGATTAGTGACTCTTCTGAAACCCTAAACCCTATATGGTCACTAAAAGAGTCACAAATTCTTCAATACCAATTTTAAAACTCTTACAAAATTTTGCCGACATAACTATTATGACTCTTTTGTGACGTTATTTTGGTAGACACTAAATTGTGACTAAAACGATCGTCACGAAAGCGTCGCAAATGTGTCATGGCCTATAACGTCGCAAATTAGTCTTAAATTTGTAACTACTTTGCGACTACCTGGGAACCTTCAAAAAAGAGTCGTAAATCGGTCGCTGATGTGTGACACCTTTGCGACTAGGTTTATCAGTCACAAATATGCGACTGATTTGCGACTTATTTTATCATAGTCGTAAATGCGTCGCAAATCTGTCTTAAGTTAGTCGCAAATATCAGTGACTGATTTCGTAGTCACAAACAGTAGTCACTTCTGGACTGTTTTCTTGTAGTGACGGCTGGAACACCAGCTAAAACAACGGACGGTAAGATCGTACCTGATCCAAAAGTTGGACTAGGTGCCGGAGACTCCACGGACTGAGCAGAGGCGATGGAGACGGCGACAACCGAAGTTATCACCACCATGCAGGGGCGGACCTACGTGGAGGGAGGGAGGGGTCAGGTGACACCCCTAAAATATTATAAATCGTTTTTTTAGGCTTATGACAATATAAAATCAACAGCTTAATTGGTTGAAGTTGCATGTGTTTGACACCCCTAACCTGAGTTCGACACCTCATTTTACACCTTGCCCAAGTTTTTTTTTATCCGTTGATTTATTTAAGTTGGAGTTGTAATTTCTAATACTTTTAAATACATTTTTTTTTTGAAACATCACTTCTAAATACATTTACACTCTATCCTTATTTTTTTAATAATTAGTTTATCTCAAAACTTTTTATACTTAAATTTTTTTAAAAAAAATAATTTTAGTATAATTTTTTACCCCGATCAAAAAAATTTCTAGCTCCGCCACTGCCACCATGAGAGGAATAATGGAAGCTTTGGAAATCGCCATTTTTAATTTCAGGTTTCGAAAAATATTCAAAATTGGTAACAAAAAGTGAATATGAGAATTATGGTTGTGATGAGATGTAAAAATCAAAGTGGATGCGAGTATTTATTTCGGTTTTTTAGTGGTTGTGCGGTCTTGGGCAATAGAGGTTTCTTTGCATTATTAACCATAGTGCAAAATACAAAAGAGAATGATTAAGCCAGATTTGAGGATATCAATTATCAAAGATCTTGACTAAATTAAAAAGGGAGGATTACTTATCTAGTATGAAAAAATACTAAAATTACTAGAGTAGTATTTGACCCTTTGAATGAGTTTTTTCTTGCCTACAATACCCTTATTTCATTTGACAGGAAAAATCATATTTACGAAAATGTCACTTTCCCAACAAAATAAATCCGCAGATTATTATTAAAAAATCCGCACACATGTGGTGAAGATTTGTTTTTTTCGGATTTGTTTTTGCAGATTTAATTGATTACGGATTTTTTCTTACAGATTTAATTTTACTTGTCGGAGATTTATTGGTTTGTTGCGGATTTTTAAAAACTCGGCAACAAAGGAAAACGAGTTTTAAAAATTACAAATCTAGTATGTAATGTAACAGATTTGTTTATAGTGTTATAGATTTATTTTTTTTGCGAATTTTTTTTGCAGATTTTTTTTTTGTAGATTTAAATAGAAGATTTATTTTCATGTGTCGAAGATTTTTACATGAATTTGCAGGTTTTTCATAATTTGCGGATTTAATTTGCAGATTTAAATTGTAGTGTCGCGGATTATTTGTTTGTGTTCAAGATTTATTTAACTCTGCAACACTGCAAAAGGTGGTGAAAAAATTACTAAAACAGTATTGTAGTGTAACAGATTTATTTGATGTGTTACAGATTTAATTGGAATTGTACGGATTTTTTCAGATGTGATGACGTGGCAAGAAAGAAATGCACTTTTTTTTTGCAGATTTGTTTTTAAAGTCCGAAAAAAATAAATATGAAAGTTTGTTTTAAAAAACGAAAATAAATTTCGGAAATATGTTTAAAAAATTTTAAAATTGAGTTCGACCTAATTAGTTTTATGTAAAAAAAAAATTTAATGTTTTTTATGTTGATTAAAAAGTGACATTGAAATGTTGTTTTTTTTTTTGAAAAAAACAACATTTCAATGTGAATATCATTGGTTATTTTTTTAAAAAAGATACGAAAGATATTTTTTGGAATTTATAATCATAAACCATCCATAAAATTAGGGTAGTGGTTTTGGAAATTATCCATAATTAAAAGAAAAGATTTTGTTTTCATTATTAGTAATATATGAAAATCTTGTTTAAATTTAAATTGATTTTATATCTATTTTATTTTACTTAATACTAACTTAGTAAAAGGGTAATTTATTACTTTTGGACATCCTTAATACTAAGTTAGTAAAACCATACTAACGTAGTAATTACACTAAAGATTCATACTAGTGAGAGTAAATTTCACAATTAAAAAAGTACAAATTCACTAATGATGAAGATAATCGAATTACGTTTTGTATTCAAATCAAAAGTTTTCCTTTCCGATCCAGGCCACAAAGCTCAAGTCTACATCTTTGATAATATAATTAATTCTCAAATCTTGTTTAAATTTTTCTTTTCCTTTTCAACTTTTAACGTAAAAACAATCTAAAAAGTTTATTGTAAAAATGTTTTTTGGGTTTGAATAAATGGAACATTCTATTAAAAAAAAAAAGGGTTCTATTTGGAACAAAATAAAGTTTTGCAAAGTAATTAAGAGCTACTACCTGACTTGGTATCTGCCTACGGTAAAAAACAGAGGAACTTGGGAACTCGGCTAAAGAAGAAACTTGTGAATGAATATAAACCGAGTAATGCTCTTCATGACCCTTGAGAAGCCTCTCCCAAAGCGATGCAAGAGGCAAAGGACCCATTGTCAAGAACATAAACGCGATTTTAGGGCATAAAAGACGCACGCCAAAGAAGCTCTTCATCGGTCATATTATGCATAAGAACTAGAGGAGGTTTAATCCATCTATCAAGACCATTTGATTTCTCGCGGCAATGGACAAAACTGGACTTAACCGAGGTGACTACACTATTGATACCATAATACTTGATTGTGGATACACTAATGATGAAGAAAGCAATAGAGAAAGCTATAAAAAATCCTAGTAGAAGAAAAAATTTGAATGGCGCCTTATTTAGCCCGGTCCGGTTGCTAGTAACTACAATTTCCATACTACAAAATCAAATTTGATACCAATGTACAGGGGATAACACTAGAAGAAGTAGGCTCAATGATTCAGTGAAATCCAATGTGGAAAAGATTACTCCTTTTCTTGCAAAATCTTAAAACTAGAACAACAGAGAATCATCAACTATGTCCCATCCAAAAATGCGTAGATACCCGATTCGATTCCTTTTAATCGTCAAACCGGAGTTCGGAGCAATTAACGAGAAAACTTCAAAATTCCTAGAACAAGAAGAAAATAAATAGATACTTCAAGAAAATAATCGTTGAATATATGAGAAACCACCGGCGTTTCTGGCGTTCCTAGAAAAAAACTTACAGGAAGTAAAGTAAAGACCTTTAAGCCGTGTAGAGAGAGATAGATGAATGCTTGAATGGAGATAGAGAAGAAGAAGGAGAAGGGTTTAAAAAGGGAAACTTTCGTGTAGAGAGTGACCACTGCAATAAATTCGACTTTGACATTTGACATTTGACATTTGACATTTGACATTTGAAGGTTAGGTTCCAAACCGGTCCTATTACAAGACAACTAGAGTTTTTCTTCTTTTAAATGTTCGGACCACCACACTAGACCTAAAAGGCTACTTCACTAGACTATATTCTTTGGTTTCCTAACATTTAGTTTTTAGTTTAATTCAAGGAAAATTGAAAGTAATCTTCTAGTGTTACATTTTTATACAGTTTGTTACTGGAAGGTCTCTCTCCACTTCAAAATTGTACATCAGCAATTCGTCTCTTGGCATATGGTGTTGCGGCTGACCAAGTCGACGAATACCTCCGAATCGGTGCAACCACTTCTCTTTCATGTTTGAACAAATTTGTCGAAGGAATAATATTTTTTTTCGGAGATGAATACCTAAGGAGACCCACACCACAGGATCTTCAACGATTACTTTATGTCGGAGAGGAACGGGGATTTCCCGGGATGATAGACAACATCGATTGTATGCATTGGGAGTGGAAGAATTGTCCAACCGCTCGGAAATGACAATATTCACGAGGATCCGGAAAACCCACAATCGTTTTAGATGTTGTTTCATATAATCTCTGGATATGGTACTCATTTTTTGGCGCTCCATGTACTCTAAACGATATTAATATTCTAGAATGTTCCCTAGTGTTTGAAGATATAATTGAAGGTAAAGCTCCAAAAGTGCGTTTCTCTGTGAACGGAAATCAGTATCGTTTGGCTTACTATCTAACAGATGGTATTTGTCCAAAATGGGCTATTTTATCCAATCCATTCCACTCCCACAAACTCTAAAAGCATGTTTTTTTGCTGAACTTCATGAAGGTGCCCGAAAAGATGTCGAGCGTGCTTTCGGAGTTTTGCAAGCTCGGTTTGCCATTGTTAAAAATCCAGTACTTTTTTAGGATAAGGCAAAAATTGAAAACATTATGAGAGCATGTATCATACTCCACAACATGATAGTAGAAGACGAACGCAGTATGATATATCAGAGTTCCAACAAGGAGAAGGAAGTTCACATGTAGATTTCACGTTTTCTACTACTATGTCTACAAATGTCTCCCAAATGGTTGTTCGAACTCAACTTCGTGATACAAAGAAACATGAAGACTTGAAAAATGATTTGATTGAGAATGTTTGGAAAATATGGGGACATGAAGATTAGAACGCACTGTTCCTTGTCTATTTCCGATTTCGAAGATAATGTTTAAAAGTTTTTTTTAAGTCATGTATGTTTCAAATATTTTTAACTTTTCTATGTTTTTGATGTTTTAAATGTTTTATCTTCAATATAATGCTTTATAAAATAAAAAAAAATTAAATAATATTTTATTATCTTAGGAACCATTTTTATGTGTCTCCATTGGAAGAGTTTTGCTCTTGTGTGTATAAAACCATTAAAATTAATTAAATTTAATCCAAAAATTTTTTAGACACCCTTGGAGAGTGTCTCCATTGCACATGAGCATGTACAGTGTCACCATTGTACATGTCGAAGGTAAATTGCAAGAATCAATATTTTGAAAATTTTGTTTCTAATTTTTACTTTCATTTGTGTTATACTTGCATTTGAATTTCGCGCAAACTAAAACCCTTGTCTTGTTGAACACATGACATACGCCTCGAGAGTTTATAAATTTTGTTATCTTCTTGAACATTGTTACTCTCTAACGTCTCAACCATAGTCTCATGGTGGGTTGGGCTTGAAAAGCTCAAGTATATGTCCGGGCTGAAGGGAAGAATAGGCTCTATTAGCAGCCCTAGAAAATATTTTACTTCATCATTCTAATTGACCCCAAAATGTTGCATAAAAAGAATTTGACTCAGAATTTATCCAATGGACAAAAGTTAGATTCTTAAAGCATGATCAAAGGGGTCTCTTCCCTAGTCTCTTAGCATTAAAAAAATATTAAAAAATAAAGAAACATTGCTGAGAGAAAGAGACGTCTCTAAATATACAACCGGAAGAAACGTATACAAGATAGTTCATGCCACATGTTTTATTTTGATTGATTGATTATTTTTAAAATAATTAATAATTAAATAAATAATTAAATTAAAATAAAATAATAGAGGAAGAGACTCTTTCTGTCTTTGAACCGTTGATGATGCTCTTAGTTATCTTATTGACCCAAATAAAATAGGGAGAGATACTGGATATGGGTACTTAAAACAGAAATTTAACGACCATAGAATTGCAAAAAAAATGAAAAGAGAGATCAATGACCATGGAGTTGTGAATTTTTTGCCAACTTGGACAATTTCGTTTATGGTGGAGAAATGAAACAAAGTGGACGTTAAAAAATGTTGAATTGGGAATTTTATGGGGGATTTGGCAAAAATAGGCCACATTGAACTTGATTTTTTCTCAATACTCTTTCTTATATTTTTGCCGACTTTTACCTAAAATATCCATAGAAAAAATTAAAAATATTCAAAATTGAGAGTTGTGAAATTTTTTTAAAAATCATAATTAAGAGAACATAAATATTAGTCATCTTCATGTGTTAAAATATTTTTAAATTTTCAAAACAATGGTTAAAATTAATAATATTGTTTCCGTCTACGTTTACGGGTCAGTAGATTTTTAGTTCTACTAGATGCTCTATAGTCCGTAGAATGTGTTTTCCGCTACTTGTATTTACTGCTACCAAGTGCAGATATGGATTATACCGCTTCTTTTATCTTCTATCAATTACATAATATAAGTTCTACTAAGGGTGGATCCAAAAAAATTTATTACTGGGGACATATTTATATTAACATATTAATTAAAAAGTTAACTTTATCTTATGGACTAATATTATCAATACTATAAATGATAATACATAAAAATGAGCATTTATTGGAATAGAATAATTATGGTTCCGAAAATGAGCATTTATTTTAATGAGAATACATTAAATTGAGCATTTATATTAATTATTTGCTAAGATTTGTTATTTCAAAAAAGGAATGGGGGCACAACAAAGTTTTATAATGAGGGCACTAATTTAGTGTTTAATAAAATTATATTAAGTAAAAAAAAATTATTGGGTGCACATGCACCCCCTTTCCCTAAATGGATCCGCCCTTGAGTTTTATAATTGTGCTTGTCATCTACCCGAATTTAGAATATGTGTTTTAGAAAGTTAGTTTAAGATTCCCTAATAAATCTAAGATGTAAATATTTTCTAATTAATGCAGTTTACTAAAGTAGTTCTATTTCAAACTAATTAAATTAAAATTATTACATATTATTGTATTTTCCTTATTTAATTATATTTAATTTTTTCTTAATTAATTGTTATGTTATGTTAATATTTGTTTTTAAAAAAAAAACCAAAATTTAACATATATTTTAAAGGGAGAATTGGTTTAATATTCCAAAACTTTTGTAAAATTTGAAAACTAACCCTTATTTTAAAAAGTTTGAAAAATAATTTTGTTGTTGAATAAAAGAAAACAAAATATTGTGATAATTTGAAGATTTTTTAAAAAGCATTTATTGAAATTACTTTAATTTAGGTATTTAGGATAATAGTTAAGGTAATCTTACAGATTTTTTTAAAAGATAAATGCATTGCAAATCTTCGCTATTATAGATTTTCTTATTTATTTTGGATATATTGCAATCAAATTTTCTCAACTATATCACCATTTTTGAAAAGTTACGAAAATACGATTTTTTGTTCAAATTGTTTAAAATACCACAAAATTAAAATAAAATTTCAACATTCAAAACTAAACCATAAACCTCAAACCCAAACCATACCCCCTAAAACCTATACCCTAATTTGGGAATAGTTAACCCAAACCCAAAATTTTAAACTACAAATCCACTAAAAATCAATTTTTGTATTTCTGATATTTTGGAAACTTTTCAAAAAATTGTGGCATTCTAAGGAATTTCTCATTTTTTATTTTTATTTTTAATTTAAAAGGATTTTCTCATTTGAGATTTTTATTATTAAAATTTTGGATTTGATTAAAGCATTTTCGTTTAAAAAAAATATTTTATTATAGAAAAGGTTATTTTTCAAAGTTTTGAAAAAGGGTTAGTTTTCAAACAAAAAGATTTTGAAAATATTTTTACAAATTTATACTATATTAAATCAATATATTAAATCAAAAAATTAACATATATATTAAATCAAAAATTTAACATATATATGAAAAGAAAAATTTAACATATATTAAAAGAAAAAGTTTCCTCAATTAATTGTTATGTTATTGTTTTTTATATTCAATATATTTAATAAAGGAAAAGCAAAATTTTCATATTTGAAATTCAACAATTAAAATTTCATTTCAAAAACATTGAATCATTTTAAAAGCATAATTTCCTTATTTTGATTTTTATTATTTGGGAAATTAATTGAACATATATATTAAATCAAAATTAAAGGTTATTTTGGGTTATTGAAAAATTAAAACCTAATGAGATAAAACCATATTATTAAAAGTGTAATGGGAAAAAGACAAGTTCAAAATATCCTAATTTTACAAATTTCCCAAATTTATGCTTGACATATTTCGAGATAAAGATAAAATAGTTCGCACTAAATGTAGAGTTAAAATTTGTTTTGACAGAAAAGGAAACAATCCCAAACATTATCCGTTAACGAAGATAGTCAAAGGAGAATCCATATACAGTATAATAACTTAATGACCCTTTGCACCGACTTTTCCAGAAAGAAACAAAAAGATTAGAATGGAGCATTCATATTTGTTAGTTAAATATTTCATTCATAGCACAACACAGAGAATTGACCAAATGTTAATTTCCAAAATCTGCAAGATGATTTTCAATCGATGTGTTTATTATCATATTTGACCATATGAACAAAAAGAAAAAACCATTTGGTTTCGTTAAACTCTATAAGTAGGAAGGTTCAAGATTCAAAACCCTATATTTTAAATCTATTCTTTAAACCTGGGAAAAAATAAGACAACCACGATGAGATTGTCCTTAATGTTTGTGATTCTGTGTAGGTTGTACAATGGAGCCTATGGGAAAAATTCTTTAGAAATCGATATGAAATTGAAGGCTCTTAATAAGCCTGCGTTAAAGACCATCAAGGTGCAAAAATGTTACATTTTGTGTTTCTTTTTCTTTTTTGGTTTCAAGTTCCTAAATCTCTTGTCATTTATTTGTAGAGTGAAGATGGAGATAATAGATTGTATAGATATCTATAAACAACATGCTTTTGATCATCCCGCCTTAAGAAACCACAAGATTCAGGTATACCATTTCTACAGACACATTCACCATTTGGTTTTCATACTCAAATGGACTCAACCCGAGAACACATTCTCATTTTTTTTTTTTTGTGTGTAAATGTGATCTATGTTTTGTCCGGATCAAAAATACTCGATGATTACCTGCTTCGTAGGTAGTCATCGTAGGTAGACATATACCTGGTGTTTGGATATCCGTGAAAATTTGATATTCGGTCAAATATATGCAATAATTTATTCTTTATATTTGTTTTGTATGTTTGCAGATTTTAGTATTTTCTTTGTTCCATACACTTATTGAGTCATAGTGATCCGGGTTTTCTGAATCGGATATAATGGATCAAAGAGGGTCTTACGAATATATTTCTCAGCCCTATATATATACTTACCAATTCTATATTGATGCATGCAGATGAAACCTAGTGTAGAGTTTGATACAAAAAAGACTATTGTTCCAAACAACGGTTCTTCAAAACCAAAACCAATAACGAATCAGATTTGGTCCAAATCTGGAAACTGTCTCAAAGGGACAATACCGGTTCGTAGAGTATGTAGAGAAGACATAAGCAGAGCCTCTTCACCGTTTCGATTTGGAAGAAAAACTCAACATACATACAGTTTTTTTCGACAAGGCACTTCAACACAAGGGCAATTTCAATTTAACATCTGAAAAAAGAAGCCGAAGAACCCGAGTAGGACGTGCAAAGGATCGATCGGTACGTACAGTGTAAGATGTTAAATACAAAATTCAAAATCTACTAGACTAAAACAACTGTGTTCGATACACAACACACCCTTAGCTAATTGAATAATATATAGTTAAACTTTATATGGTAACCTAGAAACACTTCATCTTTAATGATGATATAGAAAGCGGCCATTGTCGCTCTAGGGTACCATTTTATTGGCGCTCAGTCCGATATAAACGTTTGGAACCCTCCGAGAGTTCAAGCTGGCGACTTCAGCTCTGCCCAAATCTGGCTGTTTGGTGGCATCTCAGTGATCTCAGATAAATTTGAAAGCATAGAAGCTGGTTGGATGGTACATTTTTTCCATCCCTACAAGTATAATATATAGTTCCTTGTGTCACAAGTAAACCGTAAACTGTAAATCGATGGCCCTTCAACTATTTGTAGGTGAATCGAAAGATTTTTGGAGACTCTCGCACGCGTCTCTTCGCCTACTGGACTGTAAGTAACATCATTACATATGACCTATCGTCTTTGGAACATCTCATACATTTATATGAGTTCATAATTACGCTTTCTATTTGGATTTTTAGAAAGATGGTTACGGTAACTCAGGGTGTATCAACCTCTTATGTGCCGGATTTGTGCAAACATCTACCAAGTTCGCCTTAGGTGCAGCCATAGAACCAGTTTCGACTAGGTCAAGTAAACAGTATTTCACCACCGTTAGCATGTTCCTGGTAACATTTTCTACTGTATATATATAATCCTTCACATTATGCAAAAAAAGTAATAATATAATTTATGATTTTTCCAAATTTTGTTGTCACCAAAAAAATCGGCTTCAAAAATCAAAAACCTCAAGCTTTGAAAAGAGAGTTTTTCTTTTATTATTATCAACTGGTTTTGAGTTTGAAAACAACAATTCATAAAGTGGGCTGGTCCTGTATTCTCTCTTGCTTTAAAGGTAAGTATATTTGCAGGATCCAAACAGCGGGAATTGGTGGCTAACTTGCGGAAATAACGTGATGGGTTACTGGCCGAGGAAACTCTTCGAGTACCTCAAATATAGCGCAGAGGCAGTGCAATGGGGTGGAGAAGTCTATAGCCCTAACGTGAAGAGGAAGAAGCCGCACACGAAAACTTCAATGGGAAGTGGACAATGGGCATCTTACCTCTTTGGCGATGCTTGTTACCACACCAACCTTAGGATCAAAGACTATTCAATGCAGATCAAGTATCCTCAATATCTATCCGGGAAACGTATATGTCAGAGCCGCATTTTTACTTTGGAGGACCTGGCCAGAATCGCCGATGTCCTTGA
Source organism: Draba incana (assembly GCA_963576765.1). Taxonomy (NCBI): domain Eukaryota; kingdom Viridiplantae; phylum Streptophyta; class Magnoliopsida; order Brassicales; family Brassicaceae; genus Draba; species Draba incana. The sequence continues at coordinate 41,365,350 of OY755205.1, forward strand.
ATATCTCAAATGTTTTTTATGTTCATTATTTTGTTAATCCAAATTTAATGTTGGAATAGCAAATGTCGTCTTATTTATATGATTTAGAAATCAACATAATGCAAAATAAAAGTAAAAACTAATGAATTCCTATGATCAACAAAAAATCAGAGAGAAATTAGAAACAATTACATTTGCTAGAAATATAAAAATGTAAGAAAACTGGTAATAAATCTTCAGTCCATTAAACTAATATTATCGAAGACAAAAGCGAATCATCTGAAACACTAGATTGTTTTTCACAAATATTTTCTTTGAAGACGATGGAGTTATGAATTTTTGCCAGCTTGGGCAATTCTTTTGTGATGAAGGAAGGAACCACAATGGACATTAAAACCATATTGAATTGTAAAAATTCATTCTCATATATTTCGAGAGCAAGATAAAACATATCTCACTGAATGTGTTGAAATTTGTTATGACTGCGAGGGAAAATATTAACCAACAGGATGATGAACATTTCTTTTTTTATCCGTTAACAAAGAAAGTCAAAAGAGAATCCATATACACTTAATGCCGCTTTGCACCGACCTAAAGAGAATCTATATTGGTTATTATTACATAACCCAATGGTTTTTAATTTGTTTTACTTTGGATTTCTGTTCGGTTTCGAATATATTCGAAAACCGAAGTAATAACCGAACAAACCAAGTATATAGAAACAATGTTTATCTTTTACTTATGTTCTTTTTTCTTTCTTTCACTTTTTTATACAATTTTTGAAGTTTTTTTCTCACTTTGGTCTTATATTTGAATTTGTGCCTTCTTTTTATATTTATGCTTTATTTTTGTGTCATTAATGGCTTTATACTTATGTTTGAGTTCGGATAAAACCGGATCCGATAAGACTTTGGATGAATTTTGGATATTAAAATAAGTAGCAAATCCGACCCGAACCCGAAAGGATCCGAACCGATTCCGATCCGTAATCGAAATATACTCGAATGGTATTAGTAAGCCTCAATCCGAAAATCCAAAAATCCGAAAAATCCGTACTGAATCCGACCAATGGATTCGAATGCCCACCCCTAGACCTTAAAAGCAAAAATTAGAAAAAGATTAGCAAATATACTGGACCATTTATATTGTTGATTGTTAAAATATTTCTTTCATACCACAACACAAAGAATTGACCAAACGTTTGCAAAATCTCCATGGTTTTATTTAACCAAAAAAAAATCTCCATGGTTTAAAATTTTTGTATGTATGAGATTTCCGTTTTGTCAATTATTGTGTGTTTTAACTAAATAAAAACCGGTTTGGTTTCGTAAAACTCTGTAAGTAGGAAGGTTCAAGGTTCAAAGCCTATATTTTAAAGAGAAATTAGCATGTTTATTATGTTTTGTACCTATAATTAAACATCTGACATCTAATACTCCCTTCGTTTTATATTAGTTGTCGTTTTAGAATTAAATTTTTGTTTCATATTAGTTGCTATTTTGTATTTTCAACTAATATTTATTACTTTTTTCCATTTATATCCCCACTATTTTAGCTTATTAATTACTCATTTCAAAAAAAAAATTGTATTAATTAAGGGTAAAACAATAAATTTAGTTGTTTTCTTAATTTGTGTGAAATAACCTTAAACGACAAGTTTTGAAACGGAGGGAGTACATTTTAATTGATAGGATTGGTTTAATATTCCAAATTGTTTTTAAAATTTGAATACTAGCCCTTGTTTTAAAAAGTTTGAAAACTAACTTTATTTGTTGAATAAAAAAACAAAATATTCTGATAATTTGAAGAATTTTTTTTAAAGCATTTTTTCAAATTAATTTAATTTAAGTATTTAGGATAAATTATGATAATTTAGGAAATTTTATAGATTTTTTTTTAAAATAAATGCATATCAAATCTTCTCTATAATTGATTTTCTTATTATGTTGGATATATTGCAATAACATCTTACGACATTTGAACATTCAAAGCTAAACCCTAAACTCTACCCCCTAAAAATCTATACCCTAATTTGAAAATAGTTAACCTAAACCCAAGAATTTAAACTACAAATCCATTAAAAATCAATTTTTGTATTTTTGGAAATTTTCAAAAAATTGTGGAATTCTAAGGAATTTCTCATTTTATATATATTTTTTTTATTTTTAATTGAAATATTTTTGTTTTGAGATTTTTATTAGTGGGTAATTCTCAAAAATGCCTCCATTTTTTGAAAAGTTCTAAAATACCACTTTTGTTCAAAATTTCAAAATACCACAAAATTAAAATGAAGTTTTAACATTTAAAACTCAACCCTAAACCCCAAACTCAAACCCTACCCCCTAAAATTATACCCTAATTTAGGAATATTTAATCCAAACCCAAAAATTTTAATTACAAATCTATTGAAATTCCATTTTTGTACTTCTGGTATTTTTGGAACTATTAAAAATTGGTATTTTTGGAACTTTTCAAAAAATGGTTGCATATTAGGAAATTCCTCTTTTTAGTATTAAAATTTAGATTTTGATTAAAGCATTTTCGTTTAAAAAGGTTATTTTAATATAGAAAGGTTATTTTTCAAAGTTTTAAAAAGAAGGGTTAGTTTTCAAAACAAAAAAAATTTTGAGAATATTTTTACAAATTTCCAACTTCATCGATAAAACTCTCCAAAAGGTTTGTATTGTTATAAATCCATTTATTCTCTTAAGATATTCTAGTATATTCTAAATGCTCTAGGAATGTTATATATGATTTGGCATATTCTAGTCTTTTCTCTTCACTTATACACTATATATAGTCTCTTTCTTTGTGGAATAAGATCATCACCAATTCTCATTCTCTCTTCTTATTTCATAACACTTATCAATTTTTAAACATTAAACTAAAGATTAAAATATCTAAGAGTCTCACTTAAATTTTGCAAAAAATTCTCCTCCATTGGTTAGAACCAAAAGCATAGCAAACAAACAAAAAAAGAAACACCAAACCTATGATTCGGTTACCTACATAAGACATGTATTAGGAATTTAGTCTTATTCTCATTGAATACACAAAATCAGCAAGTTAGTGCAATCTGAAGCCACCAACACCACCAGATTTGTGCAAATGCAAAGTCTGGCTTGGTACAACTTGAATTACACTTGGTTGTTCTGCATCATCCAAATCCACAAAAATGCATATCAGCAAGAAAGAAAGAAAAATACAGCAAGAAGAACAAAAACATAGGTCAAGCTGAGACCTTTATCTTTTTCTAGGATCCTACATACTCTAAATTATGCATTCATGGCTATACTATTCTATAGCTACAGGTTTGAAAACAAGAATGCCTCTTTAACCGTGCGGAAACATTGAAATATCACAATATAATAACAACATTATGAAAACTTAAACCAAATCAGGATTTTGACATCAACCGTCGTCACAATTGGATCTAAACAAATCAGTCAAAAGATATTCCATTGTTCAGAGCTTATTCGATGAAACGGTCCACTCGAGTCAATGATCGCAACCATATAAGCACTTAATCAAATAGAGAGACTACTTTTGTAAAGGAGCAAGTGCAAGGATTAAAGAAGAACGTACTGAAGTTAGCGAAAGAGAAGAACACTCATGTTCAATAAAGCACTGAAGTTGGTGGAGATCGCCATAAGCAGAGGCGGAGAAGACGTCTCCCAACAATGAAGCGAATTCAAACTAAGATCACATATATTTTTTTTTTAAATTAATTCAAAGAACCCTAATTTCGATAAGATCAAATCCCGGTGCAAAAAATATCCAATCCCCTCTATAAATTCATGGCAAAATATTTGAGAATCTTTGAACCATAGTCGAACAACATACAGAGAGAAGAGAGAGAGACCAAAACGGAAAAAAAAAAAGAATCTTTTTTTTTTTTTTTAAACTCATTAGCCAATCACGTGAAGACGCTGGAGGTTCCTTAGAGCATCTCTATTAAGGGTATCTCAATGGAGTTCTCAATACATTATAAAATATTAATGAAAAATTATAATAGCATGAAAAATAAATGAAAAATATCTCAATTTGAGAAACCACCTCAAAAGTTTCTCAAATAAGGTGTTTTTGAGTAAGTTTCTCAAATTTTGAGATACTCATGTATATTTTATTATTACTTTTACACTAAAATAGCAGTATAATTACTTTTACGATTTAGGGTTTAGTTTTGAATATTTAAAGTTAATTTTAATTTTGTGGTATTTTTGGAATTTTTGAAAAATTAGTATTTTTGAAAATTTTAAAAATTGGTGGTAATTTAAAAAAAAAACGCTTTAAAATGTGGTATTTTTGAGAATCGCTCTATTTAGTATATAGTATTATTGGCCAATTTCAAAAATGTCATTGCTGAATTATTTTTTTTCAATCATACCACTATCACATGCACATTTGCGAACGTGCCACCTTTTTAAAAATAAAAACACGAGGCATAAGATATTTTTAAACGGTTTATAAGGTTTTTCAAAGTACTAAATGGTTTTAAAAAAAATTATAACCCGTTTAAAAAACTTTATAACCCATTTAAAAAAACCTTATAATATGTTTTTTAAAATTTATAACCAGTTTTAATTTTTTTTATAAAATGTTACTTTCATGAAAAGGATTCTCAAATAGTAGTATTACATATATCAAATTTTCATTTTATATATTGTTTGAATTTCTTATTAATTTGAAACGGTTATTTAAAAGGGTTTTGTAAGCTCAACAAGGAAAATAATAATTTTTTATAGTTTTGTGGTTCCTATATATAAATTAAAAATGCCAACTTGTAAGCTCTATATAAGTAGTATGAAACATTTTTTTTCCATATTGAGCCACAACTGCCGACCCATTAGCTTAATTCCTACATTAAATAGGCGAGGGATTCGATCCCAGGTGTGATGGTGTCTGCTCTCAGTAAGTTTAAAAATATGAAAAAAGCAAAACCTAAATAGTAAATCTCTTTTCAAACCGAGAAAAAAAAAAAAAGGAAATACAAACCGCATTTAGAATGTTCTTAATGTTAACCTTTGCGATTCTAATTGTGTTCTACAATGGAGTCTACGTAAGATCTTCCCAAGAGATCGATATGAAATGAAGAATCTTAATGGCTCACCATTCAATTTAGGTATGAACCATTTGAATGACATTGCGACTTTCAAGCAAAAGAGGCATTGAGTCGCTGTATGAGGTTTGGGAACATTGCAAGAGAGATACAAGATCTTGTCCACACTATGGGGGGTCTAAAGAGACTCTGTTGAAGATATCCTATCGGGAAGTGCACATAAAACCCTACACGATTCTATGTGTCTTCTACAATATTGTTTGGAGTAAACGTGAGAGCTTCTTGGGACATCGATATGAAATGGAAGACTCTTAAGAGATATTATTGGTTTTTGTATTTAGATGGTGTAACACCCAAACCTTTTTTTTTTTTAAACTAACATTTCTATTGCGGAACAAATAATTAACACCATTAAATAATTCAATAAATTCAATCAATAAATAAATCCGTTAAGTCAATTTAAATTCAAAACCAGAATTCAGGAATGAAATGAAAACTAGCAACCTAGCTCAACGGTTTGCTAGACTAACAACATACTTTAAAAACTCTATCATCCTCTTCCCTCTGCCTCGATTCCACGATCACATTTTTCCTTTACCTGCAACTCAAAAGAACACGGGAGTTACGTGAGTATTATCATAAATACTCAGTGGAGCGGTCATCCCGCAAAAGATTAAACATAGAATACAATTTTAACAATTCTCAACGATTAATAAACATTATAAAGTTTTCATAGTTTTTAACCTGGTGTCGATCGACACACCATGACGGTGTCGATCGACACCTGATACTCAGGTACAGGCAACTACACCAAGTGTCGGTCGACACTACCTTTAGGCGTCGATCGACACTCGCAGACCACGAGTATCATTTCTTATGTGGTGTCGATCGACACAGCCTCTAGGTGTCGATCGACACCCTGTTACAGAAACCAGAGCCGAGACTCTCCTCTCACGTCTCGACCCGGAATCAACTTTTATCAATTTCCGATCACACACACAGAATCAACACGAACAATCATCCACATATCATCAATCAATAGTCACGATTCACATAATTCAACACACAAACGCAATTATCGGGAATCTACGAGTAATCCTAGCGATCACGCACTCACCTCGCTATTCGAAGAGGATGAACGGATCGGAACGATGAACGAACGGTCTAGAGACTCCTGATTCACCACTGGAAACGCAAGGAACTCCTCACGAATCACCGCAGCCACGAATGGATGGAGAATCCTCGAGCACTCGAACCAAAACTCAATGAACAACCGATTTCTCACGCAAACTCTTTCTTCTCTTCTGATTTTTCGGCTAAAAACGTCTGGGACGCGTCCCAATACCTTAAATACGGAACCCTATGTTCCCTTAAACCGGCCCATTTACCAAACCGAACCGAAATCAAAACCCTAAGTCTGATTTCAATGCGTGTCGATCGACAGACACACACTGTGTCGATCGACATAGCCCCTCTCTGCCCAAAAACTTCGCAAGGCAAACACCCGTGTCGATCGACAGACACCCATTCCTGTCGATCGACAGTCATCCAGAAAAATCTCATTTTGGATCACGGGCGTTACAATTCTCCCCCACTAAACTGGATTCGTCCTCGAATCCCGACAAAACCGTCTACCAAAGACTCCAAACCCGACCCCACCCGGTCAACTATCCGAGATCAAAACCCAATCTCCGAGGCTCCCGTTCAGTCTCATGTTTATATGCCCGTTTCTAGACATCTATTACTCTTAACTCATTCCACACCCCTCCCACTCGCAGAACGCATCCCTTGAGCTATCGGTGTCACACCACTCTCACTCGCAGGACGCATCCCTTGACCTATCGGTGTCCCGCACCACTCTCATTCGCAGGACGCATCCTTTGAGCTATCGGTGCCCGCACCACTCTCAGTCGCAGGACGCATCCTTTGAGCTATCGGTGCCTCATGTCCCTTCCACTCTCAGGACGCATCCTTTGAGCTCTGGGTACACAGGGGAGACTAATCATCCCCTCGAGAGAACGCATCCTCTCAAAACAAAATGAATGAGTTTCTCGGGACCGCATCCCCTAGAGTAATAAACTCTAAACGTCTATAAACATCTATCGACTAGCTGCCTCTCGTGGTCACAGTCGATACTCCCTAACCCGAAATATCACAACAAATACATATATAAGGATAACCATCTTATAAAAGCAGATAAATAAGAAGAACTCCATCTTATAAATCTCCAAAACACCCACACACAACCACAATAAGGACCAACACCAAAATTCTAACAGAAACGCGCAAGGCTCTTAGCCCAGAACACCATAATGCAATGTTTTCAAATCCTGACTAGGTCTGTCCAATTGATCGCACAACAATCAAACAAGAACATGTACAACCCGCTGTAGACCCAGAGTTGGATCGATCGATTGTGCAACAATCAAACAAGAACATGCACAACCAAGACATTACATCCGATATCCCAGTCATCGAGGTCTGTATTCCGCCTCATGCTTATACCACGGTAAGATATTGATTACTCAACTTGTACCGTCATCATCACACTATCAAGACGTCTCCCTCGAGGTAATGATGTCGATGCCACTCCACTCTCAGGACGTCTGCCTCAAGCTCTGGCTTAATATGGAAAAATACTTCCTTAGAGTAATCAACACATACGTGAACAAGCATCCGAAACTAAGAATACCTCCCTTGATGACAACACACAACACGCAACCTATTCTAGCGACACGAAACCACTCCTACGGAACACAAGGCCAACACAACCGACTCCCCAGAAGATCCAAACCTCAACCTCGAAGCACAACAACAACCCAAACTCCTCGCACGCCCCAGATATCTATTGCTCTTAACTCAGTCTACACCTGACACCCATAGGACGCATCCTACAACCCATCAGGAACACATACCATTCGCACTCTCGGGACGCATCCTTTGAGTCAACGGTATCTGGGAATCTCACATCCCCATCAACACACAAGGGAGCTCACCTCTCCTTACAACACATGAGTTATTCGGGAACACAGTCCCTAGAGCAATAAATACTGAGCACTGAGCATCGAAAACTGAACTGCCCAACAAGGGTGACACCCATAGGACGCATCCTACAACCCATCAGGAACACATACCATTCGCACTCTCGGGACGCATCCTTTGAGTCAACGGTATCTGGGAATCTCACATCCCCATCAACACACAAGGGAGCTCACCTCTCCTTACAACACATGAGTTATTCGGGAACACAGTCCCTAGAGCAATAAATACTGAGCACTGAGCATCGAAAACTGAACTGCCCAACAAGGGTCCAAAACCACTCCTGACGCCTCAGCGAACACAACCTTTGACCGATACACATGCTGATACCCTGCCTGTTCCATTCAAAGAGACCTGAAACTGAACTGACTGCTTCAAAACAACTCACGCTAATCCCTTGACGCTCCTCCTAACCCGGACTAGGTCTAACGGATTGATCGCACAACAATCAAACAAGAACATGCACGACCAACCGTAAACCCAGAATTGGATTTTTTTTTTAGCGCGCCATAACCACCCAACCAAAAACTTCCTTAAAATACAGAAATACCATCCGGCAAACCTTGAAGCCTTTGGATACTCCCATCTGTCTTCTCGCAACCCAACCGGCGCTCCTCTAAATAGTACTGCTCGACTCTGCATCCAGCTTTTGCTCCTGATTCTCTCCATAACCAAATACCATGAGCTGCATGTTCCTCAGGATCCCTCAAATACTCCAAGATATCCACTATGCATACAATAACAAACGCGTCTCGATAATCCTCGATCACGACACAGCCTCTTGTGCTTACCACAAGCACATTTAACAGCAAACAGCATACCCACAATTCGAAATACCCAACACTTGCCTAGTTTCATCCGGAACTTACGATGCAACATTCTTAATCCATCCAGGTCTGGCGGTCGATCGTACAACAATCAAACAAGAACATGTACAAACGCCTGTCAGTCCTGTACTTAATCCAAACTAGGTCTGGCAGTTGATTGTACAACAATCAAACAAGAACATGTACAACCATCCGTCAGTCCAGATTTGGATTTCCCTAATGCTACATCTGTTACCAGAACTCAAACATAGGCCCAGCCTTACCAGCGATAATTCGACTCACAACCCAAGCCTCCCGAACCGCCTATCACAGATCATAAACTTGACAGCTCCAGCCATCACAACACAAGACTCCCACTAGTTCCGCAATCGTCCAACATGGACCAAAATCCCGGCCTGATACTGCCGATACCACACGAGATCCTCCCTATACCTCAGATGCTCCCTCTAATCCACACAAGACACATACCGCTCGTACTCTCGGGATGCATCCCTCGAGCCAACGGTATCAAGGGATCTCACATCCCCGCAAGAGATCTCACATCCCTCGCTGCTTATTCTGGGAACTGACTTCCCAATAAGCACACAGGAGAACACACTTCTCCTCTGATTAGAGCTGCCTCCCGTGGTATAGCCTCGATATTCACTTACTAGAATATCCTCGAAAACACAACCAACATTGATCCACACATATCAAACACGTAAGGACCACTCGCCTCATAACTCATATGAAATAAATAAGGAACACCATCTTATAAATTTCCAAATGAATACCGTTCAACACCAATGAAAATACGACAAATCCAGAAATAACAATGCAAGGCTGAAATTCTTAAACTGAAAACAACAAAAACACTGCGATAAAAGAACACTTCTCAATCCTCGAACTGATCTCCCAAATCCTGCTCCAATACTGCCGCCGCTTCAACCTGCTCCTCTATTACTCATATCTACGCAAAGCTTCTCCAATCTGACCCAACGGCTGCTCCACTGCTATCTGAGCCAATGGATGTGCTGCCACTGGATGAATCTCTGCAAGCGGCAATGATTGCAACTTGGGACACATCAGCCTAATATACCCGGGCTCTCGGCAGTTATAACAGACCCTCGTGTCTGACTGTCGTGGCAGCTGCTGCTGCTACTCACCCTTCCCAAGGCAACTCGACAACTGATGCTCTAAACTGCCGCATCCAAAACACGCTCCGCCCCTCGAAACCTGACTGGGCCTGGAAGGGCCAGCTCATTTCTGTTTCTGTCCCTGCGCAGGCTTGCCGCCCTTCTCGGAACCAGAACCGGAATCACTCCGCAACTGCTGCTGTCTCGGCTGAACAGGAGGAACAACTGACACTGGAACCACCACGGTTGTCTGCCCTCTCAGATCCTCCTCGATCCCCACTGCAACTTCTACCAGCTTCGCCCTAGAGGCGTACTCGGTCACTCTGCATCTGGTCCGCAAATCGGGCTGTAGTCCCCTCAGGAACCTCTGAACTTGCGTCCGCTGATCAACTATGCCTCCCGCATAAGCTAGCAATCGACCAAACGCAGCGTCGCACTCACGCACGGTACGATCCCCCTGAACCAGGTCCACAAATCTTGACGCGAGACGATCTAATGCCTCCTGAGGAAAATATTTGGCGTTGAACTCGCCCACAAATTCTCCCCAGGTCCATACTGCACCAGGCCTCCTGGCCTCAATATCTCTCCACCAAGCGTGCGCATCACCACCCAGATAGTGGATCACCAGCTCCACCCGATACTCGTTAGGGCAACGAATCGAACAGAAATTGCGCTCTATGCGCATACGCCACTCATCAGCATCCTCGGGACTGACACCACCCGAAAAGAACGCTGTACACAACTGCCGCATCTGACTCACCATCTCCAGGTAAGACGGACGCACCTCTGCTGTACCTCCGCCACAGGCGGAACCACTGGAGCCGGAACCGGAGCCGCCGCCGGAAAACGCTCCAGTAACTCTGTCAGAATACCCTCCATGCTATCCATACGATCCTGAGCTGGAACAGCACCCACACCCGGGCCCGCTCTTCTACCAGCCATCCCGGCGCCTCTCCCGGCACCCACAGCACTCACACTAGCACTAACACTGGTCTCGCTCACAGAACCCGTATGATACGTAGGAGTCCCTGACGCATGCGTAGCACTCGAAGACGACTCAATCACTGGTCCACGACCATGCCCGCGACCTTTGCCACGGCGTCCACCACGTCCACGACCTCTAGCTCCAGTGTCAATCTCTCTGCAACTCCACAGAACTGGACTATAAGCTACAAGAAGTCATAATCAAACCAAACAACTTACCGTGGAATCGTTTTTAAAGGCCAAAGAGGATGATACTAAGACTCTATTAAATTGACTAAACACCAAAAATCAATTTAAACACATAGTCTCAGGCATCCATTTTCAATGTCCTAAAACCGTCTAGGCTCAGATACCAAAATGTAACACCCAAACCTTTTTTTTTTTAAACTAACATTTCTACTGCGGAACAAATAATTAACACCATTAAATAATTCAATAAATCCAATCAATAAATAAATCCGTTAAGTCAATTTAAATTCAACACCAGAATTCAGGAATGAAATGAAAACTAGCAACCTAGCTCAACGGTTTGCTAGACTAACAACATAATTTAAAAACTCTATCATCCTCTTCCCTCGGCCTCGATTCCACGATCACATTTTTCCTTTACCTGCAACTCAAAAGAACACGGGAGTTGCGTGAGTATTATCATAAATACTCAGTGGAGCGGTCATCCCGCAAAAGATTAAACATATAATACAATTTTAACAATTCTCAACGATTAATAAACATTATAAAGTTTTCATAGTTTTTAACCTGGTGTCGATCGACACACCACGACGGTGTCGATCGACACCTGATACTCAGGTATAGGCAACTACACCAAGTGTCGGTCGACACTACCTCTAGGCGTCGATCGACACTCGCAGACCACGAGTATCATTTCTTATGTGGTGTAGATCGACACAGCCTCTAGGTGTCGATCGACACCCTGTTACAGAAACCAGAGCCGAGACTCTCCTCTCATGTCTCGACCCGGAATCACCTTTTTATCAATTTCCGATCACACACACAGAATCAACACGAACAATCATCCACATATCATCAATCAATAGTCACGATTCACATAATTCAACACACAAACGCAATTATCGGGAATCTACGAGTAATCCTAGCGATCACGCACTCACCTCGCTATTCGAAGAGGATGAACGGATCGGAACGACGAACGAACGGTCTAGAGACTCCTGATTCACCACTGGAAACGCAAGGAACTCCTCACGAATCACCACAGCCACGAATGGATGGAGAATCCTCGAGCACTCGAACCAAAACTCAATGAACAACTGATTTCTCACGCAAACTCTTTCTTCTCTAAGAATCTCCCTTTTCTCTTCTGATTTTTCGGCCAAAAACGTTTGGGACGCGTCCCAACACCTTAAATACGGAACCCTAGGTTCCCTTAAACCGGCCCATTTACCAAACCGAACAGAAATCAAAACCTTAAGTCTGATTTCAATGTGTGTCGATCGACAGACACACACTGTGTCGATCGACATAGCCCTCTCTGCCCAAAACTTCGCAAGGCAAACACCTGTGTCGATCGACAGACACCCATTCCTGTCGATCGACAGTCATCCAGAAAAATCCTATTTTGGATCACGGGCGTTACAGATGGATTATTAGAATTTATATTTTATAAAAATTTAGGTGGTAGTAGAAGTTCCCTTAGTCAAGTGATTTGACAAATGATTCACTAACGCTTTTACACCTACATATATGGAGTTCGAGTCTCGGAGAATACAAATTAATGGAAGCAATTTTACATGAAATTCTTCAGCGTGGTCCTAGAAAAGCCGTTCAGAGTAGTCTTGCTTCTTATTGCTAAAATTGTCCGTTGTTATAACGGTATTTTTTTTTTTTTGTAAATTGCTACTGTTACAGTCGTCAATGTAATAATTTGGTGGAAGCTCATTTAGTCAAGTGGTTTGACAACTTTTTCATTAATGCTTCTACACCTACATGTATGGAATACGAGTCCCGGCGAATACAAATTAATGAAGAAAAAATTTACAGGAGAATTTTCAGCGTGGTGCAATGAGAACCGTTCGGAGTAGTCTGTCAAGACTAAAACTGTCTGTTGTTATAATTGTTTTTTTTTTTTTTAAATTCGTTGTTATAATCGTCCATGTAATTGTTCTCATAATTTGTAATAATGTATAAATCTAGATGATTAAAAAAAAATTTAGGTGGTATTCAATGTATTTTCTAATATTTATTTTATATGCATTTGTAAAGAGATATAAAAGCCTTAAAAGTCTAGAGTTTCTTGGTGTTGTGATCTAGGAAAATCGATAAAAAAAAACTTGCGTTACTCAAACAAAATGAAAATAACTCACTAAGATATTGTACTATTGGTTTATTGATTTTAGGGATAATTTGTGTAATAACTATTAAAAAAATTATAACCCACAAACTAACTAAAATGGCCTGATGTGGCAACATCTCAACCCTTCAAATTAGAGATTTTGGTTAGTTTGTGGGTTATAATTTTTTTTATGGTTATTTAACAAATTAACCTTTGATTTTAGCACTATTCTTCACTGAATATACTTGTCAAAGTTATGCACATTTAGGGATATTGTCAAAGATTTTGTTTTCTGTTTAAAAGAATATAATTTGTATGGTCTCGATTGATCTTCAACAGAAAAGGCAGTAGATACTAACAAACACAAAAAAAAAAAAAAATTATGCCATACTTGAAGATGAACTCTACAAAAGATTATACTTCTAGTCAAAGAATCTAATAATCATAGAAACTCGTTGACCAAATTCTAGTCAAGTAAATTCTTAAATGGTTAACTTATAAGCTCTACAAGTTAATCATGAAAACTCGTTGACCTAAGCTTTCCAAAAAAAAAAAATTTGTTTTCTTTTTGGTCAAACCTATTATTATTATTATTTATATTTTTTAAGGTAAAAAAATTATTTTGTAAGCTCCTCTATATAAGTAGTAGGAAACATTTAAGATCTGGAAAAAAAAAAACAAAACCTTTCTCTAAGTTTGTTTTTCAACCGAAAAAAAATATGGAAACACAAGCCGCATTGAGAGTATTGTTCTTCACCATAGCCATTTTATGTGTCTTTTACAATGGAGTCTACAGAAGTGGTTTTCAGAAGATTGATATAATATTGAAGACTCTTAATAAACCTGCGTTAAAGACCATCAAGGTCTGTATTGAAAATGGAAATTAATTTACATTACTTTTTGTGACTATACCTTGTTGGTTTCTGAGTTCCCAAATCGATTTGTATTTTAATTGTAGAGCGAAGACGGTGATATAATAGATTGTGTGGATATCTATAAACAACCTGCTTTTGATCATCCCGCCTTAAGAAATCACAAGATTCAAGTAAACAAACTCTACACACCTGTCGTGACATTTTGTTCATAGTCAAACTCTAAAAGGTGTTTATTTACTCGTTCTACATTTATGCATGCAGATGAAACCAAGTGTGGAGTTCGATTCAAAGAAGACTAATATTCTGGATAACAACAATTTTTCTAAACCAGTAATATCCCAGATTTGGACTGAATTTGTTCAATGTCCGGTAGGGACAATACCGATTCGTAGTCAGTAAAGAAGACATAAGCAGAGCCTCTTCACCGTCTCAATTTGGAAGAAAAACTCCTAACGTATACAATTTTCACGACAAAGCATACCAACACAAGTCTAATATAAATTCAACCGCTGAAAAAATAATTCGTTCCCGTCCAAGAGACCGATCGGTATGTTAATAATTATATAATGTTGAATGGAATGAAAGTTTTCTTCTGGATTTTGTTTTAAGTTTTTTTTTTTTTTAACTGTAGAGATAAAGACCATATACATAGCTTTTTTACTATGATTTGATAAAGCAAGTTTTTGATGTTATAAGGAAACTAATTTTGTTTAAAAAAAAAACTTGAGCAGATGACACAAGTGTTCTTAACTTTTATATACCAAAAAATTGAAGTAAAATTCAATTCCATTCAAGGCCCAATTCTCAGACTCTTAGCTAACTAAAATTTTTTTTAATTAATCTTCATATGGTTAACTTAAAACCTCTCTTCTTTGTTAATGATATAGGAGGTGGCTTTTCTCACGGTAGGGGAAAATTATATCGGCGCATCATCCAAACTAAATGTTTGGAACCCCCCGGGAGTTCAAGCTAGCGACTACAGCTCTGCACAGATTAAGCTGCTTGCTGGACTCTCAGGTGTATTTGAAAGCATAGAAGCTGGTTGGGTGGTAAATTCTTTTATACGTAGAAATCTTTTATTTTGCTTTACAAGCAAAATCATAAGCAACTTGGTATAAACCGGTTATCGTATACTATTTCAGGTGAATCCAAAGGTTTTTGGAGACAACCGCACACGGCTCTCACCTACTGGACTGTAAGTAAATACCATGACTATGGAATGAATGTTAAAAGACCTAATAATATAACCATAAACCTGAAATAAATAATTAGAAATAGGAAATGTTTCTTTTTCTCACGCGTATTGTACCTTTCATTTGTTCACTCGAGAAGGATCCTGTTGAAATATATATACATATTTAAAGCATTTAGAATAACATGAATGGAAATATATCATTCACTTTCATGAATTTACAACCATTCTTTGAATTTGCAGAATGATGCATACCAGAAAATAGGTTGCTTCAACCTCCTATGCTCATGCTTCGTGCAAACAAGTACTCGTGTATACCTAGGTGCAATCATAAAACCCGTTTCGACTACCTCGCATGGCCAATATGACATGACCGTTAGCATCTTTCAGGTAATGTTTTCTTATATATTTATCATAGTCGTCCTTTACATACTACAAAATTATGTTCTGTGTTGAGATTTAGCACTGACTGTCCATGTTTTGACCTTTTTTTTTTAAAACATCCTACTAATCTTGGCGTGAACAAGCCTCTGAGACAATAAAACAAACATATGTACTTTATTAGTAACCTCGAACTTCGTGCTTAAACTCTAATCTATGTGGGTCCGAACTCAGCATGTAATCTACTCTTTTTGAGAATACCATCCTTCTAACGGGGGGTTGAAATAGCAATTAATAGACATTGTAGTTTGTAGCAATGGAACCAATTACAAGTGCAAACCACCAAAAAAAAACACATGTACTATTGTAGCTCTAATTTTCGACCGTGTTTCCAGGATCAAAACAGCCGGAACTGGTGGCTGACTTGCCAACACGATGTGTTGGGATACTGGCCTTCGAAACTCTTCACAAGCCTAGACCACAGTGCTACAGCAGTCCAGTGGGGTGGAGAAGTCTATAGCCCTAACGTGAGGAAGAGGCCACACTGTAAAACTCCAATGGGAAGTGGAAGTTGGGCATCATCTCTTTGGGGTAAAGCTTGTTACCACACCAACATGAGGATCAAGGACTATTCCATGCATATCAAGTTTCCTCCTTATAAATCCAAGTTCGCAGATGAGTACAATTGTTATAGTTCAGTCTTCGACCAAAGTGCAGTGGTGAAAGAGCCGTATTTCTACTTCGGAGGACCTGGCCAGAATCCTCGGTGTCCTTGACTTCATACCATATATACCTGCTTCTGTGTCATAAATTGCGACTCATGACTTGTCTAGAGAGAAAAAAAAAAAAAAAAAACTATCCTAATTGTTGTATTTATAATGCAACATCTAACTTGAAGTATTAAAAATTTAAAACCAGATAAGATGAAATTGATCTAGAAATGGATATAACCCAATTCAAAAACTTAATTAGACTTATAACTAAGGAACTTTGAGAAATGACACTCTTGAAATGACACTTTTTAAAATGTCACATTTTAAAAATCTTTCCAAAAACAATCCCTTTTAAAAAGGATTTTTTTGAAAAATACCCTATTTATATTTTTTTTAATTTAAAAAATACACCTCATTTTTTCCTTGAAAACTAACTCTTTTTAGTTGTAAAAAGATTTGTTTATCCTAATTTAATTTAAAATATCTTATTATATAAAGCTTGATGCGTCAAACATAAAAATTAACACGATCACGACACATGTCAATCGGACGATCTAGATTTTGACACATGTTAAAAAAAAATTCATTTTTTTGTTATATGTCTTGATTTTATTTTGTGTTCATATAAAAAAAAAATTCTTTTCTTTTACATATATTAGATGAAATAGGTTTCAAGATTTTCTCATAAGAATATTAATTGATACATATGTAGAAAAAATTTGAGTTCAAATACCCTTAGGTATACATACCCATGATCTCTATGAATTATAATATTTTTAGAGTTATATAATAAGTTTTTGTGCTCTCTCAATCTTCTCACCAGACAATTTTAAATATCTCTTTCACAAGTTTTAGTTTACTTTTTTCATTAGAAAATAATATCGATTACTCTCTTATTCCATAGCTGAGATAGATTACGACGATCTATTTTAGTTTGTGAAATTAATAAAACAAAAATTAACTCAGTTTTTGTTTTATTTTTATAGCATAGATATCATCACGTTAATGACTACTCAACCAAATTTTTTTTTTATTATTTAACATTAGACTATTTAAATAAAAAACATGTTTATCATCATATTCTATTGTAGTA
Source organism: Draba incana (assembly GCA_963576765.1). Lineage (NCBI taxonomy): Eukaryota > Viridiplantae > Streptophyta > Magnoliopsida > Brassicales > Brassicaceae > Draba > Draba incana. Next base: position 41,382,915 of record OY755205.1, read on the forward strand.
CGTCTTACTAATTATTTGATTAATGAATAAGTAAAATTTGTTTTTATTTTAATGCAAGAAAATACTATTCAATACTTTGTGCATCATTCGCTTCTTGCAAAATTTGGGAATCAACTATGTGAAGGAAATCTTAATGAAATTTGCAATTTTAGTTTGCATTAAAATATGAGATTCAATTCATTAAGATTTGGAAAAATAGATGGGATTCTTGCTGAAATAACTCATTTCTTTTGGTCAACCAAAAAACTAACCCACTTTTTCTTCCTCTTTACTATTGACCACTTTCTCACAAATCTCTCCTTCTCTTCTTCTCATATTTGGTCAAGCAAAAATTCAATGCAAGGCCAAATACGAAAACACCAAAAACATCAAGTTATTTACGAAACTGTCATCGTCTTCAATATAGGCAACCACCATGAACAACCAAAATTGAAGCTCTAAATGCTACACCAACCAATTTTTGTTACGTAAATGCATAATATATGAGCTCATAACTTTAACATCTTCAAATTTCTCTCCAATTTCATCCAAAAGTCTCGAATTTTCGTTTTTACATTTTTTTTTCTCATAACCTCATGTTTTCTTGTGATTCTTCCATATAAAACTGTTAGGCTTGTTTTTTCCGGTGAAATTGAAAGTTTCGGTGGCTTAAGAAGCTAAAGACGAAGACGAACGACTGAGAAAGGTAAGATTTTTTATTTTCGCAAAATTCAGATCTAGTTCGTAAAAGTAGACTGCATTTGAAGTCTACAAGTCAACTAAGAGTCAGATTTGCAATTGACTATTTTTGCAAAAAAAGTTAAGTTGACTGCATTTGAAGTCTACAAACTCTTCTTTCGAAACAATAAAAACTCTTGTAGACTTCGTGTGCAGACTGGAGAAAAATTAGGTTATTTTTGCATTTGACCAGAACTTTGACTTTATATAGTAGACTGCATTTGAAATCTGCAGAGAGTAGACTTCAAATGCAGTCTATACTGTTAAAAAAAAGAGGTCACTTTTGCATTTGACCATTTGTTGACTTTTCGTTGTAGACTGCAAATGAAGTCTACTCTAAAAAGTGAGGTTAGTTTTCTGTTCGACCAATATGTCGAAAAGTAAGTACAGTTATTTACCTCCCTTCTGTAAGAGTTTTTTCATGTTTAACACAAATATTTGTGGGATAAATCATTTTAATAGTTTCATTAACAAGTTATTTTATTTGAGCAGACGTCTACTGAAGTCGGCATCTCAATTTCGATTCTTGCTAACGATCTCCCATATGTATGTTTGTATTTTATGGTCATTAGACTTTACATTCAACAAATATTATATTTTTTAGTTTGTACATTAGCCGTTGGAGAAATTTCAGTGAAGATAAATATCATACAACAAGTAACTTCTTTATTAAAACTAGTGAGAAATTGATAAGTTCGCATCCGTAGTTACAAAGGAATGGAGATTCCAATATCAAGACAATCACAATCTGAACTTGGTAAAATTTCTTCTTGAAAATATTGTCCGGCTCACAGTTTTGAAATTGGTAAAACTTCTTCGAGTACTTTCATAAAGCTCTCTTCTTCCATTTCAAGGATGCTTGTTGTTGCATCCATTGTTGAGATGCCAATAGCTTTGCACCAAATAAAGAGACAGAGGAGAAGTTAAGCTAAAAAAAGTAAGGGTTTAAATGAAAAGAACAAGATTAGCTCCGTAAGATTTTGATTCTAACATGTGCCATTATTGGTGTAGAGTTCTTGAATCTCGAAAGCATATAACACAGTAGATTAAAAGAAAACTAAGGGAATAGAACAAGCATCAAGAACAAGACGCACTAGGTGTTACCTACTTAGACGAACCAACAAGAATTTCATACAATCAGAGTAGAAACAACAAGGATATTACAATGCCTTTTCCTCTTCAGAATATTATGTCACTGTAGATCAAGCTTTCAAGATCCTCACATGAGATGCAAAAAAAGAATCAATCAGTACCTTGTTTATCAAGCCATCGTCAACAACCGAGCTGCTTATGCTCTTGAATAACTCATACAATGCTTCAACTTCACTCACACTAACTAGAAAAAACAAAGAAATAACAACACTGATGATTCAAGAAACTATAGGAATATGACAATAAGCATCCTTGAAATGGAATAAATGATTCGCCTTAACAAAGTTGCAGATCAAATAGACTATGAGTAAAGACCATTTTTCGATTTTTCCGATTCAATAAATGGCAAACACAGCAAAAATAGTATATTCTCATAGAAGAAGAAGAAGACAATCTAAACTAAGGTTATGCTTTTTGGAGATTTATTTAAGTTAAGAAACGTATAGTGCAAATAAAACTTACATGCTGCCTCAGAAGCCCTTACGCTTTGTCTCAACTACCTCCTGCATCAATACGAGTACAAATCAGAAACATCAACAACCCAACAGTATACGAGAAAGCACATGGAAACTATTTTAGACCACATGAACGAAGACATAAAGAGAACAAAGATATACCTGAAGAGCTTTGAAACGTGTAGAAAATCATGACGTTTTTCCAAGCGAGAGAGAAGAGGTTTCATTTATCTACAGTGAGTATATCTTCGTCGATTGCGTGGCCAGGATGATGCTAATAACTAGAGTCTTATGAAGCAAAAGTGAAAAAAAAACCGCTTTAACAGAGTCCATTGACAAAGATCGATTTAGTTAACGAAAATCCACACAGAGAATGTTAAATATCAAGCACCAAGACAATACAAGAGAATGCTCGAACAGTGATTATAACCTTACCACACATGAGTACCGGTAGCATTATCACATTTAGATACAAGACTCAAAAGACTGAGCTGAGAAGGAACATTACCTTTCGTTCTTACCGAATCCGAAACGAGCACCAAAGTAAAACGCAACAGAAAGCAGCCATGAATCACTGTGAACCGCGACCAAAGATACCCAATCCTTTTCTTGCATTCCATCTCTTGCGAAATTGATACCTAACGCTGGCTCGGGAAGCTCGGGAGGAACTTCCTCGACGGGAAGATTAACTTCCCATGTCTCATTTGGAAGTCCATAGAGACACAAATTCTCCTACTCTGCATAAACAATCAAAAAAACACCTTAAAATAACCAAACAGAGCACAATCAAACATGTAAACACTCATAATCAAGTCTTCTAAAAGATTCAACACAATCACTATGATCAGTGAGCAACACTACAAACATAGAAATCTCACTAAACTTCAACATAAACATTCCACTAGAAGTGAACAAAACTAGAAAAGCAAGAATATTTAATACTGTTTGAAGAAATATAACTCACCAGGATCACACGTTAGGTAAAATTTCACCATATCTGCATTAAAAACAGAAAAACAAAAACCCAGAATCGTTAAATCTTATAAAAGTAGGGTTTTTTTATTTTGGGTTTCTCTCGAAAAACAAAACCCAAAATGCAACAAATTTGTAAATCTACATAGAATCGACCAGTTCGACGACCTCTGAAGTCACTAAAGACTTCTTCGACAGTTCGAGGTTTAGGATGAGTGATTCCTTCCATTTTCGATGTCGCCGGAGAATGAATTAGCTTTCACAATCGCCGGCGAAGGTGAGTTTTCCGGTGAAAATCAAAATCTGGGGATGAATGGTCGGAAGAAAACCCAGTTTGGGTTTCGGAATTGGGGAAAATGGAATTATCAATCTCTCTTGGAGAAGATTTATTAATTTGGGGAAATTGAGAAAAGAGAAAAAGAGAAGATTCAATTAGTTGTTAGAGACAAATGATTAAAGAAGAAGATCTGAAG